>MU227824.1:361055-374692 GCA_018584345.1 Thuja plicata | reverse complement strand
AAACCCATCAAATATTTTCATAGTTAGCCTATTAATTTTCTATAAGAACTCTTTTTTCTTTAAATATAATTATTTTCCATGGTCATTAATAAAATTTTGGTTATTGTTTGAGATTCGCCAATATTATATAGAAAAAATTTGTGATTAAAAAATATTCGCCAATACAAATAATTTGTTTTCCCAAAAAATTGAGAGATTCGCCAATAAGAATTAATTTTTTAAAAAATAAAATGAAAGATTCGCCAGGATTTTAAATATTTTTCTAGAGGGGGGTTTCTTAAAGTTGTCCCTAATGTCAGACCTTCTCCATCTCGAGGTCTTTTGTAGCGTGGTGCAGGTAGTACCGGCCATCGGATAATGTATTTTATTGTAAAGTGTAAAATAAGTTAGGGTTAGGGTTAGATAGAAAGATGTGTATAAATAGTAAGTCCGGCCTCATTCCAAGGGTCGGCGAAATTGATGATTTTGCAGTCCATAGTTAATAGAAATCTGGTTTTGTCGGTTCTCAGTTGCAGAGCTCAATGCTCCATAGTTTCTAAGTTTTCAGTAGTTAAATGCTCCCTTGGAGCCACCATTGTACTACACACCAGTGCTTGCTGGAAGAGATGTTAATGAAGAAGGAAGAATTTTCTCAATGTTGTTGTTGACATTCTATCTTCTGGGTTAACGGTATTTTATGCTTTATGTTCTTCATGTCCTTTGCTCTGATACTTAAAGTAGATTAACGACCTCCTTTCCTTTGCTACTGATAAAATATGAACTGATGGTTGTATATTTCTTCGGTATTTAGTGTAGTGTGTTAGAGAATTATCGATGTCTGGAATGTTTGGTATAACTATAGGTAGATGAAATATTTCTAACTCTACAGTATCTTTTGAATTTTATTTGTTAAGTGAATGCGCGCTTGCAGGAAACCTCACTTACTTGAATCCTCAGAGAGAACGAGTTGAAGATAACCAGTTATCCCCCTCAAAAATAGTCACATCTCCCAACCGAGCCCCGCACCGTCGAGACCCGACTCTCACGTGCTTGAAGGCCCGGGGAATCTCATTTCCCCGGACAACCTTTATAGGTGAAGTTGGCCGGTACCCGGTGACAACTTACCTCTACTGGTGGACCTGGTCACAAGAGTCCCGTCAACAGGTATCACTTGATCTTCTAATATATTTTTATTATTTTTAGGTTAAGTTTGATTTTCCAAATGAAGTATTGATGTCAATTAGTGGTCAATATGGTTGAAAGTGAAACTGTTATATGATAGCAGTGAAATGTCTTGCTTTCCATACCAATATAAATTTTTTTGGTCCATTTGGTAATCATAATCCATATTTTAATGGGAAAAGTGAAGAGAGAATTGATTTTGCAACACCATCTAATGGATGCAAGATTCTTGGATTTTATCAAAGATGTGGATCTTATTTGGATATTATAGGAGTCCACTTGAAACTGACAACCCAGTAAAAGAATCTACATCTAAGATACTTTATTATAAAGCTAGAGATATTGTATTTGAATATTCTTGAACATCTCAATAAGGTATACCTAGATGCAATGAGTGCTAAGTGTTCCATTCATTCTAATGAGAGATGAGTTCTTGTGAACCACTACTCATGAAACATGGGTCAATGAGTTTGACTCAAAAAACTACACAGTTGAATCTTGATAGCAATATCATAATTTGACTTGTGGAAAATATCTCCTACTTATCAAGATATTAATTTCTAAGTCATCAATGATATATTTCATTATTTTAATCTGATTCATAATTTTAATAAAAAAAATGTGTGTCTACATGCAACTTTATGCTTTTCCATTTTGGTGTCAAAATACACATTATTCTTATTTTCATTTTTTTTTATTTAATAGGAATTAACTCTATATCTTTAAAAAATAAATAGGGCCAGAATATATAGTTTTGATGTTACTATATTCTAAATTTTACAACTTTTAACATTCATGACTTAATCAACAAGAAAAATCAACAAGCTTGAAGTTGCGATGAAACCTAAAAGAAAGGTTGAGGATTGGATTAAGGGGAAAGGGAATGCGAGCCTTTGGGAGCTTGTTGATTATTTTGGGCAGAAGTTAAAAAATTGGGATCTTATTGAGGACCAGCTTATTGAGTTGAAGAACCAGGTCCCCTCCGAGGAGGAGAAAATGGAAATGATTAATGCGCTGGCTAACATGAAGGAAAATCAATCCCAAATCAACAAGTAGTTGGTTGAGTTGACCAACTACATCAAGAATATAATGGATAAGACCAAACTCTCTGTTAGTTCCATCCAGACTTAAGAAAGAATCCTTCTTGATATAATAGTGATGTCCACCATGGCTACTCCTAGAGGGTGGGTCCATCATGGATACTCCCATGAATGGAAATACAAATGAACACAAGTGCTCATCATGAAATCACTCAATGTGATTTTGTCATCTCATCATGACGTTCACCATGGATACTCTGAGAAGGTGAATAAACACAAGTGTTAAGTCATGCAGTCTCTCACATGGCATCCACCATAACTACTCCCAGATGATGGAAAGAACAAGTGCACAAGTGCCCATCACGAAATCACTCAACATGATGTCGTCATCTCATCATGACGCTCACCATATCTACTCCCAGAGGGTGAATAAACACAAGTGCAAATTCATGGATTCTCTCTCATGACATCCGCCATGGCTACTCCTAGAGGGTGGATCTACCATGGATACACCCAAAGGGTGGAAAAATGGCTTTCACCTAAAACTTCTCTCTCACAAAGAAGAATGCATTACAAGGACTGACACCTAAAATTTTTATTTTAAATAAAAATAAATGTTTATAATTAAAAACTTTAAATATTCATTCAAATTAATCACCAAACCTCCATGCCAATTATATTTACCTTTCATCCTTTGAAAATAAACTCTACCTAGATTCCATAAAATTGCTAAACCTCCAGAAGATCCAATGGCCTCCACCATTTCCACTTCCTAATTTCCTATCAAATTTTTGAGCCTTATCCATTGATCTTCACTAATTTTAGTTTCTTCTAACATGATTACTTATGCTTTAACAAAAAAAATTGGCATATGTTCACTACTTGTTAGGGGAATTCATGCCCCTAACATTCCACGATAGGATTTTCATGGCTCTTTGGGAAGGATCTACCCCTTCCTTGCATTATAATATGTTATAATTTTGGTTTTATTTGAGTCTTATCCATCCATCCTTCTAATATGTGACATTAACTTTCTCCTTTTCTTTTTCTCAGAACTATTTCCACAATATGGAGTATTCTTGGCTGGACCTAACTTCCAAATCCCTCATTCCCAATTCCTCAAGTTCATAAGCCACTTAGAATCATTATGACTTTGTTGACTTTCAACCCCAAAAAAAAATTCTACTTCCTCTTCATCTACCATGTGTCCATTTCTAAAATCATTTCTATGAATGAACACTTCATATTATTCTCCTCCTTGTTATCTTCCATCTCCTTATATACTAGTCCAAACAGTTCATTAGAATCTTGTAATAATAATGGTATAGTTTCAAATTAGGTATCATCATTTGTCCTAGTTTTCTTATAATCCTCTATCAATTTCATTTTTTTATTCCCTTTTTATTTTTCATTTTAAGTGGCAATAATCCTCTTTTGCAAATTCTTTAATCTTACTTTCCTCTTCATTGCCTATCAATATAAATCCCACTTCCTTTATTGAAAATTTTGTAGTATTGACTCTGTGAGATATTGGACAATGTTGAGGGATCTTACTTGCCATTTTTTCCTCTGCATTAATTATCCTATATTATTATGAGCTTCTTTTAAGATACCATACTCCAAGTCTTCTTTAGCTTTGTTATCCCATCCTCTAGACCTCTTTTATTCTTCATCATCCCCTCATTTCTTCTTACTACATTTTAGCAATGATTTTGAACACATAAGATTTTATTTCGCAATAAGTTTGACGGATATCCTCCATCATGCATTAACACTCTTTGGATCTATTGTATCTTGGTTATCATTCCAGGGTCTCGTCTCATATTCTTTTTTCTTTGAACTACCTCGAGGTCTTCCCCTCTTCATTTTATTAGGTGTTAGTTCTTTCTCTTTATCCTTTGTTTCTATTAGTTTTACTTGGTGAGAACTAACAACCCTATCTACTATTCTAGTTTCCTTGATAGGTTCCTTATCTATCACTTGATCTGATATCTAATCTATCAACTTATTTTTCTCCTCCTCCAAGCATTTTTTAACAAAGCATTTCATCTCCTATGAGTGAACATATCTTCTATCTACCTACATTACACTACTTATCCCATTACTACCACCTCATTATTTCTCTTTCATCTCCCTTTTTTTACTCTCTCTATTGCCCTTAGACTTGGATACCTCATCATGGCTCAAGTTCTTTTTTTCTTTGTTATGTTGCATTTCCTCTATTTAGGCTCCCATAAATAACTAGAACCTTTTGATGTTACATGAACCATTCTCCTCTTAGTAGGTCTAAAAACATGAAAAAATATTCCTCTTGAAATTCTTGTATTCTTTTTCACTAGTCTTCGTAAAATACCTTATTGTAGATCTATGTTTATTGATAAAGATTCCTTTTTGATCAACTAGTCTTAGAAAAATACCTTATTGTAGATCTGTGTTTATTGATAAAGCTTCCTTTCTTACCAACTTAGTCATAGGGATGACATTAAGGTCTTTCATACCTTGGTTTTCAAAAGTATATCTTATCCACCTCCTCTTGAGGATTTATTTATAGATCTATTCATCATATTGTCTATCACTTGGATTATAAATTATCTACTTCTCTTGGCTATCTGATTATTGACCCTTCTCTCCCCCTCTGGCTGTCCATTTTATAAAAAACTACTTCCCTTGTCTATTTGATCAATACCCCTTCTCTTCCCCTATGTTCCTCCATTGGTTAACAAACATTCATCTATCTTCATATAATAGTATAACAAAGTCTAATATAATTTCCAAAGGAAAAGTATAATTGAATTTCTTAAAGACTTTTATCTTCCCATTGAACTTTTGTAATGGTACATATCTTTGAAACACTATTTTCATGGCGCAAAGCTTCAAATTTTGGAAATAGAGTGGTATTACTATGCCTTTTGAGCATGTGGTCTTCCTCCTCCCTTGGATTACATTCTATTGAATATATGTCCTTGATCGAAAGGTATTTTCCTTTTAAATTATTATAGCTAATGTCTACTAAACGATAATATATTCTAATTGAGTCATCCTAATCATAAGATATATTTTGAATCCATATTCCAAAATTTGAAATGATTTTTAAGGAAGTGGGAAAAGGCTTTCCTATGTCCAATAACACACACAATTTAGGACATTTCTTTGTGTTACTATCACAAAGAGTGGAAGTCTTTAAAAATATTCCAATCCTGTTTCCAAGAACTTTTAGTATTTTTTACTCCATGTATTCTAATGGGAGATTATCAGCTTAATATTATGATCTCTCACACTGAAATTAGGAGATTTTTTTTGCATATGTAGTCCATAATTTTTGAAAAACCAATATTTTTTGTCTAAAAACTCTTTCTCCATTTTCTTTAGATTTGAAAATGAGTATGAAAATGTTATAAAAATATCCAAGAAAGCGACTTCCTCTAAATATTTCCAATTAGCATTGATCCGCCTATTCAAATCTATAAACATAATAGTTATTTTCTAAAACTTACATATTATAGGCATTGGCCTCCAGTGCAGCAGTCATTCCTTCTCTTTGTAATAGTATGATCTTGTATTTGACTCCCGAAATGGGAGCTTAAATAAACTTAATATAAAAATATGAAAAAAAAAATTGAAAAAAAAAAAAACTTACATATTATGGCATGTTGATTTAATTGTCTAATATGCTATCTTAGTGCTTCCTCTACAAAGAGCATATTTAATTCTTCTCTTATAGGGTCTGCTTCTGTATACAACCACTTCTGCATCTATTTTTACTCCTTTCCCTTATCATTTTATTCTATGTACTTTTCTCCTGCATCAAGTTTTCCTCCTTGCCCTTATTATTTTGTTTTATGTAGTTTTCTTTAATATTTGAATTGTGAGATTCCCTAGCTCTAGTTTCTTTTTTAACCCATATATTTTTGGGTTCACTTTTACCTATATTCTCCCATTGCCTCCTTGAAGAAGGGTAAAACTCAAAACCTCTTTTTGCATAATGTATCCTTGAATATGGATTAACTCCTAATCCATTTCCTATAAATGAGTTTCTATAACTGTATAATTCTATGTTTCTAACCCCTTTTCTAGCCATTCCTCTTTTATGCTATTATATGCATTATAGGTTTCCATCTTGATCTATGGACATTATAATTATCCAATTCAGCTCCTTCCTCTCGTTGAAAATACTCCAATATCATTGTGTCCAAATTTTATTTTGTAAAGGTGGATTTATTGGCCTCCATGCTTTTGTTTTTGAGAATATTGGAATTGTAAATTAGGGAAAGTGATAACCCTTGCCTCCTTTCTACTTTCTTGATGTATCCCTCTTCACTGAATTAATCTAATCCCTTTCATAGGGTATATATAATCATCTTTTTATTTTGAAACCTCTCCACTGATTCCTCCACGAATCAATCTTCTATCTGCATTTCTTCTTTCATAATTAAAATTTGTGAATGATGTTTTCTTTGAGCTCTCGTGACCTATCCTTCCTCCAACTGTGGAATATCTATAATATCTCCATTTCTTTATTTCGTCTCCTCCAACTCTGGCATATCCTTGGTATATATATATATATATATATATATATATATATATATATATATCATCTTTCATTTCTCATTGTGGTATAATGATATTTATGTATTTGGTGACATTAATAGTGTTTTATGAGCCTTTTATAGGAGAAATAATATTATGTTATCAAAATTTTTCTATATTAAAAGGAAAAATTGGATGCATTAGTGTAACACGTTATTATATTGATACTAACTTCTTTCTCTCTTTGGTGTTGGAGATTTTTCGCAAAATTATTCGCGACATTAATCACAAGGTTACACATTTGTTACATATATTTTTATTTAAGATTCCTTTTCATGAAAAATCTATAAATTGAATCCTTTAATCTTATATAGGGCACCCATCTTCACCATATCTTTATACTCTCATTTTTATTCTATCATCATTTGCATCCTAGCATCATGCTATTGGTTTGAACAACCACATTCATCCCATCAATAACAACAACCAAAAGGAGTAAATCAAATGGAGGAGTGTGCCTCTACTTCCACTCAGTCAAATAAGAAGGCAAAAGACAAAATAATATTGTGTCCTTCTATTTCATTTATCTATTTTATGTCTTCTATATTTCCCTATCCTCAAAACCCATTGAAACCTTTATTGCCTCCACCTACAAAAAATTCTAACTCATTTCCAATTTTTTTATTTAAGAGATTGCAAAAGTGTTTAGCCCTAAACCTTAATTTTAAATTCTACTTTTTGTTGATTACTGAATTCTGCTATTAAATTCTATTATTATAATTATAAATATTATTATTATATAATAATAATGTATATTTATATTACCTTATATTATATCATATTGTATATATTAAAATATAACATATGTATTAACCTATTTTGTATATGTAGACCATAAAAATATAAATATAATATAATAATATAGTATATTTATGATATAATAAGGGAAACATACAAAATCATTATAGTAGATATTATTCTAGCTTCAGAGAGATAGCAACAATGAATGTTCTAGGTTTTATTATGGAGATAGGGGTCAAGAAGGAAGTGGTTATTTTAAAGTGTTGTCTATTGTGTACATAAAGATGTCTCAGATATCATGCACTACAACTACTTCAAAAACTTGAACAGGTAATCCAATACATATTCTTCTAAAAAGTAATACAAATCCCTTTAATTACTATTCCCATAATTAAAATTTATAAATTTTAACTATTAGAAATATAAATAAATACCTATTATTAGTAAGAATGAAAGTTATTAATAAACTTTTAATTATTAATTTTTTTTTACTTCACTAAATTTAATTATTTGAAAATTAGGTGAACAAAGAATATACCGTCTTTAAACTACCTTATCAAGCACAAATAGAATTAAAAATATTATTAAGGTTTTGAGGTTAAGTTTCAACGGTCCCCACAGCGTATTAATGACTTTTCCATGCAGAAGAATACAATACAAATTAAAATGGAATACTAGTACTGAAAAATCCGATGAAGTCAATTTGTCTACCAAACATTTTTAATTTTTTTGGTATACTATTTTGACTAGTATACGTAATCAATTATTTGATGAGAGGGCGGCTCTTCAAGTGGATTCCTGGCTGTGACAAAGTACTTATATTTGCTGTTTTTGAGAATCTTAGGTGAAAATGTGCCAAGAGGATACGTAATCAGATTGAGCTTCACCAGTTAAACCCAGATGATGGAGGGAGATAGGAGTAGTGGGATGAGACCCACACGAGATAAAATCTGATGTGAAAGCATTGACTTGGATGCTTCTCAAGAAGCTTTGGAGCGTAGAATAGATTGCAAATAATAGGAGAACTTTTATAAAACGATAAATCATCTCTAACTCTAGATTCATATATTGACAATTCCACATTGTAAACTCTAAAAGAATCTTTCTTACTTACTTAGTACTTATTCAATGACTCGTTCAAAGATTTACTAAATAGGATTGTTAAAGTTAATACACACTAACACAACAAACAATCAGTCGGATTGTTTTTACATTAAACTTTTTATGATCGCTTGTGTCTTCGCTTTTCAAGAGGTAGGACCTTTTTCTATGGTAATGTTTGGAGGAGGAGGTGTTGGATTTTGGGATGATGAAATATATAGTGGAATTCATCATATCGTTTTGACAGTTGGGATTGTTGTAGATTCTATCACAGTTCAGTATGATATAGATGGTCTGCCCCTTTGGTCTAAACGTCATGGAGGCATTGAGGGAAGACAAGGTGAAAGTTCCAATGTTATTATCCAAGATTACAACTAGACAATATGTAAGCTATATTAAACTTAACCTATAATATAGCCTCTCTATCAAGCATTTCAAAATCTTTTATACAAATATTTTAACACCCTTTGAATTTTATTTTTTTGGGTATCGTTTGATCTTCTAAAATATATTTATTATTTTCAAGTTAAGTTTGATTTTTCAATTGAAGCATTGATGTCAATTAGTAGTCAATATGGTCAAAAGTGGAAGTGTGATATGATAACAGTGAAATGTATTGCTTTAAATACCAATCTAAAACAATTCAGTTGGGGGTAAGTTGTAACTATTGGAAAATGATGTAAAAGGCCTTTTGGGGTCGAATGGAAAGTGGCTGGACATGTTGGAAGACATTTTGAATGCACAAGTAATAAAGAAACTTCCAATTTTCTGATTTTTTTCCATAGAATTTTGTTGTTACAGAAGATTGTATGGCCTTGTACGGCCTCAAATTGATGTACGACCAAATGTAATTGATATAAAAGTGAATCCTCTATTTTTTCACTTGGTTTCATTCATTTTAACTAACATTTTCAAGTGAGTTAGAACATTTTTTGTGCAAATCATTCTATTAAGGAATGAGGGTTACCATTTTTAGGAAATTTGTCATAACTTTGGTTTGCACTGTTGGATCTTAATAAAAACTGGATTTAAAATCTCTAAAGAGATTTATCTACAATCTCACCAAAGAGATCTTTCTAATTATGTATTTTGAAAAATTTATGGATGACTATTTCATTGTCCTAGATTGAAAACCAAGCCTAAATAAGCCTATTTGTTGAATGACGATGATTATTTGGGATATTTGTTACAAAAACCAATCTAATAATTTTTAGATATGTTTTAAATGTTCGAAATGGATATTGTAATATGCAGTTACTTCATGATTTCAGTGCTTAAATTCAAAGTTATGAACTGACAGTCCTTGGTGAAGGGGCTACTAGATTATGGAGAAGTATAATCAATATGTATTGTTTATGTTCGTGGTCATCGTGTATGGTTTTATTATCTACTAATCCTTATTTTGAAGATGTTCAAGGTTTTGTCTTACAGAGTTTATGGTTTAGGGTTTGAAGGGTTGTGGAACCATTGACAAATTGAAGAGTAGTTTGGGGTTATAGCCATAGTTGTGAAATATGTGTTCAAGTTGTTGATTTTTTCCGCTAACCTTTACATAAAAGTGGTATCAAATCTAGAAGACCCTGGGAAAGGCGGATGTATAGTGGTGGTTGAGTTTGTGTGTTGGTTCAAGTTGAGGGGATAACCTAGTTGTTGGTTGCCAAGAGATTAGGGAGAGATAAGAGGGGACACCTAGGTGAGGCAAGAAAAAAATGAAGCAAAGTAAGAGGGACATGATTGAGGGAATGTAGCTTTTGAGGGATTATTTGTGAGGTGGGGGTTCATGGAAGAAGAAACAAGAAGACATAAAAAGGAAAGAAGAAGAGAGGAAGATGAAAGAACAAGAGAGGAAGAAGAAAGAGGAAGAGTTGAGGAAAAAAAAGATTAGAGAGTTAAGGCAAGAGTTGGAAAAAATAAAGAAAGTGATGGAAGAATTAGAGACAATAATGTAGAAAAGTTGGCACCTGACAATCAAGAGGAAGGTTCTATGGCCTATTCAAAGGCTAAAGAAAAAGAGGAGGCAAATGAAAGAGGTTGAACCAGATGTGAAGACAAGAGCACCCCTAATGGAAGAAGGTAGTAAGAAAATAGAGGAAGACAAAGTAGAGGATGTAGATGCAACAATCAATAAGGAAGAATCACATTTGTGGATGGTATATGCAGTCATTGAAGAAGAATGGAAAAGTAAGGGTGGAGTTGAGAAAGTTGAGAAGGTGATAATAGAAGAAGAGTAATATAAGTAGGGTGATAGTGTGGATGAAACTAATGAAATCCATGTTGTTGATGGGAAAATGGAAGAGAATGATCAGTTAGATGATGAGGTTGATGGTAAATGGTAGGAGTTAACAAGAAGACATGAGAAACAATATGAATATTTTATGATTCATTTGATACAAATAAATTGATTATTGTGGATTTCAAATATTTTTCATATCCAAATGGAGTTCAATTGTGAGCTTAAGATCACTATAGTCTTTGAGAAGTTTTAGTTGTCATACTTTCATCACGTGCTTAAATAAAAGAAATTTATAGTGGAATTTGTCATATTGTTTTGACAGTTGGGACTGTTGTAGATTTGATCACAGTTCAGTATGATCTAGATGGTATGCCCCTATGGTCTAAACATCGTGGAGGCACTAATTCCCTCAAAATAGAGAACCTAAGATTTCCAATGTTATTATCCAAGATTAGAACTAGACAATATGTAAGGTTTATTAAATTGTAACCTTTAATACAACATCCCTATCAATGATTTTTAAAATTTATTATACATATATTTTAACACACTTTGATTTATTTTGTGTATTTGGATCTTCTAATGTATTTTTTATTGTTTTAAGGTTAAGTTTGATTTTGCAGATGAAGTACTGATGTCAATTAGTGGTCAATATGGTCAAAAGTGGAACTGTGATATGATAATAGTGAAATGTCTTACTTTCCATGCCAATCTAAAAAAATATGCTCCATTTAGTAATCATAACATACATATTGATGGGAAAAGTGAAGAGAGAATTGATTTTGCAACACCATCTAATGGATGCAAGATTCTTGGATTTTATGGAGGATGTGGATCTTATTTGGATGTTATAGTAGTCCACTTGAAATAGACAACCCAGTAAAAGAATCTATGTCTAAGATACTTTATTATAATGTTACTGATAATGGATTAAAATATACTTGAACATCTCAATAAGGTATTAATTTGTAGTTCATAAATAATATATTTCATTATTGTAATCCAATTCATAATTTACATTAAAAAACCGTGTGTCTAAATGTGTCTTTATCCTTTTCAATTTCGCTGTCAAAATGCACATTATTCTTATTTTCATTCGGTTGTATTTAATAAAACTTAAATCTAAATCTTTGAAAAATAAATAGCTACAATATATGTAATTTTAATGTTAGTATATTCCAAAGCTCAAAAATTTTAACATTCATGACTTAATCAAGACAAAAATGTACTTGTTAGATTTAAAATCTAACTTAAATTTCTTTTATTTAAGCACGTGATGAAAGTATGACAACTAAAACTTCCCAAAGACTATAGTGATCTTAAGCTCACAATTGAGCTCCATTTTTTTAAATTTGAAATATGTATTAGAGTTGTTCATAATGAAAAATATTTAATGTTTGAATTGTATATTTTTCAATATAGGAAATAGCAAATTTAAAGTATATTTATAATTATGTAATATTTGTTTTTTTTTTGGTATTATTTTCTTTTTTTGAAATGTTAAGATTGTACTATATTTTTTATAGCTTTAACAGTAGTATATCAAGAAATAATGAAAGTTAAGAAAGATTATTTTGTTTACTCATATAATGAAAGGTAATTTAGATTAAGATTAGAATTATTTTTTATGCATGGATTTGTATTAAATAGTAGGATACTTCTATGTTGATTTATAGTCATTCATACGAATGTGGCAATATAAAATAATGAATAAGGATTCTCTAAATTTAATTTTGATAGTTAATATTATAAATCATATTAGTACAAATTATAAATTTTCTTTAAAGTTAAACATAGAGATAAAAGTAAAATTATTTTAGTATCTAAGATAGAGCAAAATGTACACATTAAAAGTTTGTTATGAAATAAGTACTTGAATTTAATCTATAATTGAAATAATGATGCTACAATAGGTGTTACATTTAACACTTGTTTTGGTGTGTCAAGCTTTGTATGCTGAATCTTTGAGTTTGTAATTTTTGTCTTTATCTTTATAGTGGGTAAAGCCTTTTCAACCTTTTGATTTGTGCACCGCCTATAATCATCGCTTCAATGTTCTGCAAACAAAACTTGTAGAGATAAGAAATAACGATCTTTGAGGAGATGATATGGTAGGCAACTAATCATCCTTTTGATTATCAGTGTTATAAGTCCCTAAAGAATCCCGGCCCAAGTGGCCGAATGACTTTGTTGTTCCACATGGCAGATTATGTGATTAGAGGCTTCATCATTTTTTAATATCATATTTACTTGTCTAACTTAGCGAATGACTAATTCTACCTATATCAAAACTTCCTCTAAAGTGGCAAGCGATCGTCATCCACCTGAATGAGCAATGTACTACCAAGTGTGTTAAGTCACATCAAAGAAGAGGATCTTCCTTCTTACAATTTTAAGTACATCAAAGTAATGGAACTGCTCCCAAGAAACTGCTTGCCAACGCCAACATCACCGTATGGAAACTGCATACGTGAGAGAACATAATGAATGGATGGAGAAACCACAGTAATTGGGCATGGCAATTGCTAAAGGTGCGAGGATTTGCACCTCGTTCCCGGCACCTTTAGTAATTGTCATACCCATACCATGCATACTCTGTCAGTGCGCCGTATTAGTATTAGTTTTTAAAAGTTATATTTTTTTATTTTATGTATGGCAAAGTATATATTATTAATTTATTATAAGTAAAAGGCCTTAGTGTTAAACAAATTAGAGTGGTAAAAATATTTTATAAAGTTTTAATGAATATATTTAACTTGTTTATTAATTTTTAA
>MU227824.1:336974-347309 GCA_018584345.1 Thuja plicata | reverse complement strand
CCAAGAAGAAATCACCCCAATTATGTTTTCCAGGCCAACTATCTGTATAATCACAGGGCCTGAGCAATTGTATAACCTTCAATGGGACTCTTGTCCTACTTGTTCCCAAACTTTGTACCATTGGATACACAATCCAATTCTAAAAATCACAGTAGTCACACTCCCTAGAAGTATAATTCCAAACCCTCACCCAAAATTGGATAGGATTTGGCGCTAACTGGCAGAATCTCTAAGGAGTTAAGTTATGAACATCCATGATCACAAAACTGAAGTATAAGAGGAGATGCATAAGGACCGAATAGTGCAAAAATTTGGGCTCCTTCTCCTTTGAGTTCTTTATCTCTTATGGGTTGCAATGAAACCCTCATGCATTTCATCTATGATGTGCTGAATATAGTCATAGCTAGTGTTAGAGTGGACCTCTTGTAGGTCCAACACCATCATCAAGATCCCTGCATCTATCTTTTCTGCATCACCATCTATTACTAACACTCTACACAGGGCATATGCAACATACTTGATGTAAAAGTGAAGATCCTTGTAATAATATGGGCAATCCCAGGACATAGGATCTAAATATTTCTTTACTTCTTTCAACATATGTTTCAACAGCTGACCCCTAGCAATCCCAGGCTTTTCAATATACCTCTGTTTTTACTTTTTCATGTCAATTTTGGTAGACATGGTGCTAAATAAGCTGAAGGCTTGCATGAATGAATTCCTATTTAAAAATAATAGGGCAGTGCCATCATCCCTCTTGATAGTTTTAGACAAAGCATCATAGTGATTGGCTAGGTCTAAGAATAAGTCTACATCTAGAAAGACATCAGGAACAAGTAACCTGGCTAAACCATAGGTCCAAGGGTTTGATACTGGGATGGGCTTATCAGAATTCTTATAAAAGTAATTGAAAAGGGAGAAACTTGTTGTCCCTGGAGTCATAGCATCTCGAATGTCTTTATACTCATCAATGAGGATATTAGCATTATCCTTCTTATTTTGTGTTGAACCAGGCAGGAGATGGAGGAATTCATCAAAAAAACTTGCCTTTCCCTTCTGCTCCTCCTCACTTCCTCCGCTTGTCGAAGCAAAACTCATAGCCCCGCTCATATTTGCAACACCCTGAATATCCTACTCCTTACTAGTATTGAAACAAATCTATCTCAGAGATTAGCTGACTGTCTTGTGCATAATTTTCTAAAATTTTGAACCCTTTGATCAAATCTGGAAACACTACAAACTGAACAAATATCACTTTTTTTTAAAAACTTAGCAACTTGGGCTCTGAAAACTGAAAGCACGGTGAATGAAAACGAATGCACCATCAACTCCTTATATCCATCATTCAGAGTACGTAGCTCATAATTCAGAAACATCAGTTTTGTCATTAATTTGACATGCTGTGAACTTGAACAAAAACCTAGTCGTAGTTCCTGAGCTTGACAGAAAATCAAATTTTGAAAATTGAATCCTCAGAACAATCCAACTGCATTCAAAAGAGCTGACATGTCACACTATGATTCATTACCTGTCTTACATCTCAGCTACTCTTTTTGCACAGTAATCAAAATACAAGCCTCTGATTGGTTACCGAGTGATTCATATTGTCACATCAAAAACTGCTGCCATTTTTTAGATTTTGGGGTCAGGCGACTGCGCGACTGTATATAATCTTTTTGTCGTGGGCCTCTGTCACCAACCCATGTTTTATCTTGAGACATGGTGACAACATGCTTTCTTTCCTGTAGCTAACCCAAGTCACCATCTGGCGATCACGTGACCCAACTGAAATCATAGTCGCTCAAAGTTAACATTAACTCAGTATCCTTTCTGAGACCTTACGACTAACCGTTGCCTTTAACCTTTTACGGTTATCTCCTAGTTGCTAAGTGTTTTTATTCCATGTCAAGACTATGCGACCATACCTAGTCGCCCAATCGTGGAATATAAGTCCTGAGTGTCTAATTTTATCATAATAGGTTATATGTGCCCTTTTAAATTTCTGACGACTGCGCGACATACCTTAATCGCCAAGTCGGGAGGACTTTTCCCTTTGGGAACTTTTCTTCTCAGACTTTGCGACCACCGTTGGATCCTCTTATTTCTTCATCTGACAGTTGTCACTCAATCGCTAAATGTTTCATACATACCCTTAAATCTTTCTCATACATTGCGACTGAAGGGAAAGCACTTAGCCTCGTTGTTGCTGGGTCCGTTTTCTCCTTCTGGCGACCATGCGATAAAACCTTAACACCCACTCACCTTATGACACATTTCACCTAGTCATTTGTTCACTTACTGCATAATGGAGAACTGAGTCATCATCATGTCCTGGCGACAACCCGACTACGCTTTACTGAAAACCTCAAACGGTTAGTCGCGAAGTCTCAATCAAAATTTCTTAACCGCCATTCCTTTTCAAGACCACGCGACTGAAGGCTTTGGCTAACTCTTAACTTTGGATCCATTTGGCGATAAAGCGACATAAGGTAATCACCAAGTCTGAGAACATTTTGATAACCGTTGAGCATTTCCTGCGATTACCTGACTAAGCAGTGGGTCTCTTCTGTATAATGCCTTATGACATAGTTATCTTGCGACTACTCGACATGAAGAAATCGCGGAGTCTCGTAATACCAAAGGAATATGTTGAATCTTGAACGAGACCATGCGACAAAAGGAAATCGCCAAGTTGGGAGGACTTAAGGAATATTCGGTTGGAGTAACGCGACAAGGTGACTTAATTT
Source organism: Thuja plicata (assembly GCA_018584345.1). Taxonomy (NCBI): domain Eukaryota; kingdom Viridiplantae; phylum Streptophyta; class Pinopsida; order Cupressales; family Cupressaceae; genus Thuja; species Thuja plicata. The sequence continues at coordinate 344,562 of MU227824.1, read as the reverse complement.
AAAACACATGCCTTAAGTGGATAGAAAAAGTAACATTGAAACAGAAGCTCCATGACCTAGGGTTTATTTTTCAATGTTTAACACTTGGAAGGCTTAGGGTTTTCAGGGTTTTGCAAATTAAGGTAAGTTCAGACTTGAAAACTTGAAAACTTGACACAGGTAATGCAAAAGGAATGAGAGACAGCTGACTAAAAACACCAAATCACAGAGAAAAGAACAGGGAGCCAGGAAAACTGCCAAAACAAGAAATACAACCAACAGTGGCTCTAATGAGGATTGGCTAAGTAGGGTTTATGACAAAGAACCATAGAATCTCTGGTTGCAAACCACCTTTTCAATGGAGCAAAACCCTAAAACAGAAAGGGAAATATATACAGAACTTACAAATAAGGGACAAGGAAAAGAACATATAATACATACTTACTTGTGCACTTTGAACTTTTACTCAAAGAAAGGCTTCAAAAATTGCCCATGCATAGGCAATTCAAAGAGATCTCCTTCCATATTCTTCAAAAAATATGAGTCTTTGCCAAATTTTTCTGCAACAATGAACGGTCCTAACCATAAAGACTCAAACTTCTTATGCTTGCCCTTGTCCTCTAACCTTGTATTCCATTGGACAACTAAATCATCAATTTGGAACTTTCTCTCAGTATCCCTCCTATCAAATAGATATTTTATTTGTTATTGCAACTTCAGATTTTCTCTCTGACTATTTCTCCTCATTTCATCTAATTCATCCAACTGCATCATTCTGTTTTGCATATTGTCAGAGACGTCTAAATGTTCCTCTTGTATGAATTGGAAAATAGGTAATAAATTGTTAATAGGCAATCTCGCTTGTAAACCATACACCAACTCAAAAGGAGATTGACCAGTTACCTTCTTAAGTGTCACCCTATCAGCCCAAAGAGCAAATCTCAATTTTGTATGCCATGTCCTTTTGTTTTGATCCAAGGTCCTCTTCAATATTTTCAATATGCTTTTATTACTAGACTTAGCTTGTCCATTGGCCTGTGGGTGATATGGGGAAGAATATGATATTGTAATCCCATACCTTTCACAGAAACTTGTCATTTCTTCTGATCTGAAACTCATAGCATTGTCCATTATTAGTTTATTAGGCACCCCAAATCTGGTCAAAATGTTTTCTAATAGAAATTCAGTAACCACCCTACTCATTGCTTTCCTTGTGGGGATAGCCTCAATCCATTTAGTAAAGTAATCAGTGGCAACTAAAATCGAACTGTGTCCTACACTAGACTTTTCTTGAAATTCACCAATAAAATCAATGCCCCATACAGTAAAAGGAGCTTCAGTACTCACCGGGTTAAGCAATAGAGCACCTGCAAATTTCAATTTATTGGAGAACCTCTTACATGGTTCACATTTCCTAACATGTGTATAAGTATCTTTGAACAGATTAGGCCAATAATATCCTGCCCTCAAAATCTTATGGGCAGTGGTCTTAGCAGAAAAGTGACCTCCACACTATCCTTCATGCATCTCAATTAGGACTTTCTCAACTTGATATTTGTCAAGGCACAGTAATAGTACACCATTTTTATCTTTCCAAAATAAATCTCCTTGAATCAAAACATATCTTTGAGTTTGCAATTTCAAACTTCTCTTTTGATTATCAGACAAATAATCAGGACACCTAGCATTTTTGAGGAAGAAAACAATATCAGTATAATATGGTTGCATTTCTATACTGGTCATGGCTTGGTCATGTGCTTCTGTCTGATTTGATTGCACTAAATCCAGGTTCTCCTCTATCATAAGTTTAGCCAAGCCTTGACCTCTTACCAATTTGGTGATATTGATTTCCAAATTGAACTCTTGAATTCTTGTAATCCATTTGCATCTCTTACCAGTAACCTCTGACTGTGTAAGGATATCTTTCACTATTGAATGTGGAACATAGGCCTGTACCTTGGCACACACCAAATAGGGCCTAAAAGACTTTACTGCCTTTACCAATGCATATGCTTTCTTTTCCATTATTTCATAGTTAAGTTTTGCAGCCTGCAAGGATTTACTATAAAAGGCTATGGGATGTTCAAATCCTTGCTCATATTTCTGAAGCAAAATTGCAGCAATTGTATGAAATGATGCAAATAAAAATAGGGAGAAAGGCTTCGTGTAATCTGGAGATTTCAACACTGGAGTTTCCTGCACTACCTTCTTTATCCTTTCAAAAGCTTGTTGGGCTTCATCATTCCAAATAAACTTAGTATCTTTTTTCAGCAATTTCACAATGGGCTTCACGATTTCAGCAAAATTGGCTACAAATCTTCTGACAAAGTTAATCTTTCCCAAGAAAGCTTGTACACTCTTTAAATTTTTTGGGGCAACTACCCTCTGAATTGCTTCTACCCTCTCACGGTCTATTCTTACCCCTTCTCTGGATACTATATGTCCAAGCAACTTTCCTTCTTTAACTGCAAAGTGACACTTCTTAGGGTTTAATGAAACACCATATTCTAATGCTTTATTAAAAATCTTACTCAAATGATCACAATGATCATTAGCCTTCTTTGAATATGCAGTTAAGTCATCTTGGTAGATAACCATGAATAAATCAATAAACTCTTTGAAAGAAACATCCATGGCTCTCTGAAAAGTTGCACCTGCATTTATCAAACCAAAAGGCATTCTGATATAAACATATGTTCCCCAAGGAGTAGTAAATGCAGTTTTATATTGCTCTAACTCTTTGACTAAAACTTGGTTATAACCTAAAAAACCATCCATCATTGACAACAATTCACAACCAGTGACCTTATGCAACATTGCCTCCATATTAGGCAGTAAATAATTATCTTTCAATGAAGCAATATTGAGATTTCTAAAATCAACACATAATCTGATGTCACCATTTTTCTTTCTAACTGGCACCAGATTTGACACCCATCTTGAATGTCTAATAGGTTGGATTATCCCAGCATCCTTGAGTTTCATTAATTCATGCTGCATTTTAGGAGCCAATAAGGGGTTAATGGGCCTTTGTTTCTGTCTTAATGGCTTGACATCTGATTTCAAAGGAATTTCATGTTGAAAAAGGTCCTCTCTATATGCCTTCAAATCATCATATGACCAAGCAAAAACATGCTTGTATTTTCTCAGTAACTTGATCAAGTTTATCCTTACATGAGAGTCCAAACCTTTTCCTATATAAACTATCTGAGGACTATTTTCTGATCCCAAATTCATTTCTTCCAAATCCTCTATGTTGGCATTGCTTATCTTTGCTGAATCATTTTGCTTACTAACAAACAATGCTTCAAGTTCAACCAAACCCCTAGGAATCTGATTTGAACTCAATTGAACAACTTCACTTCCCAAGATGTAGTCCTTTCCATTATCTGGCTCTAATAATGAACTGCAGTCTATGCTCTGGTTTTCATACTGATCCAAACATTGCATGAACCTCAGGATATCCTGATCATCTTGGAACACTTTCCAGTTATATATGTTATCCGAGACAACTGGTCTTGTCTCAACTTCGAGTATTGATACTCCATGTAAGGTCAAATTATCATTTTTCAAAGAAACATTAGCTAGAAAATCAGCCATAATATTCTTCGACCTTTCCAACCAGGTTATATTAAAAGCATCAAACATCTCAAGTTGATCCCAAATAGCATGTTTGTACAATTTCAATCTGTCATTTTTTACAGCGTATTTGGATCTAACTTGTGCTACCACTAACTCAGAGTCACCATAAACCTTTAAAAATTTTATACCATGTTTGATAGCAATTTCAAGTCCTAAAAATAAGGCCTCATACTCTGCAGTATTATTCGTACACTGAAAAGCTAGCAGAAATGAGTATTTGAAAGTTGTACCTGATGGGGATATCAACAATACTCCTGCCCCTGATCCTTCTTTAGAGAAAGCACCATCAAAGTACATTTTCCATATTCCATCCCCTTTCAAGATTAATTCCCTACTTAAAGAGTCAGTTCCTTGATCTTGAAAACAAAGTTCTTCTTTTTGCATTCTGAAATTTTCCATGTCCATGTCAATGCAACAGTTAACATGAGTATCCTCATATTTTTCTATCATGTGGGGAGTTCAGCTTTCTCTCAAAACATTAACATCTTGTCCAGCTATGTTGAAAGTAGCATATGAAAAATCATTTTTTATACTTCCTCCCATTGAAGCACTCCATTTTCTTGATATCAACATGCCATAGTGAGGTGGTATATCAACCACAAGAACATTCATAGTCATTACTATATTAGGGCAAAGTGCCAATCTATAAGGCATAGCCTCAATGGTACCAATCACAGTAACCTCCCTTGAATCCATTGCTATACACCTCCCATAAGGTGTATCAACTTGTAGGCCCATTTCCCTCATAATCTCAACCGGCATGACTGTATTAGAAGCTTCTAAATCAATCATACAATTCTTGAGCATTTTGTCATTAATTATTAATGAAAGAAAAAATGGGTCCACCACCTTTGGAGAAGAAGTTGCATTTAAGAATATTTGGGGAATCTCAGATGTCATCATCTCATCCTCATTTCCCTTGACAGGTGGCCTCTCAGATACATCCACTGGGTTTTGAACTTTTATTATAGGTACACTGTTTAATAATGAGATCACTTTTTCTTTATGTTCCTTAATCCTCATCATTTCCAGAAATGGTACCTTAACTATCATCTGAGACAAACATTGACCCATGTCAACTGGAGTATAACAAATATCTGAATTTTTTGACTTATCAATGGTAACTTCATTATCATCACTGTGTTTCTTTTGAAATGGCTCTTTCAATCTTTTATTTTCTATCTTTTGAACAGAAACAATTTTCTCTTGATCCCTTTCATCTTGTATGACATTTGGCTCTACAGCTTTTGTGATGATCTTGACCTTATGTTTATTTATATTTTCTCTAGGTTCTTCTCTCTTCTGAACATACTTAGTGTCTGGTTTATTTTCCTTTATGAAAACACCTGAGGGCTGGCTACCAGTTCCACCTACCACCCTGTTCCTTAAGTGGTAATTGCTTCTAGCTTTACTCACTAACTCAGCAATAATTATAGCCTTTTCTTCATCTAAAGCTTTTCTTATGAGTGGAACTTCTTGGCCATCTTGAGCATAGCATCTAATAGTATCATCAACTTCATCAACTTCACTGTTAGATAAGATCTGTTGATGGTGATTCTCAACCCTCCTTTGTGAAACATAGGAATCATAATTTTCCTCTTCACTATTTGAATCAGTACCATGGCATGAATAAGTGTTAGTCATACTATGATCACACTGTTCCCCCTCATCATTTCCTTGTTCCTCATTTGCTTTTAAATCCAAGGAAATGACACAAAAATTAGGATTATGAGGAGCATCACAAGCTTCACACCAAGTCTCCTCATTGCAGAAATGGACTGCATTTCTATGAAGGGGGTCTGGAGTCTTGTTATCTGTTCTTTCTTTCTTGGGTGTACCAACAGGCTTTCCATCCTTGAACTGAGTTCCATATGGGTGATTTTGCATTCTATTCTGAGGATTATAAGTGTTATTGTAAAGAGGTTTATTGTTTTGAGGAGCTCTATATTCTTTGTACTCTGGTTCTTTCAAATTTCTCTTACTAAACCTAGGGTCATCTCTCCTATTTAACTTACCAGATACTCTTCTGTTCATTTCAATATTGACTGCTATTTTGTAAGCGTCAGTAAGAGTCCTAGGGTTCTTATCTCTCAGAGCATATCCCATTTTGGAATCATAAGCATTTAAATAAGTTGCTAGACATACTTCCTCATCTATCTTTATCTTCTGAAATAGTTTATGCATATCTCTTTGAAACCTTGTGTTAAATTCTGTAACCTCTTCATTGTAATTTTTCTTAATATTATTGAACTCATTCAATAAAAAGCCCTTATTTGTCTTGTCTCCATACTGGTCTTTAAACAATTTAATCAACTCGTCCATGGAAACAACAGAGCCATTAGCAAGGCTTCTAAACCATTCTCTTGCATCTTCAACAAGGGACTGAAAAAATAGCTTCATTAGCACATCTTCATGGGTAATGTTCAAGTCATCAACAAAGTCAATGAATTTTCTTAAGTGTGTCTCACAAGAAATCACATTATTACCAGAAAAATTTGGGAGCTTTTCTCCTATATCACCCACATCTTTAGGAAAAGTATTGGGGTACCCAGGGATACCAACAAAATCAAATTGTTTGTACCTCTCATTATGTAGTGGTTTCCTTTGAAAACTATCATCTTCTTTAGCCATAGTAGCTCTTCCTCTAGAAGATGTATTATTCTCTGGTCCAGAAAAAGAATACTTTGAAGATTGTAAAAAGTCTATCTTTTTCTTCAGTTCAATTGTAGTAGCTTCCATTTGGGCTTTTTCCAACATTTTTTCCATAGTTTCTTTTTCAATTCTCAATTTTTCTAAATCAATTTCTAACTTTGACATCTGTTCAACCAAAGGCCTGTGAAATTTAGGTTCTTGATCTCCGTGTTCACCCATCTTTTGTTTACCCTTATTTATTTGTAAAACTGAAGCTTTATGAGTGAATGGCATTTCTTTACTTTTCTGAGACTTCTCTGTTTCTTTCATAATTTGGTGTTTAGGAAGTCTTTTCCTATTATTATCAAGAGCCTTATGATCATCTTTTTTCTTTCTTATTTCTCTTTCCTTTTTCATTTGTTGCACTAAGGCAAGCTGCTTCAAAATAAACTTCTCTTCATTTGCTAGCATATCAGAAGGGGCATCTTCTAAATCTGAACTAGGTGTAGTAATCTCATCTCTTTCATTTGAAGTAGAAGTGACTGTGGGATTATCCAATACTCTTTCAGTAGCCTCCTCATAGTCTGAAGTGTTTCCATCATGAGAGTGCTGAACAATATTCCTATCATTCTTAACATTTGTTTCTTGACCTTTTACAGGAGTTTCATCCATATCAACTTGATTTTTCTTTTTTCTCCAAGAGGCTCCAACTCTTGAGGATGATGGGATTCCTTCATGTAATACCCTTTCTGGGTCAGTTCTTACTCTTGACCTAGTATTCATTCTATAAGACATTTATTAACTTTGTACTAATCTCAGAGATTTCCTTTTAGAGTCGCCACCCAATAAATTGGGATGAATGAATAGCTATCAAGGGCTAAAATGACAACAACAACTGAGATTTAGTAAAATTTAGACCTTGACACACCAGAGCTTTGTGAATATTTCTTCAAGACTTTACAATCCCTTATCCCCAGCAGAGTCACCAATTTCTTAGAGATTTTTCTTGTATGAAACACAGTACTTGAAATAACTACTTGCACATCATGCCTTCTAATATTGATTCAGAGACAAGAAAAGCCTAATTGCTAAGGACTGGATAAGGTCCTTCTTCGTTTTTGAGCTCCACATATACTCAGGAAGGTTTTACCTTTTATGATTGTTGTTTACACAGTATGTTATGGTGTGGACACTGATTTTCTATGTATTTTTGTTAAACCAACTTATAAATCACTTTGCAAATGACCAAGCATAACCAGATGCAAGATTTAACCATACAAACCATAGTCTTAAATATAGAAAAAACCAGTGATACAAGGATTTTCATCCTTCTTCC
>MU227824.1:278308-310166 GCA_018584345.1 Thuja plicata | reverse complement strand
CCTATTTTCTGTACTTAGTCATTTTATCTTCTAAGTTATCTTTGACAGAAACTTAGTATGACTTTGTTGCCATGATTGACAACACAAAATAAGTCATGCTTCCTCAAGAAGTCAACTTTCCAAAAATTATGGTAATCCATGTTCACCTTATCACAACTCCATTGGATATTGTTAGCAATTATCACACTCCTCTATGTTTCATTCAATGGAAAACTATTCGATTTGCACATCTGCGCAGGGAGAGAGTAAGAAAGAAAGCACTTTTGATGAAGTTATTTCATTAATCATCATGGGTTTCAGGATTTTCTAGATGAACAAGTGCTACAATTGGGAAAATCGATGGGAGAAGAAATAGAGGAGGCAATCCGTGGCGCTATACTTCATATTGTTATTTTTCCTATGAATTATGCGCAATCTCCCTGGTGTCTAACGGAGATCTCCCTTATGGTCAAAATTGAAGGAAAAAATATTCCTGTGTTTTCTAATTTTCATCCCAATGATCTCTGATGGGTAGTAAAAGGGAAAGGGATCTATGTTCCTACATTTAACGAACACCAAGAGAAAGAAAGGTGCTCACCAAAGAAACTAGAGGAATGGAAAGAGGCACTCCAGAAAGTCTCATATTTGAAGGGTCATTCGCCCAACAATGCTAATGTTTTTTCTTGTGTGGCTTATGTTTTTTCTTGTATGCAAAATAATTGAGAATCTATTTCTGGAGATCTATGTGTTCTTGATCATGCACAAGGTAGATTGTTGGTGACATTGATCTCAGTGGCAGATTCAGTTTTGTTTTAAATACTTTTGAAGTGAGATGCTTTGTATTGGTAGTTAGCCTCATTATATTGACAATGAACTTTTCATATCTAAGGGTAGTTAGTCCAATTGGCAGTGATTCTTACCTGCAGTGAGCACAATCGATAGTGAGCCTTTGTACAAATCACTTTAACCCGTGTCACCTCAACAAGTGTTTACATTTAGAAAGTTGAAAAACTGGAACAAGACTTTCTTTGGTAATCTTCACACCATGAAGAAGAGGGCTCAAGATCATTTGGCAGTCATTACCAAGCATATTCATGATCTTAGATCCTCAAAAGCTCTTCGCAAAGAGGAATCCCAAGCTTCCAGGGACTTAGCTGAGTGGGATCTGAGAGAGCAAATTTATTGGAAGTAGAAGGCTCAGATTGATTGGCTTAAGGAAGGGGACAAGAACACTACTTTATTTCATAAATCTATACAGGGCCGCCAAAATCAGAGTTACATTTTTTCTCTTGTCAATGTTGATGGCCTCCACTTCACTTCCTCACATGTTGTGTCCAGGGAAGCTATTTAGTTCTACTCTTCCCTTTTCTATGATGATTCTCCTCCTAATGATATTGAGGAGAATACTATCTTGTCTTGTATTCCCTCTCTTGTGACCACTGAGATGAATGATTCTCTTATGAGGCCAATCTCCCTGTCGAAATTGGAGGATGTGGTCTTCAGTGTGAGAAAAGGAAAGGCTCTTGGGCCCGATGGGTTCCTGGTTGATTTTTTTTCAAGAATTTTGGGATATTATTAATCAAGACCTTTTAGCTGTGGTTCAAGAATATTTTTCTAACAAACAGATGCTCAGAGCTTTGAATGCTACTTTCCTTGTTCTTATTCTGAAAAAAGAAGGGGCTAATCAACTTGATTTCTTCTGGCCTATCACTCTTTGTAATGTGGTCTATAAAGTCATTACTAAATTAGTTGTTGAAAGACTTAAAGTTTGGCTTCCCTTGAGTATCTCTAAGGAGAAAGGAGGTTTCATTACTAGGAAACAAATCCTTGATGGAGTGGTTATTGCATCTAAATCCATCCACTCTATGTCTATCTCTAAAGAGAATTCTATGTTCATCAAGCTGGATATGGCTAAGTCCTATGGTAAAGTTAAATGGGGTTTTTTACAGAAAAATCTTCTTGTTTTTGGCTTTAGTTTGGAATGGGTGAGCTGGATTCTAAGATGTGTTACTTCTCCCTCCTTCATGCTTCTCAATGGTGAACCCTCTGAGTTATTTGGGGCCTCTCGGGGTCTTCGACAGGGGGATCCTCTTTCTCCGTACCTGTTTACTATTATGGCAGATGGCCTTGGCAGATTTATTAAATCTCAAGTTCCCCAAAATGTGATACATGGCTGGTGATGGGGAAATGGTTTTCCCAATCTTTCTCATCTCCAGTTTGTGGATGATACTGCTCTTGTAGGAAGAGCTCAGATTCGAGAAGTTGAAGCTTTTAGGATCACCTTGGATACTTGTTTGGCTACTTCCAGGCAGCAAATCAATGACCATAAGTCCTCCATTTATTTCTTCAATACTCATAGGCCTATTCAGTAGAGGATTGTTGCTATCCTCTGATTTTAGATTCATTCTCTCCCTCTGACTTACCTGGGCATCCCTATTGTGGTGGGAAGACAACCCAGGCTCTTTTGGCAGAACCTTCTTGATAAGTTGCAACATAAGGTTAATCACTGGACTCATAGATGACTCTCTATGGATGGAAGGGTGACTCTCCTCCAATATGTGATTCACTCTCTTCCTACTTATAGAATCATGGTTCAGGCAGCCCCTATTTACTTTCTTAAGGCATTTGATGCCCTCTCTCAGCAGTTTCTTTGGAGCAGGAACCTGCAAAATTCTAAACAGAGCCTTATTAATTGGGATATTGTCTGTAGGCCCAAGAAGGAGGGAGGCCTGGGTCTTTTTTTTTCTATCTTGAGTGGCCAAGCTCTTGCTTCCAAACTCTATTGGCATTGGTGCTCCAGCCAGTCTCAGCTCTGGGCTCACATCTTTTCGCATAAGTATCTCCCTGGAGTTGATCCTTCTAATATCCTAAGGTTTCCTTTGGAGGGTTGTGGCTCTATGGTGTGGACTACCCTCAAGAAAGGTACCCACTTAGTGAAGTATCACCTTTTTTGGATTTGCAATAGACACTTTGAGGCTCTGTTCTAGAGTGATCCTTGGAATGGCAATCCTCCTCTTCTGATCTCTCATCCACACCTGCAAGCTCTCTATGATTCTTTCCTTCTTGTTGGATGGGATAAGGTGGCTCATTACAAGGAGGCCTACAATCTGGGCCTCGCTGCTAGTTATAAATGGAAGAATTCTTCTGATTGGCCACTAGGGGGCTTAGCACGGGAGTGGATGGAGCTTTCTCAGATTCTTACCTCTAGGGACTGCAACTCTTTGGAGGAACCCGATGTTCTGGCTTGGGGAGGTGTTTCTTCTAGTAAGTATTATGTCTCTTCAAGGTACTTCGAGCTTACTAGGCTATTGTTTGATGATGTTGAGGTGCATTGGTGGAAGCAAGTCTAGAAATTTCTCTCTTGGCCCAATTGTCAATTTTTTCTCTAGCTGTTGGTTCACAATCATTGCCTCACTTGGGATAATCTTTGTAAGTGTGGCTTCCATGGCCCCTCAATCTGTGTGCTATGTTGTGATGGTGAGGATTTAGTTTCACACCTTTTCTTTCAATGCTCCTTTGTCAAGTAGATTTGGCACTTTTGGTGGTTTACGTGGGGCCCCCCATGCTGGCATGTGGGTAAAAGCACAAAGACATGTCACATTTCAAGACCACTTATCAGCACAACTAAATTTGAGTATTTCTAACTGTAACATAAGAAAATATAACATAAGCAATGTAACATTTGAAATGAGTGGGGGAAATATAAGATACTCCTCTTCTATCCCAAGATGCACAAATGAACAATCCAAATTGATTAACCCTAAGAGAAGGATCAATACACAAATGAATCCATCATTTGGAAATGAGAGAAAAGAGGAAAGTCTTAAATTCCCGTTTTATGGAAAGGAATGAATGTGTGATAGATTTAGAAATATTGAAATGAATAGGAGAAAAGTACTAACCTTAAGATATTACAGATCAAAGAATGTTGTTTTCTAAGGTCTGTACTCTATTTCTAGAAAATTTGAAGTATGATCTAGAATAAAAATGCAGAGACGAACAAAACCCAGAAATCATTTTCTGATCCGACATTGTCTTGGTAAAAATCTTGACCTTGACCCACAAATGTCACCCCTGACCCAATAATCTCGACCCTAACCCTCACAAGTCCAACAAAAAATCTGTTCACAGATAGTTTGCTGAAAAGGGTATCTAGATCTGAGTTCAAATCCACAGTCCCAAACCTATACCTGCAAGAAAAAGAGATTTTTTTGTTGGGGGGGAGGGGTTTGCCTTAGTCAAACCCTGGTTTTGGGATTAACCTCAAATATATAATTGAAATTGCAGAAGTAAACAAAGTAAATGAAACAATTCACCTTGCTCATGTAAAAAGTCATTGTGGAGGATTCAAATCTATGAATCCACAAGTATGTATGCACAAAATGGATGTAGAATGTATAATATAGAATGTGTAATGTCTCAAATCAATTGCTTTTAAATCTTCAAGACCAATCTTGAATGGATCTTGGAAGAGGAAGAGGCTTGGAGGAATGTGGATGGAGAAATCTTCAACAAGAGGGCTCCATAGAGCTTGAATCCTTCAATGGCTACCAAAGGATCTCCTTGATGAATTGGATGCTTGAATTCTTGAGAGTATATTCTTGCTTCAATTGATTATTGCTTGTTTCAAGGGCCTTATGATTTCATGCTTCTTGCTTGATGATGGTTCATGTGGTTAGAGAGTCTTAGAGAAAATGGGAGAAGAAAGCTTCCTTTTATACAAATCTAGGGAACAATCTTCTAGAGAGGCCGACATAGGAGAATTAAATCCCCATTAGACCTACACCCTTAGAAGTGGACCTATATTAAATATAATTTAAGAGTCATCATTTTGGAACCCAAAATAGCCGACCCAGAAGCGGGAATTAAACTTTTTCAAAGACCAACATTCAAAAACTGTGAGATCCTAAAATCTGGACCCTGGGTCAAGGTTGAGGTCGACCTTGACCTAGGTCAGGGGTGAGTTTGACCTTGACCTAGGTCAGGGGTGAGGTCGACCTTGACTCAGAAAGGTCAATTTTGACCCTGAGTCAAAAATCTCAGTTTTCAGTTTTGGATGTCAGAAATAGGCTGGAAAAGTGGGAAATGGGGTAGAATAGGGGAAAAATCCAGATCCAAGTCATAGACCCATTCAAGTCGCTTGAAATGAACCCAAACCACTTACTCAGAAGGTTAAACCAGTCTACAATGGAAGTGCTTCCATTTTCCGGCTATACACTAACTACAAACTATTTTTTGTCAAACATATGTTCTAGCTAGATTCATTCTAGCTAAGCTAGATAAGTGGTTAAACTTTTCCAATTGGAAATGTATATTAAATGCATATTTTATACCAATTACCAAAGAAATAAAATTATTTCAAAAAATTGATGTTTCAATAACCCCTACTCTTTTTAATGATATTTTTAAAAAATATATAAAATACCCTTTTGTAGAGCTCAGAGTCAAGATTATTGTCATATAAATTTTATAGTATTTTGATTAGATCTAATATATTATAATTTCAAAATACAAGTAGGTATTTTAACATTCGAGAAGACATTGCTTCAAATAAATAAATAAATAGTAAATCATATCAAACAATTTAAAATTTATATTTAACACTAGAGGAGAGAGTCCTCTTCAATGATATGTAATTTTTTTTTTGAATGGCATAGGTTTGATATGGGAAATTTGGTGGGAGATGAAAACTGTCGATTTCAAGTAAGTTCAACATTGAGGAGTTATAATGGAGAAAATATACATTGAAAACTAATATTTCTTCTTTTCTGCACTAGTTATACATTTTATCTATAACATATTTTGAAATTAGAGGAAAAATAGATTATTTTCATATACTTGTTTGGTGGGAACTAAACCCCATATTTTCAACAGTTTTCAATAATTAAAAAATTAAAAAACAATGCCAATTTTTGTTCAATTTTTTTAAAAAAAATTATAGGCATAAACATCATCCATTTTTACACATTTCATCAATTTACATCATCCTAAAATTCTAAATACAAATGCCAATTTTATGTCGTTAAAGTTGAACAGTTTGCATGTTGTGGTTCTTTTCCTTTATAAAAGTGTGATACAGGTTTGTACTTTTAAAAACCCATGTTTCTTCTCTGTCTGAGTTTTGGGATAGATTGGGGCATTCACCTTCTAAGTCATCCTTTCTGTAGGGTGCTTGGGCTATTGGCCCTTCCTTCATTCTTTGGCATGTTTGGCTGGAAAGGAACATGAGAATCTTTCAGGATGTTAAGTTTGGATTCCTGCACCTATGGGGGAAAATTGTCCATTCCCTCCATGAGAATGTTCTGGAAAAGTTTGAGGGGATGGTTGGTTTGGATCCTAGAAGTGTGGATATATACGCTCGCCTCTCCTTTCCTCTACATGGTGGGGTTCCTCTATCTACTACCCACCGCTATGGTAGTAGAGCTAGACATCATTTTTAGCGGGTTAATCGCGAGGGGCACTGGACTCCTCCTCTCCCTGGAGTTATTAAAATCAACACTGATGGCTCCTCTTGGGGGAATGCTGGTCCTATTGGTATTGGGGGAGTTGGGCATAGCAATTTTGGGGATGTCCAGTTTCTTTTTTATATTCACAAAGGATTTCATACCAACAATCTCATGGAGGCCCTCCCCATCCTAGTGGTTGTGGAGCATTATTGTTTGCATGGATGACGTAGGATTATCTGTGAAGCCGATTCACAAATTATTGTGAATTTACTGAATAGACAAGAGCTTTTTGATTTTTTTTGTAACTGACTTCTGTTATTAAGAAAATTCTCCAACTATGCAGGTCTCTTGACTTTGTTACTTTAACGTATATCCCCCGTGAGTGGAATGGTGTTGTTGACTGCCTAGCTAAATGGGCTTCTAAGCATGGGCAATGCTGAAATATTGTTGACTAGAGGCTCCTTCCCCTTGATTTATCTCATAAGTTGGATCAACATTTTTTTCAGGATATGGCTCCTTAGAGCTCTTTGTTGTTTTGTTCTCTTTGGCTTTCAATAAATTTTTACCCCTTTTTTAGTCTTAACAAGTATTTACATTTTAAGAGAATTAGCTTCTCCGTGGTTTTTCTCAGTTTGGGTTTTCCACGTAAACCTTGGTGTTACTGTGTTTACATGTTTACTTTTTCTATGGATATTTGAAGTGCTTAACTAATAAATTAGAAGTTGTTACTTTTGATGTTTAATAGTTCACTGACAAAGGAAAATTTTTGTAAAGTGTGTGGGAATAACTGATTCAAGAAGGGTGGCAAGTGGGCAGCATAAATAATGAATAACAAGAAAATAAAAGTACTCAACAAAGAAATTGGAGGAATGGAAAGAAGTATTCCAGAAAGTCACATATATGAAGGGTTATTCGCTCAACAACGCTAATGAGTAAGCATTCAAATATCAACTCTCTCTCATTCATCAAGTTATTTGCATCATTTAGTTGTTCATCTCTCATAAGAGTAAGTGTTCTTTGTTTCACAAAGGAGACCATGGGCTCCAAGACAAGGTATGCCACAAGATCCTTTTTCTTTTAGTGGTCCTTTTTTATAATAATCAGTGGCAACCTCCTATGAATTATCCATCCCAACCTTCAAATAATTCCTAGCCTTAGTGGAAAAATTAACAAAATCCTCAGTGGTAGAATTATCAAAATTCCTAGTGGCGAAAACCCCAAGATGGTTGGAAAAAAACCCAAGGGGCATGACAGCCACCATAGGGAAATTGGAAGCAGAATCCGCAATGGAGAGGAGGTCAACAATGACCAAATCAAAATTATGGGTTCCTACATACACCTCTTCAGCCACAATAGCCAACACTTATGCCACCTCCTACAGCCGCAACTAATCCTCCCAGGCCAACTCAGCTACCCACTCAACCTCATCAAAATCCCAATAATCAACCTCCACAACAATAGAAACCTATGTACTCAGCTGAACCCACTCAATATCTTGTTTATGTTATTAATATCAATGATATGGGTGATCTCACAATAGTGTGTCCCACTTTTTGAGACGAAGGATTTCATACTTTCAAAAAAAATTCTTTTTTGATGGCTTCGCACAAAGTATCCTCTTCATGCGAAGTGGTTAATAGGCTTCGTGCGAACTAGATAAAATGGGGGGTTCACTCAAACTAGACCCAAATCGAGTGAACCCTTTGAATCAACAAAAAATAGGAAATTTGGGCAAATTTTCCTTAGTGGGTTCTCTCGAAGGGGGTTCGCTTGAACCCCCTCAGACCCCTTCGCACGAAGGGGGTCTTCGCGCGAAGGGCACTAAAATGAAAATTTCTCCTTAGAAAACTAAAAACCTCCTAAAAATTGTCCTTTCAAGGCCTGGGACAAGGACCAAATCAAATATTTTTCTGAAACAAATGATGCCAAATGATGTGATTCGGAACAAGATTTCTAATGAATATAATTTTAATACATATTGAGTTCGTTATCACTTTCAAATATTACTTTAACTAAACATAGGTTGTTTGGTCATTCAACAACCTGTCTCTTCAAGGCTTCGGAAAAAATAGTAAATTACAAAAACAATAAAATCAAAAATATGTAGGAAAAGAGTATTTGTGTTACCTTTCTATAAAAAAAAATTGAATTTCGATATATAGAGATCAAGTTAGACTGATCCAAGTGACCTTATGTCTAAATTACAGTTAATGTCACTTTAGAAATTAATAAACTATGAAATATTGACCCAAAATGAATGAAACTAATTACATCCTTTAGATATTGAAGTTAAAAATATAATTTTGAAAGAATTACATCATTATCATATTTTAAAAAAAAGTTATGCTGGTCCAAGTGATAGTCACTTCTTAAAAATACAGTTTTATTACACAAACCACTTTTTGAAGGAGAAGGAAAAATGAATTTTAAATTTTTTTTAAAATATATTTAGAAACTAGAAATACAATGCTAAAAGATCCTAGTTTACATCATCTTCAAATTCCTTATAGTTTTGCGGCAATAGGTGTTCAAAAGTGAAGTTTTTTCTCAAAATGTTGATCTTTGTGTTAAAGTTGGCCAAAAAGTGGGACACACTATTGTGGTACCACCCATATACATTTGCAGTCTAGAACTACATTGCCTACCCCTACTTCCCCAGTCATAACAGAGGTATCATTTGAAGAAGCAGAACCAACCAATGTATCTCCCACTCCAAGTCAAGCAGGACTATCTATTACATATGAGAAACCTACGCAAGAAACACCACCTTTTCCACAAAGGCTGCAAACTAAAATCCCAAAGCCTACTGTAGACGTTTCCTTTGACATACTTGATCAACTTAAAAACATTAGTGTGCAAATTCCATTCTTCTAAGAAACCAAGGATGTGTCCACCTATGGAAAGGATATAAAGGAGGCTTGTTTCAAAATGATTGGCAGAAAAATGAAGGATCCCCATACAACCCATTTTTTAGGGCAAGTTTGCAGATATAATGCTTGGAAACGTTGTTGTTCCCAAATACTCTGACCTTGGAAATTCTATTATAGAAGTCATTATTAATGGGATAGTCATAAAGAATGCCCTAATATACCTAGGTGCAGTCATTAATGTCATGACTATAGACATCATGCAATAGCTTGGTATATCCAGTCTTTGGACTACACCTACTGCCCTGCAGCTTGCAAACAGTTCAACAGTCAAACAAAATGGTATAGTTGAGGATATAGTTGTGATATTAGATTCCTGGTCCTACCCTGCAAACTTTATGA
The DNA here is from genome assembly GCA_018584345.1 of Thuja plicata. Classification (NCBI taxonomy): domain Eukaryota; kingdom Viridiplantae; phylum Streptophyta; class Pinopsida; order Cupressales; family Cupressaceae; genus Thuja; species Thuja plicata. The sequence continues at coordinate 300,472 of MU227824.1, read as the reverse complement.
TCCTTTCCCCTAAAGATACACTTGGGGGATATCTCATTATTCTAGGTTGACCCTGGTTAGCCATAGAAGATTCCTATATTGGATTTTGTTCTAGATATATGAGAATTTCTGATGGTCTAACCACCAAGAAACTTGCCTTATATCCACCTGCCCAGCCTCAACCTGACTTAACCACTTTTTTCTGGCTAGATATAGGGGAGGATTCTAAGGATATTAATTCACTGGTTTAGTTAATGATGCTTAAAAGAAGTCCATTCCTATAGCTTTAGAAAGAGGGTGCATTTCTCACAAACATAATGTAGAATCAATATGGCATGCAGGCACAGTCGTTTGAATGTTCCTCTACCCATCAATTCTCCCTACCACCTTTATATCCTGAGCCGGAGTCATCCTTTCTTCCTGCAACCAAACAACTTTACCATCGATTACTTACCCATGAATTAAAAATTCTGACATTTACTGAAGCTTCCATAGTTGAATTGACCAAACATATTGAAGTTTCCCCAAGATGATGTCTGAATGTCAATAATAAATTAGATTAGCAATAGCAACTCTCTTTAGCCCAAATGCTTAACAATCATAAAAAGGATTTTGCATGGGACTATGGGGATATGAAAGGGTTAGATCCCAAATTATGCACCCATGGGATCTATCTAAAAGAGGATAAACCACATGTTAGGCATTTTTAAAGAAGAGTCAATCCTGCCCTACGCGAGATAATTAAAGTTGAATTGCAAAAGTTGCTTAATGTTGGCTTCATCTATCTAATATCATAGAGCCAATGGTTTTCTCCCTTATTGAGAGTTCCCAAGAAAGGGGGTAAATGGAGAGTGTGTGTAGATTATAGGGAACTCAATAATGCTACCAAGAAAGACCACTTCCCTTTACCATTCATTGATCAAGTGTTAGACTCTCTAGCAGGAAAAAAGTATTTCTCATTCCTAGATGGGTATAGTGGGTATAACCAATTCATAATTCTTCCTAAAGGTCAGGAGAAAACTACCTTTACATGTCAATAATGAACCTATGTCTACTTTGTCCTTCCATTTGGTCTTTCTAATGTGTCAACCACCTTCAAAGGGAAGTCATTAGTGTCTTTGCAGATATTTCTCATGACTACATGGAAATCTACATGGATGATTTCACAACTTATGGGGAAACTTATGAAGAAGTCTTGGAAAACCTTGGAAAAGTTCTGAAGAGATGTAAGGAGTACAAATTATCTTTAAACGGTGAGAATTTTTTCATGATGATGCAAGGATTATTCCTATGTAATTATATCTCTAATGTTGGCATACAAGTTGATCCTGCCAAAATTGAGGTAATCCTTAGCTTTCCCACACCAACAAAGTAGAATGATGTAATAATTTTATTAGGGCATGTCGCATACTACAAAAGGTTAATCAAGAACTTTAACAAGATGGCTGGTCCAATATATTCCCTTCTTAGAAAATATTATGAGTTCTAATGGAATAAATCTTGTGACAAATCCTTCCTGCAGCTGAAGTTAGTTCTCATTCTAGCACCTATTTTAAGAGGTCCCAATTGCTCATTTCCTTTTCATATACATACAGATGCTTCTGACTATGATGTAGGTGTATTCTTAGGATAAAATGATGGGTCAATAGAAAATATTATCTATTTTATCACCAAGAACTTACAGGGTCCTGAGTTTAACTATACAGTCACAGAAAAGGAACTATTGGTTGTCATATATGCCCTTAATAAATTTTGGCATTACGTCACAAGCTATCAGATTTATGTCCATGTTGATCATACTGCCATTATATACTTGGCAAAAAATCCTTCCATCACTACAAGGTTTGCCAAAAGGATTTTGCTGCTACAGGAGTTTGATATCACTATAGTTGATAAACTAGGAAACACTAATGTAGTTTCTGATTTCTTGTGAAGATTGCAGCATACGATGATTCTGCCATCATAGATGATAGTTTCCATAATGATCATTTATTCTCTATCTCAGCCAACACGTTATGGTATGTGGACATAGAAAATTATCTAGCCTCTAACAAGATGCCTCCCTACTTTTCATCAAAGGAAAAGAAGCTTTTGGTAGAGAAGAATTTCAACTTTTCTTGGCTTGTAAATTGTCTATTTTATATTGGCCCTAATAAAGTTATGAGGAGATGTGTGAGGGAAGAAGAAACATATAACATCCTTCATGTCTATCATGATGAGCCATGTGGGGGTCATTTTGCAGCAAAGAAAAAAACTTTGAAGATGTTGACAACAGGTTAGTACTGGCCCACCTTACACAAAGATGCAACAAACTACACCAGGAAGTGTGATAGGTATCAAAGAATGGGCAGGCCAACAAAGTCTGATGGAATTCCTTTGTTTCCATAGGTGGTGGTCACCCCATTTGATAAATGGGGGTTGGATTTTGTGAGGCCCATTTATCCATCATCCAAAGATAATTCTTACATTCTGGTACGTAAAGACTATGTTACCAAATGGGTGGAGGTCCGGGCCATGAAGCATGCTAGAGATAAATGAATTGTTGATTTCTTGTATGAAGAGATCTTCACCAGGTATGGAGTTCCCAGAGAATTGGTCATAGACCAAGGGGCACAATTCACCTCTACATTGATTACTGCATTAATGAATGAATATAACATTAGGCATAGGAAGTATAGTCCATATCACCCACAAGAGAATGGACAAGCAGAGATCACTAATGGAGAAATAGAGCCTATCTTGACTAAAATTGTCCATCTACATAAGAAGGACTAGAGTAGCCAACTCCTTGAAGCTATGTGGGCTTATAGAACTTCATAGAAGAACACAATCAGTTTCACTCCCTTTGAGTTGTTGTATGGAAAGTCATTCATGATGCCCATAGAGTTTGAACATAAAACTCTGCATACAGCCTTTGAGCTTAACATTGATCTTCCTGTAGCACAAAGGGACAAACTCTTACAACTTAATTCTCTTGATGAAATGAGGAAGGCCACTCTTCAAAACACTGAGGTGGTTCAATTACAGTGGAGACAGTGGCATGAATCTCACATCAAAAACAAAAAGTTTTCTCCCAGTGGCTGGGCCCTGTTATATAATTCTCACTTCTAGGAAATCTAAGGTACACTTATTACATGTTGGCTAGAGCCTTATGAAATTGAGAAAATCTTTGAAAATGGTGTTGTGAAACTAACCACTATGATCTAGTGCGCTTCAAGTTACTGGTAAATGGGCATAGACTCCATCTATACCATAAGCCCACCACCAAGGCCGAGTTCCTACAGCAATTTGCAAATTCCCAAGAGCCATCACTTCCTGTAGCCAAAGGCAAAACCCTTCATCTCATGTCTCATCTTTAACTATCGTTCACGCATGTAGCTTAGAATAATAGTTTCCTCTTCTTTAGGAAACCATTTTCTTTGTAATAATTTTTCCATTCCATCTCATACCACGTGTCATTGACACTACCTGCCACTCCACCTCATCATCTTGTCAGATATTTTCTTTTAGCAAACATCAGCATTTTTCTGTTACAAGCAATTGGCCGCAATCCTCTAGGTACACGCATTTATTTTTTTCCACTTAGTTTATTAATTATTTCACGATGTCGATAAATTATGTTTGTATATGATATTTAATCCCCCATCACAATCCCAGATTTTGCATGTGCAAACACCTGCCACATTTTTATTAGGAGGTAGGGTTATTAAGTGATTATTAAATGTGATTAGCATCATTTGTATAAGCCTAAAGGGTTAACTTGTCATAATCACTTGAATAGTTGTCCTTGACATCAATAATCTGCAACCTTAGTACACATTGACGTGATTGTTATTGCATGGGAAGTCCTACTGCCAACCTTTCTTTTAAAACTGTACTCAAGCTAAAATGTGTTATTCTGACGATTCTTGATGTCAGTAGTGGGTACCTTGATTTTTTCCTCCCATAGCTCTGCATTTGTTTTCAAAAAATTTTAAGAGAAAAACAAAAGTGTTCATAGCAGTTGGCTTTTGACATTTGGAGTAACAATTCTTCATGGTATAGAGGCATGGTTGGGTTTCTTAATGAAAACTTGGCCGAGGAAGAAATTTCTCATAATGTGTGGTTCTCCAATCTGCCATGAGCCAAAAGACCATTCGTCACTACTGCAGGATCAACCAAGTGTATAGACCTTTAATAATGTAGGGTGGTTATCATATTTTCTCAGACTGAATGGCTTTGATGATGGCATTGCACTATCTATTATAGAGGTTTATATCCTACTTGATGTAGGAGAACCGTATGCACATGGGCATGATGCCAAGTCATCCAGAGCAGAATTTACAGTCCAAGGTGATCAACGGTTGGAAGTAGACAAACAGGGTGCTAAACGGTTGTCCCTACCTCCATCATATCCTCAATTTGCCACCCATATTATCAGGTATTTCACCTATGAAAGCCACTTTTCATATCTTCATGTAGTACATTTTAAGTTTTTGAGTCAATTAAGACATGGGAAACAGATGAATGTTCTCAATTTCTTGTATGCAATGTTGTCCTTAAGCTCTAAAGATGTGAAAAGGCTAAGGCAGAATTTTGTGTCCCATTAGGGATAAATTAATTTGTTGGTATAAACATCCTTAAGGGATGTGTCTCACATAGGATGGGATGAGTTTTTTGTAGCTCAGGAGGTTCAGTTAATAGGTGTCGAGCCTAGTGGTAGGGTTACAATGGAGCAAGAAAACATTCCTGGGGAAACTGATAAGAGAGCACATGAGCCTTCCACTTTGGAAACTTTCTAGGTAAAGAAAAAATATCAGTAACTAGGGCATCTACTACCGATAAACCTAGCAATGAAATTTCTGATCAGGAAGTTCATGTTGCATCACAAACTCCTGCATCAACCGAGGAAATTAGAAGAAAAGGAAAAGGAAAGGTAAATGAGGAAGTACCAGAAAAAGAGTTGGAAAATAGTCCTAATTTTGTTTCCATGGGATCCAAAAAGAGAAATCACACTGTCACTACTTCCCCTATTTCCCAGTCTCCTGCAATAACCACTTCCAAGTAAAGAAGTACAACATAGAAAAGTCCTACAGCAACTGCAAGACCCCAACAAGAAGAAGTGCTCAAATCAAAGAGAAAGAACCAGTGCCCTCTAGTGATATTCCCAGTACACCACATGAAGAGACTCCTACCATCCACATCTCTGAGGATGAGCAGCCACTAAAGGAACCTCATTCCCCAGCACAAGGAAATATTGTTAGTCCCCTCTGAGATTATAGAGATGTAGGGAAATAAATTCTTGCTAACATGTAGTAGAGGAAATGAGTGAACAATAAATAGAACATGTTGTTCAACTCCTGTTAGAGAGGAATGTCAGGGATTAAATAATCTAGCTTCTGATGTGGATCAATTGGCCACCAATGAGGAAAATCAAAATTCTTCATAGAAAATGGTAGTATGGCATCCACCACCTATTGACACAATGGAGCAATGGACACTGAGGAGAAGAGTGTGGGAGAATAAGGTAAAAAGAGGTTAGGAGATGGGCATGTACATCTACAGCAGGTAACTTTCCATTCTATTTCTTTGAATTTTTTCTAACATAAGCAATATGAGTAGTGTATGTAGGAATTAGAAAAGGGGAATTTGTAGAGGGAAATTGAAAAGAAGAAACATGAGGTACAACTCCTACAACAAAAGTTAGAAGTAGTTACTGAGTTAAATCCTTAATTAATGGAGTACAGACCACCCCCTAAGGTCTATGCATTATGTTTAGAGGAAAAGTACCTCATGTTCAAATTAATGAGGGTCCTTAGAGACCTTGACCCTAGCATTTCCACCCCATAGGAATTTATAGATATTTTCCCTAGATCCCCTAATTCCATGCAGAATTTGTTATGTGAATTATACCTCCATAATTATGTTATTTCTTCAAAAGTGGATTGGAATCCTCTGTTATTTATTGGGGATGTCCATCTAAAATCCCCAATGTCTTAGGATGGAAATGAAATTAACTATGGTGAACAACTAAAGAAATACATGGAAAAATAGAGAGCAGTGCCTTTACCCCTTCGACCAGAGAATGGTAAACTTGTAGTTATGTACCATGATTGGATTCATATTTCCTATTGTTTTTATCAGCTAGAGGTCAGGGTCAGGATCTTCAACATGAGTGAACATGTCTACAAGGAATTCGAGAGGCTTCCATATCATGAAGGACAAAGGGTTGCAGAGGGAATAATACAAATATGGGAGAGACTCCCTGTGATCTTAAAGAAGGTTGAACCTCATAGCCTAATCAACTTCAAGGTGGAAATCTAGCATGTTCCTTGGTATATACAATTGGGAAGGAAGGTAAGGCCTGAACTTTAGCTTCCCTTGAACTTCCAATCCCCTCTTCTCCTGTGGCCTCTGTATAGCTGCATTGACAATGAATTAAATGAGAATTTAGAGGCCAGCAAGAGAAGCAAACTAGAAGGGACCAGAGGGTTTTATTGGCATATAGGAAGCACCAATTGTAGAGAGGAAACTGTTGGGGATTTCAGAATGACTGCCAGAATAAGAAAATTCTCAGTGGCAGAGGAATGGAACTAGGCTCGGTAGGGGGAAATGGTAGGATAAATATTTTTTATCATTTTAAAGCTTCTTACCAAACTCTAGGGTAGTCTTTTGTTCTATATTCCTTGTTTACTATATCCTGTTTCATTATATTCCAAAGAATTGATTACTATTTCGGTTAGATCAGCGACATGTAGCCACATGGACATTATTTTCACAGTTTGTAGGCTTTTATAAATTTTAACATGCATGGATGAACCTTGATTTCCTTCCCAAAATGCTATATACTTATGTGATGAATCTGCAATTGTGTTTTAATAGGTAATTAACTATTTGGAAAATGAATATGTGTACATGTTGTGTTGGATTAATGCCATTTGCTCATATTTAAACATTTGTAATGCATAACACTTCTTCATAGGAAAACAGATTGAGCACGTGTATGCATGCTTATCCATAAAGACCCAGTCCTGTAGTTGAGGAGTAGTGTTGAGAGCCAGTTCGAGAGCATAGTTGGCGACAACCAAGGAAGGATTGAGTCAATATTTTGTTTCCATTACCGAGAAAATCTAGGAATTAGTGGGAGATTAAATTTGTTCCTCATATTTGATGAAGCAAATCTTGTTTCTATTTATGTGGATAGCTTTCCTCCTACTTCTTAGTCACACGTAAAGATCCACATGTTCTCTTGGTGTGATTGGTTTATGATAGTTTTCTTGATTTATAAATAAGCCCCACTCCAGCGTGAGAAGGAGGGCATTAGTTAATACGGTGATACTAGATTATGAGATAGTCTATTTTTACTCTCTTTTTCTCATTTTCTGAGTATAGTTGTACTTGTTTTCACATGAATAAAGTAATGAAATTTTTACGATCTATTATGTGTAATAAAATTTTGGATGCTCATCCAAGGGGGACCACTTAGTGAGTAATCCTTATTAGTGTTAGTTTTTTTAACATTAGTTTTATTTCCCGCAGCTTTCCATTTCAATTAATAGCCTAGTTATTCGTGCAACCAAAAGAAGTAGAATAGTTTTAACATTGTGCGTCAAACATCAAGTATTTTCTTCTTAAACATTATTAGTGCAATTTAGTTAGTTTCCAAATCTTTATTTCTTGCAGTAGTAGACTAAGTTTACTTTCAGCCTTTATTTCTTGTAGCTTCATAGACATCGTGGCTTGAGTCAAAACTTAGCGCATATATCTTGTAGATCCATTTCAAGTAATACATCCCTGGATTGATAAATAAATGATCCTTTATGCTAAGGAGGATAGCTTAATCTCAAATAGGATGTCCAATCCCTGAGTCAGGTAACAAACCTAGTTTTTTATCCCTTTATGAAGTCAAGCAATAGTTACCCATGTACAACTAATCTCTTATAGACAGTGAAAAAGAGAAAACCTCATGGGATAAAAGTCCTCTCCAAAAAAAAGATATGAGGAATGTTCTCTAGAAATGGTGAGTTCTTGAAGATAAAACATTTTCCAATATCTAAAAACAACATTTCTACCCTTGGGAAGAAGATAAACAAAGTACAAATGCAAGAATGGTTCTCGTTCTGGACAGGAATTATGAGGAAGAAAAATCCAAATGTAGGATGACTCTGAAATATGCTCACATATCACCAATACCTTGGAAGATGATACCATGAACCAATCAGGAACATGCCCAATCATAAGAGAAGGTGACAAAAAAGGAACCATTGGAAACTGATTAACAAGATCCAAAAATAAAGATGAAATGATTGTAGAAATTCAATAAATATCATTAAAGAGGAAAGGAATTACCTCAAGCGTGTCTCCCAAATATACAAGATGAGATTAAAAATACAAATCTGAAATACCTTTAAACGATGGAAAAGTGTTTAGAAGCAATATCTCAAGTGGGAGTTGTGAAAATCCTAGTTGCAAGCTATGGAGGTAGGATTTTTGGCAAAGGAGACTATGATGGATGCTTGGAGGATGACAATGATAATGGAGGCTTGGTTGAATACATAGAAGATGAGCTAATTTTGGATATATTTCAAGGTGCTTGTGCATTTCCTCACTTGGAGGCAAATAATGGTACCTCTAATGAGGTACTCTACTATGATGAAGATTTTTGGTTAGTCCAGGGGTTGAGGCTCTCATTGGTGATAATAGATAATCTTTGGAGTTGTTATTAGTGATTCTTTGGATTCTCATAATCACAAGAAAGGGTTTTTTCTTGAGAAGGATCATCCTTCTATTATGGAAGAGAAAATGGTGAATAATCAAGTTTTAGTTGATTCTCCTTGTTTAAAGAAATGCATTGTTAAGGAGAAGGCCCTAGGAACTAGTGTTAACCAAAACTCCTTAAACCATTTCTTTAAACCTCCATGTGATTTATTTGGGGTTATTTTTGTTTTATAAAATATGCCTATTTTGTATTATTTGGTGTTTTTTTTTTTGTAATTTATAGCCCTATTTTGTCATCCTACTGGTTGTTTCATTTTTTCTCTAACCTATTTTTGGTGTTCTAGTATGGTTAATGCTTAATATTTATTTTGTACAAAGGAATTAGGGCCCTTTAAAAATTATTTATTATCTAATAAATAAAGATTCTAAAATACTAGTCAAATACTCATCCAACAAAGAAAGATTCAAAAAAACTTAATGTGTTCTCCAGCCATGTCTAAAAGACAATGGTATTCTTGTTGATTAGGAACAATGGAAGTCTTAAGTGAAAGTGAAGGCTCATCAAATATCTTTGACAAAGAATTAAGAACCTCTAAAGTAGCTAAAACCTCATCTAAAAAGGCCTCAAAAAAATTTAAAAAAACATGGGGTTTTTTATAAAGAATGGAGAGGTGCATAGGAATTGAAAAGAGGATCGAGAGAAGGTAAAGTATCTTGATCTCCATATAACTCCTAAATGTGTGTCCAAAGAGCATGAGGGCACTCAAAATGAAGAAGTGACTCCATCAAATCATCACCTATATGATAAAAAAATAACTTTAAAGACTTGAGCTCTATAGGGCCTTTCTAGATAAGATTGTTAAGGTGTACCTTGAAAAGGAACAATATTATACAAATATGGAAATAAATGAAGCTCACTAAAATGAGTGATTATGAAATTAGTCAATTGCCTATATTTTTCCCTAAAAAATCCATTATAACGATGATAATTCAAAAATGAACACTTGAAGATAACACCAACACATAATAGTAGAAAGTCCAAAACATGAAAAATATAGTTGATGAGGAAAAAATCAAGCTAAAAGCCTAAATTGGTGCAAAAAATGAGACCCACAAGGGCATGATTTCCAATGATTTGGTGGTTATACATGCCAAAAAAAAACACATTCAACAACACTAATAATTCCTCGAACAATTGACCAAGGCACCTCTGAATAACACTACACAACACCTCTTTTGTGTGCAAGAGAAGGATCACCACATAAAACTACCTCATGGGAGGAGCTAAAGCTATATTAACAACAAGGAATGCTCCCCATATCCAATGTAGGATAAAAGGTCCCTATGAATCTCCAAGACTCTATATGAAAGGGCCTACCAACCTCTGACCTATCACAAACCCTAGTAAACTAAAATCATTAAATGTAATTTATAAAGGGGTAATTTAAATATTTATTAATTAAATGCATAATAAAGTTTAATATAATGCATAGAAGAATGTGCACACACTAAAATGGTTTCTAACTAAGTATAAATTGTACACCTTAGCAAGATGCTAATAATTTACGATGCTACAATGAGATTGAAATATATAGAGATATTTATCCAATTAATTGGATATTTCTATCCTATAATAAAATAAGTATTTATTTATTTAATTATCTTATTTCCCACTTTCCCTTTTCTACTATTAATTTAATAAATATTTTTATTTAATTAATTAATTAATGATCTCCTTGTTTATAGTCCTCACTAATAATCTCCACTCACATGGATCAACTCTCAATTTGTAGGCATGTGGCAAATGTCACTTATCTCTTTATTTGAATTTTACTCTCTTAGCATCTCTAACATATCTAGATCCATTGAATCTTTTGATGTATAATGAAAAAACAATATATTTTACCTATAACTCAATCGCATCCCTTCATTTCGGTTATCCTTCTAATATATTTCATTCTAAATATCTCTCACATTATACTTACCTACTCTCTAAACTTAGCCATCCAAACTATCACCTCTTAATCTTGACCATTGACTCTCATGAGGACTTCAATAAAACAATATTTTATTCTCTTATTTGACTCTTAATGCTTTTATGATCTCTTACATATTGGTGCAGGAGCACCTAAGGTTAGAAACATTTCTAGGTTAGGAAGCATTTTCAGTTTGTAATGTGTTTTCTTCCACCATTCTTGTAATGACCAAGGTCAATCGGTGAACAAACACCATATGTTGCTTAGTAGTTGTTTTCTATTTTAAGTGTGTGTTGAGGTAGCTTATAAACCACTGGAAATCCCACAAGGCTCTAGCAATCGAAATGGGCAAATGACACTAAGTTATACTGGTGCTCAGGAAACTCTGTTTCTCGAGAATGCTACTCAGGAATCTTGCTCAGGTTACACTAGGTTGCTCGGGCATGCTGTGCGAAGGGCTCAGGAATGTCGCTTGATAATGTCTCTCAAGTTACACTTGGTGCTTGGGGATGTTTCTTGATTATTTTGCTTAGGATTTCTTGCAAATTTTGGGTTTGTTGACAGATGCTCGAGTATTAAAGGGAAATTTTATTTTGACGCTCAGGATTGGTTCTTGGTAATGGCAGTCTGTTGCTTGGTTATGTCGGTTAACGGCCTAGGAAACATGGAATGTGACATTTATGACCAGCTGGGTCAACTGCAATGGCTCTCAACATGTCATTTTTGTCTTTGATGGATAGGGACACCTATTCCAGTGATGGGAGGGTCATTTATGGACCACTCGTGCCTTTTGTACAAGTTTGTTGAAGTTGTTGGAGGACGCGAGATATTTTGAAGAAAGAAGCTATATAGTTAGAAGTTTGTATTCGATAGAGTTAGCAGAGTAGATGGATAAGAGATTGTAGAGGATTGTACATGTAGTAGATTCAGATAGAAATACATAGAGTAATTGGCATTTCCTTTTGCAATCTGTTATGTGTTCTTTGTGTTATATGTTCAGTTTAGTTTTTCATGTTGAATCAGTCAGTTTAACTTGGAGAATGAATATATCCTAATAGATTCTATACTATGAGATAGTAGCTTAATGGTGATAACTAGGTCTAGAACACTTAAGGTGATAATCTTAGTGACTTCCTCAAGATAGGGTTTGATAATACCCTATAAGGTTCATTCAAAGACCTTGAAGAAGAGTCAGTCGACTCTTGGTAGCAACTAGACTTGGATTCTACATTAGATTGGTATCAGAGAAAGTTAGAGAATTGGGCTTGTGTTGTTTGGGTGTGATTTTTAGAAGAGTCTATAAATTCATCCAACATGGTGTTCAATGCATAGCTAGCAAGAGATGTAAGAGAATAGAGAGAGGAGAACAAACTCCTAAAGGAGCAATTAGCTGAAATGGCATGCAAATTACAAGAAGTGCAGCTTTGAACTACAACAGTCAGTGAAATGATAAGAGAAGTAGATGAGAAGGGTAAATTAATGGCCAAGGAGGACATGATCCCAGAGCTAGACCATATTCTTCAAGAAGAGCCATTCTTGAAAGAATTAAAGGCAATGAGTGGTAATTCTTTAGAAGGTGTGCCTCTATTTAGTTGCAAGATGGATCCTGAATTAATCATGGAATGGATAGAAGCTCTTGAAAATCACTTTGATTGTGATAGTGTGATCAAAGCTCATAAATTCAAAATAGACAAGATAAGATTGAGAGGAACTACTCTCACTTGGTGGAAATTTGTCCAAGATGAAAGGGAAAAAGGAGGAAAGAACCCCATAACAAGTTGGAAAGGTATGGTGGCAAAGATGAAGGAAACTTACCTTCCTGATGATTATGAAGTGCAGTTGCACAAGAAAAGGTAGAATCTTAGGCAGAAAGACTTAGAAGTCAGTGAATATACAGAAGAATTCCATAAGTTATGCTTAAGGTCCCATGTGATGGAAGAAGAAAGCATAAAAGTGGGAAAGTATCAGAATGGCCTCAAATGGAGTATTCAAGAAGAGATTAGTCTCTTAAGCCCCAAGGTTGTACACCAATGCTATCAACTAGCTCTCAAGGTAGAGGAAAAGTTCAAGAAGATGAAAGATTCAAACAGTAGAGGTAGAGGAAGAGACAATAGAGGTCATAGAGGAGGATATGGAGGAAGGAATCCTAAAGCTAAGAATCAAAGTGAGACCAAACCCATAGAGAATCAAGGAGCTGGTTACAAGTGAGGAAAAGGTTCAAGCAACAGTTCAAGAGGAAGAACTGATAACCAAGGAAGAGGATCTTACATCTCTTCGATGAAGTGTTATATCTGTCAATAGTTTGGGCATCCTGCATATCGGTGTCATGCAAAAAGCTCTACTTCACAAGGAGAAGATAAAAGAGATATCTGTATGCAAGAAGAGTCTTCTAGTAGCAAGACTACAAAAGTCTCCATAGGATCAGAGATGGGAGAGCATTTGATGGTTCGACGAGCACTCCTCAAAGAACCCATCAAATAAGAGCCAAGCTAGAGAAGATATTTGTTTCAAGTCAATTGTAAGGTACTTGGTAAATTTTGTAAATTTATCATAGATTTAGGTTCTACTGATAATATAGTTTCTTTAGAATTTATTTTGAAGTTAAAATTGACTTGAGGATTCATCACACTAATCCTTATAGAGTTACTTGGGTAAACAAAGATCAACATGTAATAGTCAGTGAACAAGCTTGGATAGAATTTTCCATAGAGAGGTATAAGGATAGAGTTTTGTGTGATGTCCTACCCATGGATGTGTGTCATCTGCTATTAGGTAGACCTTGGTAGTTTGACCAAGCTGCAGTGCATGATGGGGTTGAGAACTCTTATTCCTTCAAGAAGGATGGAATAACTTTCAAGGTGTAGTCAACCTTGGAAGAAGAGAAAGAAAAGAAAACAGGTCTCAACCTACTGTTGGTTGGTAAGAAATAATTCTTAAAGACATTGGAAGAAGAAGATGGAATAGGATTTTCTTTGGTTTTAAAACCAAAAGGTGAAAAGGGAAATAAGAAGGAAGAGTTACCTTTAGAGATCCAAAGGTTGTTAACTCAATACCAGGCCATAGTTAGTGATGGTCAACCAGCTATCCTACCACCCGAGAGATCTATTAGTCATCAAATTGACTTTATCCTAGGAGCCTCATTTCAAAATAAAGCTACTTATAAAATGACCCCATAGTAGAATGCAGAGATTTCTAACAAGATCCAGGAACTAGTTGACCAAGGGTTGATCAGAGAGAGTATAAGTCCTTGTGTTGTTCCCACATTATTAGCCCCAAAGAAAGATGGTACTTGGAGGTTGTGAACTGATTCCAGGGCCATAAATAGGATTACCTGGTATAGGTTTCCAATACCCAGGATAGAAGATTTGATGGATTGTCTTGGTGGTGCTAGATATTACCCCAAGATAGATCTTAAGAGTGGATATCATCATATCATAATTAGAGGGGGATATGAGTGGAATAATTCTTTTAAGACTACCGAAGGACTTTATGAATGGCTTGTTATGCCTTTTGGGTTGTCAAATGCCCCAAGCACATTTATGAGATTGATGAATGAGGTTTTGAAGGACTTCATTGGAAAATGGGTTGTAGTGTACTTAGATGACATCCTAGTGTTCAATAAGACCAAAGAGGATCATCTTAGACATCTACAAATGGTAATGCAAAGATTGCATAAAGAAAAGTTGACAATCAACTTGGAAAAGAGTAAGTTCATGAAGAAAGATTTGGTGTATTTAGGTTTTGTTATCTCAAAAGGTAACTTGAAGATGGATATTAGTAAGGTGGAAGCAATCTTGAATTGGCCTACACCAAATTCAGCTATCGAAGTAAGAAGCTTCCATGGTTTAGTATAGTTCTACCGAAAGTTCATCAAATAGTTCAGTGAAATCAGTGCACCTATTTTAGATACCATCAAAGGAGGTATGAAAGCCAAGTTCCAATGGAATGAGCAAGCTGATGAAGGATTTGAGCATCTAAAAAAAAAAGGGTAGCAACTCAACCAATATTGACACTTCCTAGTTTTGACAAATTATTTACTGTGGACTGTGATGCTAGTAACATTATTGTCGGTGCATTCTTGAGTCAAGAAGGAAAGCCAATAGCCTTTCATAGTGAGAAGATCAGTGATGCAAAGAGGAATTATTCCTCATATGATTTGGAATTGTATTCATTAGTGCAAGCACTAAGGAAATGGAGTCATTATCTCCTTTCCAAAGAATTTGTAGTCTTTACCGACAATCAGGCTTTGAGTTTTCTAAATTCACAAGATAAAGTAAGCCATAAGAATATGAAATGGGTGGAGTATATACAAGCCTATACCTTCACCATAAAGCACAAGAAGGGAGTATAGAACAAATTAGCAGATGCATTGAGTAGAAGGTTACTGACAGTGCAAGAAGTTTAGCTAAGGAGCATCGGCATTGAAAGCTTCAAAGCTCTGTATCTAGTAGATGAAGACTTTGTAGTAGCATACAAGGTATGTCAAGAATATAAAAATCATTTTCATAGAAAGTATTCAGAGTATACTCTTCAAGAAGGTCTTCTATTTAAAGGAGGAAAACTCTGTGTACAGAGAAGTTCCATGAGAGAGATCCTAATACAAGAGAAGCTCAATGGTTCATTGAGTGGACATTTTGGGTTGAATAAAACTCTATAGTTTGTCAAGAGGTACTACTATTGGCCAAGAATGAATTGGGACGTCAAAAAGTATGTAGAGACTTGTATGGTTTGTTAGAAGTAAAAAGGGACTTCATCCAATATAGGATTGTATCAGCCCCTTCCTGTCCCAAATAGACCATGGGAATGCCTTAGTATGGATTTTGTAGTTGGATTACCGAAGACCAAGCAAGGAATGGAAAAGATCTTTGTGATTGTGGATAGGTTCAACAAGATGGCTCACTTTGTGCCATGCAAGACCACACATGATGCATGTTACATAGAGAATTTATTCTTTAGAGAAGCAGTAAGGATACATGGATTACCTTTGAGTATTGTATCAGATAGAGACTCCAAGTTCATGAGTCATTTTTGGAAAACTTTATGGCAGAAGCTTGGTACTAATCTTTCCTTTAGCTCAGCATATCATCCCAGACCAATGGTCAGACTGAAGTGGTGAACTAAAGCTTAGGAAATCTTTTGAGATGCCTCACCAAAGAGTATGGGCAATCATGGGATCAGTTACTTACTCAAGAAAAATTTGCATACAATGATACAGTTAATAGATCCACTGGAAAGAGCCCTTTTGAAATAGTGCATTGGATTCATCCTAGGGGTATATGTGAATTAAGGGATCTTGGAAGCAATGCAGAGAGGAGTGGGTATGCTGAAGATTTTGCTCAATCCATGAAGGAGGTCCATGACTCAGTCAAAGAAGCATTGATAGAGAGTACACCTCACACCAAGTAGAAGGTAGATGCCAGGAAAAGAGATATTCACTTTCAAATTGGAGATTTGGTCCTGGTGCACCTAAACAAAGCAAGGTTACAAAAAGGAATTTTGAGTAAAATTCAGATGAGGAAGATAGGCTCTTGTACAATATTGGAAAATTATGGGTCTAATGCTTATAATGTTGATCTTCCTACAGACATAGGATTGTCTCATGTTTTCAATGTGGCAAATTTGGTATCCTACAAAGGACCAATTCTAGAAGGGGGTTTTGATCTAGCAGCAGATACCGAGGATCTCAAAGCACTCAAACTTCCTGTTACACTAAAACTGAAGGCAGAGGAGATTTTGAATTTAAGAGTTCCCAAGCAGACTAGAAAGTAGACATATATGGAACATCTGGTCAAATGGAAAGGACAAGCTGATTCATAGGCTACATGGGTGCAAGAAACTGATTTCAAGAAGTTAGGAATCAATCCTGACTTACTCCAATCACCTAGAAGTTGATTTCTTTTTGTTTGAGGACTACGTTGCAAGAGCACCTAAGGTTAGAAACATTTCTAGGTTAGGAAGCATTTTCGGTTTGTAAGGTGTTTTGTCCCACCATTCTTGTAATGACCGAGGTCAATCAGTGAACAAACACCATATGTTTCTTAGTAGTTATTTTCTAGTTTAAGTGTGTATTGAGGTAGCTTATAAACCTCTGGAAATCCCACAAGGCTCTAGCAACCAAAATGGGCAAATGGCGCTAACTTATACTAGTGCTCGGGAAACTATGTTGCTTGGGAATGGTATTCACTAATCTTGCTTAGGTTACACTAGGTTGCTCGGGCATGCTATGCAAAGGACTCGGTAATGTCTCTCGGGTTACACTTGGTGCTCGGGGATGTTGCTCGATGATGTTTCTTGGGGTTGCTAGCAGATTTTAGGTTTGTTGATTGATGCTCGGGTATTGAAGGAAATGTTTATTTTGACGCTCGAGACTGGTGCTTGGTAATGGTGGTATGTTGCTCGGTTATGTCGGTTAACGACCTAGGAAACGCAAGATGTGACGTTTGTGACTAGCTGGGTCAACTACAACAGCTCTCAACATATCATTTTTGTCTTTGATGGACATGGACACCTATTCCAATGATGGGAGGGTCATTTATGGACCACCCATTCCTTTTGTACAAGGTTGTTGAAGTTGTTTGAGGATGCAAGATATTTTGAAGAAAGAAGCTATATAGTTAGAAGTTTGTATTTGATAGAGTTAGTAAAGTAGATGGATAAGAGATTGTAGAGTATTGTACATGTAGTAGATTCAGATAGCAATACAGAGAGTATTTGGCATTTCCTTCTATAATCTGTTATGTTTTCTTTGTGTAGTATGTGCAGTTTAGTTTTTCATGTTGAATCAGTCGGTTTAACTTGGAGAGTGAATCTATCCTAATAGATTCTATAGTATGAGATAGTAGCTTAATGGTGAGAACCAGGTCTAGAGAACTTGAGGTGAAGATCTTAGTGACTTCCTCAATCTAGGGTTTGATAATACCCTATAAGGTCTATTCAGAGACCTTGAAGCAGAGTCAGGCCAAGTCTCGGTAACAACTAGACTTAGATTCTACATCACATATACATGTGAACTTGTGATTTATTGCATACTTTCTTAGTTGTCATCTTTGAAAACATTTAAAATCTGTTAGAATTTGAAGAATTCAATCACCAAGATCCACTGTATAAAAATAACCTATTACAAAAGAAAAGAATAGAGACAACTCATAATGATCTGAAAGATGAAATATTCATTCAGAGAGGGAATCGAGGGAATTGAAAAAAAATTACTAATTACAAATAGATCAATCCTTATAAAGGAGATTGAACACGAGAAGGTGGAGAAACCTAGGTTGCATAATAATAATTAGTAATAGAATTAATTATTATATTCCTAAAGTTTAGCTTAAGTGGAATAAAGATAAAAAAGTGACTTAATAATTAAATCAATAATGATTTAATTAATAAGAAAAAATACCTTTTTACTCTAACACCCCCTTAAGATAAACTTAGGGAGAAGCTAAAAAACTAGAACAACTACTGAAAGTAGGAAATGGGTCCTGACGACATGGCCTAATCAGGTACAGTAGTACAAAAAATATTTGTAAAGAGGAGGAAAGGAGAAAACCCAGTGGGAAAAACCCCTCTCTGAAAAGAGATGAAGCCTAGTGAAGGACTGGAGAAACCTCCAAACTAGAGAATGTCCCTAAAAATAGGAACAAACATCATGTAGAGAAGACTATAATCTGCATGAGTTTCCTCAAAATGACACTACTCGAATCAAGATGGAAAACAAAGGAAAACATCAGAACTCGAAGATACAGATGACAAAAACACCAAAGTCTGAAGAGTTGATCAAAAGAAGAACATGTAGAACACCACTGAAGCATGAAGCTACAAACAATGTCAAAGAATAACTATTGGAACCTCCACTGAAATAGAATCTAGTCAGGTAGAGAAGACTGTAATCTGTATGAGTGCCCTAAAATGACACTCTTCGAATTAGGATGGAAAATATCAGAACTCAAAGATACAGATGGGGAAAAAAACAAAGTCTAAAGAGCTTATCAAAAGATGGAAGGACTCCCCCAAAACAAGAAAGAAAGAGTGTCCATATGGTAAAGGATCCATCTTCACCAAAATGCATAGGTACCCAACCATTGCATCCACCTAGTACATAGGAATAATATTGGATACATAGCTCACTCCATCTAATCAAGGAAGCATTAGAACCAACAGGAGATACCCCCATAACGCTAAGCATGGAGTGGACATATGACATGTATACTGAAAGAGGATGCTAAGAATAATTGCATGTCAAAGAAAGTACAAACATATATAAAGGATGGTGTCAAGGATGGTCAATCTCTAGACACACATAATGAGGCTAATGTCGTAGAAGGAACACTCACTTGACAAAGGTAGATCAAACCCCTCCATGGCACTTTATTACATAGTGCAAGTACAAATAGGTACAAAATATGCAAGATCCCAAGCATGCAATGACGACACTTTATCTCAGTGCCTTTGCAAAAAAGAAATGCTACAGAAATAGATGTCTATAATTCTCAGGAATGATAGAAAGTTGTAAGAACATATGTAACACCTAAAAAGGAGTCATCCTATACAAGGAAAATGATCCTAGGACCTGAAACATCCAAGATATCCACTAGAATGCCAAAAAGAAAAAAAGTAAACAAAATATACCTAGAGTAGATTTTGGCAATGAGACCCATACCAAAAGAAAGAGAACAGAACTAGATTTTTGACAACATGCGGAAGTCAAAAAATGAAGTCTGGAGGAGAAAAAAATGATGACCGAAGTGCAAAATGGAAACCTGAATTTGATTGGAAAAAACCTTGCAATATGACAAAATCATAAAACCAAACCTAGAAAATCAGGTCGAGCTTGGAACCATCTTTCCAGCGATGTCTCGTTTGGCCAAATATGCCTATGTTTTCTCAAGATACGAGCAAAAAACCAAAGAGGGTTCCAATACATGAAGAACCCCAAGAAATCTTGGCTAAATTTGGTGGAGCTCCACTAAATCTAGAAATACTGCTAAATATGGAAGGACTACCAAAATTGGCGGAGGTACCAAGAAAAAGAAATATTTTAAAAAAAAAAATTTTAAAAAAAAAAACATTTTGGTTTTTTTTTTTGTCTGCCCAAAAAAGGGTCGTACAAGCAAAAAAAAACCTCAGAATGCAACTGTGTCCAAATTGGGTGTGCCTTATATACAAATAGGGGTTTTTGGGTCTTTTGAGAAAAACCGTGAGGTTTGTTTGAGCCCAAAGTGATCCAAAAATAAACTCCCCTAGATCCATAAAAATATGAGATAGAAAACCTCTTGAAAAACACAGATCTGAAGAATAAGGACAAATATCTAATGAAGGGAACAAGTGCATGAAGATATGGATCTCTGATACTATATTGGAGTTGATGAAAACTCAACCCTACAGCTCTCAAAAAATCTTCAAAAAACTCAAGAACGAGCAGCAACATCAAGGCTCTAATACCATGTAAGAATTCGAAGAACTCAATCACCAAGATCCACTGTATGCAAATAACCTGTTACAAAATAAAAGAATGGAGACACAACTTATAATGATCTAAAAGATGAAATATTCATTCAGAGTGGGAATTAAGGGAATTACAAAATAATTAATAATTACAAACATATCAATCCTTATAAAGGAGATCGAACACCAGAAGGTGGAGAAACCTAGGTTGCATGATAATAACTAATAATAAAATTAATTATTATATGCCTAAAGTTTAGCTTAAGTGAACTAGAGATAAAAAATGACTTAATAATTAGATCAATAATGATTTAATTAATAAGTGAAAATACCTTTTTAATCTAACAAAATCATCATCATCATCTTCATTATCGTGCATTAATAAACCACACTCCATTCCTTTATATGTCTTCTTGTGCATGTACTCAAAAATATGAGAACAACTCACCATCAATACAAGATGTTAAAGGATATGAGGACAATGGAATTAAGCATTTATTCAATGAATATGGGTATATATTTTTTTACTTTTATTGTTATGAATTCATGAAGAAGTGTTCCATTGATATGATGTTAGTTAGTTTTTTAGATCTAGGTCTTGTCGTTGGACTTTATTATGTTTACAAATGATTAGTCAATTTCCATCATTGTCAGGAACAACCTCCTTTGCCCATGGATTCAAATTGCCCACCATGGCTTATATAGATACCTACAATTATGTTGCTTGCAATAATCAAAATAAACCTAAATCAAATGTCATTAATCTCTATGAGGGCCCTTAATTATGGGTGTGCCCTTTAATATTTCATCCATTTAATCATCATTTTCATACATAGGCTCTATTTCATGTGTGTTCTATTTCATATATTTCTATTTATCACACCTTGATTTCATACATATTTTGAGCATCCCCATGTCCATATTGATCCCGCATTAACTTTGAGCACCAATGGGATCGTATAGGGTGGCCCTGAGTATATGAGATGACCCAACTCGCCCCTTATGTTGAAAGGTGCTCCTCATATTGAAAATGGGGCTCAAATTTAAATTGGAGAGAGGTCTTTTGATTTTATGTGGGATTCCAATTTTGTGTTAGCCTCTTTCTTGTTTTTTTTCCTAAAACGCTAGGTGAGGTATATAAGTACAAGGCTACCTCCCTCATTTTTGGATCCATCTCTAACATATGATATCTATTATCAAATACAATCTAATTTCAAGAATTAAAGGATCAATCTAGCATTCAAGCACATCAATTAATTAATGAATTTCATTCTGCATGTTCTTCATTGTGGCAATCATCAACAATCACCATGCAAGAATGTCTTTTGTGAGGTCATATTAGGTCTTTTGTGGAGCTAGGCTATTGTATCGACACTTGTGATCTCCTTTCAAGAAACATTGGCATCATCAATGTATAATGCACTTATCAAGCCTTTGTTACTAAAAATACACTTCCTTTCCTTTCATGAAATTTTAATTTGATTTCAAGATTAATTCCTAAATAGGGGTTTGAATGAAGAAAATCCCTTTCTTCTGGAAACATTCTTCTTGTTTCTTTTATGCAAGTGACAACTGAAAAAGTTCCAAATTTGACTAAGAATATGCTACTGATCCCTTTCATCTTCATCATTTTTTTGTAGATTAAGGGTGTCTCCCACTGTCAAGGGTGGGTCTAGTCACCCCTACACTCCAAGTCGTCTCATATGGGAAATGTTGGCAAGAATTTGGTGTACAAGTTAGTCTTTACATTTTCTTTCTAGATCTGGTCTTGAAATTGAGTTCTTAATCTGTTAGCTATTTCTATTTTGTAGAAGGATCCTTTTTTATCTCTTCTTAGCCCTAGATCTCACGTTCTTCATTCATATTTTTACAATCATCTTCGATAATAGAAAAAGATAACTGCATTCACTTAGTGCTTGAGCCTCCTCAAGCCTAGTGGATTTTATTCCTCCTAATGTAAGTAGGGATAGGCCCATGGTTCCTAGTTTTCTCAAACAAGCTAGTGAACTCTCTCTCTCTCTCTCTCTCCCTCTCTCTCTCTCTCACTATATATATATATATATATATATAT
>MU227824.1:241533-265719 GCA_018584345.1 Thuja plicata | reverse complement strand
TCAGATCAGTTTGAATTCGATAATTGCCTGTTTGATTTAGGACTTAGAATAATCAAGATTAGGGTTTCTTGATTAATTGCTGAGATTGGGGGTCTAAGGTTTATGTGACCATTTTTAGGTGATTACAGTACCCATTGAATTTTAAGGTGTGTGTGTGTGTGTGTGTGTGTGTGTGTGTGTGTGTGTGTGTGTGTGCGTGTGTGCGTGTGTGCGTGCGTGTGTGTGCGTGTGCGTGTGCGTGTGCGTGTGTACACACACTTGTTTCTCTGTAATCTTCTATATATAATAACATTCTATGTTTTAATATCTATGTAAAATACATTATGTATCTATTTTTAACTACATTTGTGAATTGGCACTTTGAGGAGATATTTTAGTACATATTATAAGTAGATTTTGTCTATTCCATGCATGAAAAAAAGTACATATAAATATATAATATTTATTATATTTGTGTGTGTAATAACTTATTAAATAAATAAAATATCCCTCTATGTTTTAAATATCTATGTAAAATACATTATGTATCTATTTTTAACTACATTTGTGAATTGGCACTTTGAGGAGATATTTTAGTACATAGTATTTAAGTAGATTTTGTCTATTCCATGCATGAAAAAAAAAGTACATATAAATATATAATATTTATTATATTTGTGTGTAATAACTTATTAAATAAATAAAATAGCCCAAGCTATATATATATATATATATATATATATATATATATATATATATTAGTGTATTTATCTTCAGGATTTTTTTTGAGAATTCCATGCAAAAGATGCATATAAGTGATACCAAGAGATGAAGTAATAACATGAATAATGTATACAAAAATTATGAAATAGTCTACATAATTTTAAAGAAATCAAAATAAAAATAAAAAAAATAAAAAACTCTTAGGCTAAGAGATATTAGTTGCAATAAGGATGAAAGCGTTGGAGTGAATTATCATGAACAAATTAACAAAAAATTAAAAACATAAAATTAAAAATTAAAATTTTAAATAAAATAGCATAAATATCTCTAGAGAAATGTATATAAAGATATTTAGATATATCATTCTCATGCATCTATTCCACTCAAATTACTTGTCTAATAAAAATAGGATCTCTAAAGTGAATTTTTTTTTTATCAGTAAACGGCTGAGGCCAAGAATTTTATTAAAAAAATATTTACATTCTTCCTGGTTCATGGGAGCATACTGGTAGTCCAAAGAACCAGAAAGAAAACCTCCAGTGGTAGCTCCTGAATGACCTAGTCTACTGATAATTGCATAGCTTTAATCCTAGGGCATAGCCCTATTGCAACAATACCTCAATATACGAGGGTTAGAAGGACTCGTAGTCCATTTATAAAAATTCATGACTTTACAAATAAAAGATCTTTATTTTGACAATTTTGATTAGCCTCATAAATTTCTTCCGATAGAAAATCCTCTTAACCACAAAACTTTAAAGAAGGAGCCAATGTATAGTAATCAACTCTTCCTACCTACAAACAACACCACAAGAGACACCATCTTCCAGTATTCCAAAATGTCATAGTTCTAATCTCTCCAACTATGGGTTAGATAGTTAATTATATCCTATTTTAATCACATCTTTAATTTGATATCTTCTTTCAAATGTTGCTTTACTCTTTCAAATAAAATTCTAACTAATAATTTGAGCTAATGAATTTGAGTAGTGAATTAAAAAACATCTCTTTGAGCATAAATTCAAGATACCATTTGAAACCTACCGAGAATAATTTAGATTAATTTAAAATTTCTCCCAAACATTTAATTTTGAAGGATAGAATTAGAACTCTATTAAACTTAATACCCTGAGGTCTCTTTTAAACTGAAAGTGCAAAAAGAGAAGCCATCTTTATATATATAAGATATATCGTTCTATATATAGAAGAATAAAAACTATGTCCCAGGATGCTCAAAATCGGATCCTAAAGGGGAACTAATTAAAACAAAGAGGAGACAACACTAAAAGATTAGGAGGTACTAGGAGCAAATCTAGGAACTAAAGTCTAAAGGAGAGATATCCCTGACGAAATCCTCATCTGCCCCTATGTTGGCTAAATACACATTAATTTTATTTTAAAATAATTTAAAAATTATTCACAATTATTTATAAATTTAATATATTTTTAAATATATTATAATCTTATTTTGATTTTGTTAATGTCCAACAATTTTTTCTTCATTCTATATATATCTATAATATTTCAAAACAATAATCAAATTAAAAATAGATAAAATTATTATTAAAAACTAGTAATATTTCAATTATTCAGTTATAAATATTGACACTAAATATCAATTTTTAACAAATTCAAATGTGGGGAAAATGATAGTAAGGTTTCCCTATCATCGTTGAATTACATAGCCAATTGGAAAAAATGAAAATCAATCCATTCCCCTTTCTTCCAAGGAATGTAGATTTATATTACATGAGAAGCTTTGAGAGAAACTAGCAGAGCATAGGCAATCCAAAGAAACATGAGGTAGACACATGTTATCCAAGCCCATACCCTTGGTCCTCCAAGTTCAGCGCCAAAGAAGTAACGCCTTAAAACTAATGCAATTATGCATAGAAAAGACATGATGAAGAATAGAACAAGGGGAAAACTTAGTCCCTCACTAGGAACACGTAGCTCTTGTCCAAGAGCAACTCGATTATATACGGTACTAATCAACCATGGTATCCCAATGCCAACAAAGATGTTTGCTGAATTGCTGCAAATGTTAAGAAGTCATTTAGAAGATGAAAACATTAACTTTAACTCAATATATTGAAAACAACTCCAAATAATAATAATAAATGCATATCCAACATTTTTAATTTCAAGTCAAGGTAATTTATGTGTATATTTGAAAACATCACAAATTCATGGTTAACTTTTGAAACACTTATTTTTTATTTTATGATATGGGAAGTTTTTTATTATATAATAGATAATTATATTGAATATTGTGTTAATTTGGATTGAAGTAGATGGGATATTATCTAATTAATTATATATTAAGTTTTTAATTACTTTATTCACTTAAGTTAATTTTAAGTGGATTTTTTTCTTTTATTAATTTAGGCTAGTGATAGCTCATCTTAGATCTCATTCATTATGATTGTGACATTTGGCATTAGGTAATTTTATCTTCTAATAGGATTTAGTGTAGGGTTACATTCATCATTTCTATAAGGAATCATTGTATTCATTTGTGACATTAAAATATATTGTGCATCAATACAATTCTTAGGTTGTTGAGAAAATCTATCTTGCCTGATCTCCATTTGTGACAAGTGTTTTGCTTGTAGGTGATTCATGGGCTTGTGGGGTTGAACAAGTAACTCCAACAGGTGTGAATTGGTTCATATTCTAAACAATGCATTACCATGTTCGAAACCCAAATTCAAATTAAATACAAATCCAAGGTCTCCAAATGATTAACAAGCAAAGTATAGTTTAAAATGATGAAACCAAAATAATGATAGAAAAAATCTATTATGGATGGAAGTACACCATCTTAACATGGTCTAAAGACTTGATGCTAAGGAATATAGGGAGGGTTACTCCAAACAATACAAAGAAAGAAAGGATTTCTACAAATGATGTTGATATTATGCATTAGTAGAGCACTAAATAAAATAAAATAAACTTGTTAAAACATTAGCACAAATGATGCATTAAAAATGTTGTTGTATTTCAATCAATATGAAAAAAATAACATCAATTTTGTTGAAGGCCCACCAAAATTCTTTAATAGTATCAATAGCTAAATATTTTAGTATATGTGAATTCCTCTTGAAAATTATGCAATTTAAGAAAATATGCACCTCATTTCATATAAATGTATGCAAAAGTTGCGACTTATAAAAGATTGGAGACATGTTTAGATGTCTTGACACGGGTTCAAGTATGCCAATGCATTTTTTAAAAGTGTCAAGATACTTTCAAAACACCTCCGTAGAGTGGTAATTTCACCTAAGTTCATAAAAATGTCCAAAGAAATTCACTACAACTATTTAGGATAATCGTCAACAATTGAGTCTTGTGTGAATATCAACTTTACCAAGAAATCTAACATACAAAAATCCTTAATCCATATAATGAGTACATCCCAAACACAAAAGTCCCTTTAATCTAGAAGTGGGTGTGCAAGGCTCTAAAATAATAAGAAACAAAATTTGAAACCTTACCACTATCTTTGTTTTGTTGTCTTGAGCCACTTCCATGGTATTGTGATTTTTTTTACAAACAAATTCTATTGTGATATCCAAATCTTCCAATGCTCTAGTGTTCCTTATTACATTTGCCACATTCACTATCCTTGTCCTTATGATCACCCTTGTCATCACCATTATGGGAACCTTTTTTATTCTTACTACAATTAGTTTTGTTTTTCTCCTTTGGACATTCACCATTGTTGTGAATTTTCTTTAATTATTATTCACCATTTTTTCCCATTAGTCAAGTTAATTTGCTTCATAGAATCCAACTTCCTTGACTTCATGAACATGTCCTCTACCAAATGATGCTAGGGATCTTTGAGAAAAGAGAAATCAACATCAACCATTTTTTTTTCAATTTTGTTTGTTAGATCTAACTTTAAAGTTCTTATATATGGAGTAGGACAATCAAATTCAAATCACTCTCTCACAAAATGGTACCCTTGACATATAGAAGAGTATAGCTTCCACATTACTTTTTCAGACTATTAATCCAACATGGAATGAGGTGCTTGTGGAGTTAATATTGGAGGGAGTTACAAATGGAAAGTGCCAATTTGTTCCAATGCTTGATTCCTAATTGATGTGCCAAGCTTAAGTCCTATATTTTTAGTTAGGAAAATCACTGCAATGGCAAGTGCCTAAGCTATTTATCCCTCTAGTGGTTATCTCAACAATGTCAAATGGACTTCTCATTTTAGAAACATGCCCATTTTGGGGGATAATGCATCCAGATAAACATCAATTTAGGAAAATATTACTCTTGATATTCTAACTATTGATCGAAACATATGGTGGGTTTATATGAAAGAATCTTGGATGATATATATTATAACTATCCCAAGTGATTCAAAAAGTTATTTACAATGGTATATCCACTCGATAGGCTCGAGGAGCAATAGACATGGTTCTAAGATGACAATAAATAATAAGGAGGATGAGATAAATATTTACCATGTACAGAATTTTGTGAATTGTTGTAAGGAATGCATTTGGAATGTATTGTGGTACAAGTGATTATTTTAAGATAAAAGATGAATCATGTTGTTTAGACATGATTAGTGGTGAAGGATTTTTAAACTCTTATACCAAGATAAAGTGTATGCCATATTTATATCTTGGTTTGAGAAAAACTGTTACGTCTTGAAAAAGAAAATATAATTGTTTAAAAATATATTTATATCAAGGATTTAAATAATTATTTGTTATAGTATACATTCATAGTACTCCTAAAACTTAATTTTGTAGTAATATTTTACGTTTGTAGTTTTAAAAGTTGAATATTTCTCATTCATTTGCATAAGCCTTATGTTTATGCAACAACAATGAATATTTACCATTGAATGTTAAACTATTTGTATTTGTGGAACCAAAACATATATTCTATTTTATTCAATTTCCAACTTAACACTAATTAAGAAATGGACATAAAACTTCTTGTTACAAAGAAATGTAGTAATAGATAATTTTATATGTGCTACCTATGTTTGCAATTTAGGTAAGATTTACTTTCTATGTATTAGTTTCCGCTTGGGCGTCTCTTGGCCAAACCTATAAAATATGTCCTCCAATTTTCTATGTTCTGTAATGTCAAATGTTTATTTCAAGTGTAAAATCTTCTATGGCTCATTGTTTTGTAATATTGGAGAAGGATCTTGCAAGAAAAAAGTACTCTCCACAATCTAAATGTTTCCATATCTTTTAGTTTATTTTAGGGAATGAGTGATTTGTATTTAGGGCTTCATTTTTTATTGTTAGCATAGGTTTCTTAATTTCCTTATGTTACGGGGTATTTTTTCCCTATATCTATTATTTAAGCCTTCTTAGGTTTATTAGGAGTGGTACATAACAAAATACATCATCTCTCTCTCTCTCTCTCTCTCTCTCTCTCTCTCTCTCTCTCTCTCTCTCTNACACCCTCTCTCTCTCTCTCTCTCTCTCTCTCTCTCTCTCTCTCTCTCTCTCTCTCTCTCTCTCTCTCTCTCTCTCTCTCTCTCTCTCTCTCTCACACACACACACACACACACACACACACATGAGTAGTTGAGTTACCCACTTCTTTTGATATTTCGTGCCACCTAACCACTATTATATCCTTACCTAAGTAAGTTATGGGGTGGTGGGGTTTGTCATCCTCTTTTGGCCTTTTGTGCCAACTCTCATAACGTCTATTTCTTTTCACTTGAGGAGGTTATGCCACATGCTTTGGCATTTGGCAATTTGTTAAAACCTTTCACCTTTTATGGGTATTAGGATTTAATTCACCTCTTGGATGTATATACCTTTATATGTGTGTGTGTGGATTTATGTACTCTCATATAACATTCACTAGTTTAGTGATATCTTGGTGAAATTATTGGGTAATATCAAAATTTCTTTTATTGTATATCTAATTTCTACATTTTAAAATTTCTCTCCACTTTTCTATTTTGATATTCAATCATTTGTCACGTGTAGTTGCTTTTGATCTATGAATGACATTAGATCTTGGCTTAGTTCTCACTTCTCACATGATCTAATCTTTATCTTATTAATAATTTTGGTTATTCATTTGTCACGTCAATTGTACAAAATATTGTTATCAATATCATATGGGTTTTTTTTTAATAGATTATTAAAGAATATTTGTTAATGTAAAGTTTCTTGATTTTTTGAATTAGAATTAATTGGAGTCATAGATCTAGACTAATGTGATCTTATATGCAATTTTGGTTCTCTACTCTTAGTTGATTCATATCTATCCTTTTTTGTATAGACTTTGTTGCACCCTAAAGAAAATTATGTTAGAACTTTCCTTTTTCTTGTACGTCATTATGATTGAATGTCAATAAATATGCAAAAAAAATCAAGTTCTGGTCTTTCCTATAGGTTAATAAGGTTGTTGAGGTAGTCTTGATTTTTTGACTAATCACTTTGACAAGTTGAGGAGGCTTCAACTATTTGATATAAAATAATGACGAGGTTTGAAGTTTTTCTAAGACATCAATAAAGAAGTGTGGAAAACTTAAATCATGCAAGACATACATTTGGAGTGGCTTGGTGACATAGGTTTTGCACTAATAGTCTTAAACTTGGCTCAAGTAAGTGGATATTTTGCCTAGCTTATAGAGGACAACAATAAGTGAGCAATCTCCTCCTTGCACATTTGTGATATCTCAACCACCTATAATTTCCACCTAATAGATATTAAGTGGCTAATATAAATTTTCTTTACACAAGTGAATAAGTTTTCACTATAAAAAAATATTAATGTGGGCGCACTTTTGTAGAGATTTAGCCACACCAAAACTTCGTCTAAGTATAAAAAAATAGTTCATATTTCAACTCATAGTCAAGGAATACTCCAAGTGACACAAGATTATACACATTCTTGTAAAAGTGGTCAAACTAGATGGAATTTCAATCTAAATGAACAGGGGTACACTTATTACATGGCAAAGCCACACTAAAGTTATGTCATATTTTTAGAAGGTGCCTTTAGTGATCAAAAGTTCCAATATGTTTGAAAAAAAATGCAAGAGTTATTAAGAATTCTACTTGGTTTATGATACTTGGATGATCAAGCGGAGAAAAGTTCCCCGAATGTGGTATAAGAGACATACAAAGGTTCTTGAGTACTAAATTTTTAAGGAAGTAGTGATAGTAAGCTAAAGTTTCACCTAGAAATGTAGAAGTGACTTAAATGTTGCAAAATTTCTCTTTATGAAATTGAACACATTTTTTTAGTGGTTAAGCCTCTATAGATATCTTACCACATCAAAAAGGTGGTCCAAGTGTCTTGGGTGCACATATCTTCATGTCAACACACATTTGGTTGGGTTCAACCTTCACTTTTTTTTGCTGAGACATTAAAGTTTGCAAGCACATCAAATAACTTCACCTATGAAGAAAGCGGGTCCACAATTTGGTTAGTAGGCCATAGAAGTGAAAAGATGGTATTAAAGCAATAAAACTTCATTTTCTTACTCCCTATGCAAGTGAAGGTTCAACATATTTCCCAAGTCTTTTTAATTATGTTCTATTTTTTGGCAACGAGAACCTATTTTAGGCCATGATAATTATTTTTCTTTAGGATTAGATTTTCTTTAAATTTTAGTTTTTCCAAATTTTTATGATTAAATAAAATTAAATTTCAAATTCCTAAAGATTGGGCAAACTTAACCAATAAAAATAATTTCTTTGGGAGCACAAACTTTAGATTATAATTGATCTATTGCACTTATGTTGTGAAAATTAATGTTCAAGTTGACTCATCTATGTTTGTATTTTGTTGATTAAATTGAATCTAGAAAAAATTGTAAAAACTTTGTACATTCATGTTGTCTATTCATTAAGTGGTATCTTTATATGTGGCTCACAAATTTATTTTCTAAAATCATGTGTTTGTTCTTTAAACATATCATCATTTCTTCAAATCTTGTCTATAGAAAATTACTAGTGTATATACTAGCCAATACAAAGTTGTTATGTTTGTTTGTGTTTAGATAGTTTGCTTCCATTAAATTTTTGAAAATATTATTTTCAAAATGCATTTATTAATAATTTAACACATGTATTTGAGGTATAAACACAGGCACACAATCATTTTCATTTATGTAAAACCTCATCAATGAATCTTGTAGAGTGTGCATGTTTGTATAGATTTTCCATAGTATTAGTCTTGAGATAATTTAGCTTAGATTTAGGTTTATTTAGGCTTGAATAATCCCCCTCTACAATATTTAAGAGATTTTTTTTCATTTTTTTCTAAAATACAAATTAAAATGCTACCAAATTTTAGGCATCTCTACTAGGAAATGAGATATGACAAACCAAGCTTGCAATAGGGAACTCGATCATATTTTATTGATTGGAGTCATTTCAACTTACTTGATAAACTCTAGATTAGAGTATCTGGGAAGATAGGACCATTCAACCTTATCTTTAAGATTTTCAATCAAGCACATACAAGTAAAGGCTTATCGGTCACTAATTGCTTGTTATCTCATTTATATATTTTCAATAGCAACTTAACATCTTTGAGTAATGGGTAATACTTCTTATAGGAAACATCAATCTTGAAATGAGAAAATCAACCTTATTTCCTTTAATTGAAGTTGTTTCATTCTACTTGATAAAGTCTACATTAGAGCATAGAGGAAGGTAGGTCCTCGTTATCCTATCTTTGAGACTTTCAATTAAGCACATACAAGTGAAGGCTCATCTTCAATGATCACTTGTAATTAATGGGTAAAAATGCTCATAACAATAATGGTCTACCTACAATTCATTTGTCATGGGAAGTTGGTGTTTGTCTCTTGACTTCTCTAGGACAAAATGATTAACTACGGAGATCATAATGAAATATATACTACATAAAAATTTAAAATAAGCTTTGAAAAAAATGGGGGCTAGAAATAAGCATATTGACAAGAATGACACATGCCAAAACCACAAGTATTTTTCCTTCTTTTTATTTGTCTATAATTTTTCTCCATATTTTATTTGCAGAAATCATTGATAATGATTTTATTTAAAAATATATGGCATGCCCTTATGAAACATATATGACCTATCCTACATGGGATAAGGTACATGCACGTCTTGTTTGTAGCACAATTAAGTGCTTTTATATACCCAAAAATAAATGACTAGTACGTGGACTATAAAAGCTCCTTTCCTTTCTTTTTTTACCATAAAATGCTAATACCTATTTTAAAGAACATTACCCAATAATCAAAGCAATCTGGGCTTGAGATGGGTTTGGCCTGTGACAAATCCCTACTTATTGGTTCCAATATCAACCATCTCCTAAAGGGAGGAGGGGCCTCCCCACCTAGTGAGGAATGGTTCTGGCTGACATGCATTGAATGTTTCTGCTAAGTTGGTTTATTTCTTCAGATGCATTAATTCTTTGTGCAAAATGATCAGTCCTACAGTTTTAAGATTGTGGAAAATACAATAGATTTTTATAAAAAAATCAACAATTGATCTTCATGGTCTGCATCCCAGTACAAAAAAAAAATCTGATCGAAAAACAGTATATTTTGCACATTTGTGCGCCATTTTATCAAGAATATAACAAACGGCTATCTCCTCCCACCCAATAGGAAAGGGACCTCCCAATAATGTATGCTGATATAATAGTAAACTTGGGAAACAAATGAGATTGTGCCGCACAAATAAGCTTGTTACTCAGATGAGATTCCCCAGAAAGCAAACCTGCATGTGATGTTTGCAATGGCTGAATCTGCTGTCGTTTGCCGTTCTGCTGCTATCTTGCTTCCAATCAGATCAGGCCAGGAGGTTCCACTTGCAAGAGCTGTGAACGCTATAACATATGGATTTAATCCTGTAGATATTAAATAGTGCAGAAAATCTGTAATTTCTATGTAAATCATGCATCAAGAAGAGATAAACTCCTCCTAATGCATAGTAAATTAACGATTTTAGGAAACAAGAAATGTAGATATAGTTATGATAAACTATAGTGGAAGAAAACAAATGGAACCTGTTACGCAGCTTATCAGATCTGTGAGCTCAATAAGAACATATGAAATCCCAGTCATACAACACAGGGAGACAATGAAAGCCACCCATCCATGAGCAATGTCAGCAGGGGGAATAAAAGCAAACGAAATCCTCCAAGGAAGATTTATTAATCGCCAAAGTATTTTCAATGATCGAAGGGGGATCCCACTATTCTTTTTTGTTTCATAGGCTTCCATCTGTTCATAGGGAAAACATAAGGATTTAGTGAAAACGAATTACATGGGTGATCATATCATTGTATTCTATCAAAGAGTAGACAGCGTCACCATTTTTCTAATGTAGAAAAACATAGAAATAATCATTTGTATCAATATTAAAATTTGACTTCTCAATGAAAGCAACTGTGAACACACACCATTCTTTTCAAAGGACTGACCTACAAACAATGGGACATAAATTGCATGTATAAATGTATTTACTTAAAGTATAAGTACTTTGTGCTCAAACATAAATTTAAAAAGTCCTTTGTCAATTATCATCCAGACAAAAGGGCATGGTCCAAAGGAAAATGATTCCTTTGAAATCATGCATTTAAACCCTAGAGGATCATACCTAACCAAACAAGGGAATTTCCTATCAGACAAAATTTTATTGATCAAGCAATCACAATTGTATTTACAGAATAGCCTCCACATTCATTTATTTTTTAATCATATTTACAGAATAGACTGTACTAGAGACTCAAACAAGAAAATATGCATTTTATAATTATTGTAATAAACCTAATTAATAATCACACATTGTAAATTCACTATATAGGGTAACCTCTCTATCTGCGCATCATTTGGACACTTCATAATAAATACTCCCCCTCACTCTTCTTATAGAGGAGAATAAAATACACTCCCACTCTTCCTTCCCACAGATTGCTAAAGTGGAGGAGTCACTGTTACCTGTTAACAAGGAGTCACCAGCACATTCTCACATTCTTCTGTCGAGTAGGAAGTCACAATTGAATGTGAGGATCATACTTTTTATTTCCCAATTTTTCAAGTCAAGAAAGAAAGAAATTGTAAAAAAATTATAATTTTTAACTTGCTTACATATGAAATTTATGGTAATTAATCATTATATAAATTCATAATAGTTTTGTCTCACAATTGTATTTTGTAATTCACATGTATTCGGGTGCCTAAAATCGTTATGTAGTGGCCTTCGCTGGTTGGTAGCTCGCAGGCTTCGTACCGCTGGGTTGCCTCGCACATCTGAACCCCTCCATAAAAAAAAAAAAAGATTTAATAGAAAACATTTTATTATGATTTTCTAGTCTTATTTGAAAATTTATAAATGAAGTTTACAAACATATATTTTTATAAGAAATTTAGTACTTCTTAAAATTGTGGAGTTAAAAAATTTGGACTTGCCTAATAATCTGAGTTCAAGTCTACAAACTATGATTTTCCATTGTATTTACGTCAAAGAAATAACCCATAAATAATATCTAATATTTTAGAAACAATCTTAAAACTAGAAACTACACTAAAAAATAAGGTTGTAATATGCTTATGAATGGTGTCTGTTGTCATGTCCCCTTTCTAGAGTGGACATCAGAGACGGAGGAGTTGGCCTATCATTGGAATCTCGTAGGCTAGCGGAGATGGATAGAGATTCATTCAGTGCATACAGTGACCAGATTTTGGCTTTACAAGCAGTTTGGAGCCAGTTTGGAGTAGTTCCTAGATTTTAGGGTATATCCCTACTTTTTAGGACGATGTGGCAGTTTCCAAATGTGAGGTCCCACTGGACCATTCCATGGTTTCAGTTTCAGGATGACAGGGTGTGTTCTCTAGTTTCTAGGAGCATCCCTAGATTTTAGGGATGGGACTGTCAGTTGACCCATCTCGTTCGGCATCAGTCACAGACATGTGACATGGTGGTAAATATAGTGTTGTAGTGCAGTTCCTTGATTTTAGGAGGGAGTTCCTACTTTTTAGGAGGTGGTGTCAGCTTCCAGATTTGAAGTTCTATAAGGCCATCCCTTGGTTTCAATTTCAGGAGATTTGGGTGTGTTTCCTAGTTTCTAGGAGCATCCCTAGATTTTAGGGATGAGACTGCCAGTTATCCCAGGTTGTCTGACATTAGTCACAGGTAGGTGACATATTCAGTCTCAGGATTTTGGGGTGTTTCGGGTGTTCTATGGCTATTTGGGATATATGTAAATATTTTCCTACGTTTGCGTTTAAATAAATTAAAATAAAGCTATTTATATAGCTAATTAGAGTAATAAGGGGTTTTTGGCTTCATCTGGTCAGGCAGGCCTATGTGTTATAGCTCGTTGGAAAGGTCTTGAATTAATATAACTTATTTTCATCATCTAGAGACCTTCTAGCACATTGAGTTATGTTATTTGAGGAAAGGGGTGTTTTTCCTATACATAAAAGCTTTTTAATTAAAAGATGCCATTTTATAATAAATGGAAAAGCATATTTTCCCTTTAGGGTTCAATTGGCTTTGAGAGGGAGATAAAAGGAGATGTTGGCTCATTCTTTCATTATCTTTTACATCTTTGAACATTTTCAAAAATATATTGTGGCATTTAGCTCTGGATTGAGCATTCCCTCACTAGGACATCAAACCCTAGGCTGAGAGTCGATTGAGTTAGGACGTAGCCCTCAACTGGATCAGATTTTGCTGGTTCTTGCACAAGGATTTGATATTGATGGCGTTACTACAACAAATCATATCATTGGCGTGAGAAACTGGAGGTTATCTTTGCAGCGTTCAACAATTGTATCTTTTTGGCACAAGCCATTGGGAGTAGAGACGTTCAGCTATCTATATCAGCTGGGCGTTGGATTTTGTGGGCAAAATTGTTGGAGTTTACAGCTGCTAGCAGCTTATACATCCAAACACTAATTGTATTGGAGGTACCACACTTCATTCGATTTGATATTACACTTATTGGTACAAATAGAAGTATTTCCAGAATTTCATATGCTTGTATCAATTCACTGTTGTTACTATCTTTATATTGTACCAAGTTATTTTGAAAATATCAAATGAAATCATTCCTTCTGCAACTTCCGTCTAGTTCTACAAGATAATCAAAACAATTACAGGAGAACATAATTATATAAGTAAAATTTATAGCAGCAGCAGAGTAAATATCCACTCGGGATATTTCATCTGTGGATAACAAAAATTTGTGACCACAAAATAATTTTTCCTATAGTCATGAACACCTCTCCATGTTAAAGTACCCCTTTAAAACATGGGCATTTTGAATTAAAATGAAATAATAAAGGGGTGTAGGATTAAATAGTTGTAATGTTTTTTTATTTCATGAGAAATAAACTGGGGCTTAATGCAAAATTTAACACTACAAGATTGAATCCTAACATAGGGATATTATAGTTTGTGGGTTTCCAATCAATATGATTCTCATTCCATATTTATTTGTAAGGTTAATGTTATATTTGTTATTTGTGAAGGTTTATTGTTGGTACAACTTAATTTATGTAGATAAAAATATTATTCATTGTTATGTTCATAGAATAATCATAAACTTATGAATACTATTTATTTTGTAAATCAACAACTTTATGAATAAGCAAAAGCGAGCTATAAACTTCCTAAAATATAAGGTTTTATCTTAAATCCTTGTTAGTCATCTCATAT
This sequence comes from Thuja plicata, assembly GCA_018584345.1. Classification (NCBI taxonomy): domain Eukaryota; kingdom Viridiplantae; phylum Streptophyta; class Pinopsida; order Cupressales; family Cupressaceae; genus Thuja; species Thuja plicata. The sequence goes on along the minus strand of MU227824.1, from coordinate 251,341 downwards.
GAATACGATTTTATGATAAATATAAATAAATTTTTGAATCATAAGAATATAAGGTGAAGTGGTTGCATTGAAGAGAAAAGGGACCAACCAAACTTCTTTTTGGTTTATCATACACTTCAACCTAGTAGAAAAAGACACAATTAACATTGTGTGCCCTAATCTACTCCAAGGATGTGAGAAGCTCAAGTCTCACACTAATTGAAGATTTCAAGTTAAAGACACTCTAGTGAAATGGAAACGAAATGTGTTCTTTTTACAAGAAGTTAGAATCAACATTGAACACTTAGATATGACTCGTTTGAGCCTTTGGAAAGAAGGCCTATTCATTCATACCTCTCATAAAGAAGGCAGTGGTGGAATTGTGGTAGAATTGTTTTCTTGGGTATCCAAATACATCACTGATAAGGGAGAGGACCCAACACATAGTTGTGTTTGGCTCCTTTATTAATGGATATCCTTTGGGTTTATGCTTTATATATGCTCCTAACAATTCAAAAGACAGAGTTTCTCTTTGGGATTGGATGTCTAGAAGTCTTCCTAATGTTGATTGGGCGTTGGAGATGATGTTAATATGGTGGAACATAATTAGGATTGTAGTTGGTTTAGCTATTTCAAACATACTCAAGAGTAGTTTGAAAAAAATATTTATTATCAAAATTAACTTGGAGTTTCTAATCTCATTCATAATCAATTCTCCAATCCTACCAATAATTGATTTACCTGGTTTAGTTGCAGACTAGGAAGTGATAGAAAAATGAGAAGATTAGATCACTTTTATTTATCTTATAACATCCAGTTGGACAAGTCTAACCCAGATTATTATGTGCAAGTATATTGTTTAACAAATTTATCAAATCACTTTCCAATCATTTGCTCCTCTTTTTTCTCAAAATTGGATCTTTTCACTGTACTCCCCTTCAAATTTAATGCTTCGCATCTAAAGTGCCCACAAATATTGCTCCATGTACACGAGACACCATCAATACATGAGCTAATTATAGCTTCACACATTTCAAAGGGTGAATTTATTTTTCTACCAAGATGTGTCTTTGTAGTCATTTCTTGGTATTCCTAGCATTTTAGCTTATTTTCAGATTCTATTTTTGTCAAATGAATGGTTATTTCAATTCTTCTTGATTATTTTTGGAAAACCCTACTATTTTTTTCATGTTAAAAGAATAATATCAAGTTTAAGGTCAACATAAAGACCAAGTAGAAAAGACCCTGCATGGAAGTATGTGATATCAAGAGATTACAAGGGTCAAGTCACTTGTACATAATACAATCATTAAATGACAGGTGGAATTAATAGATTAAAATACTACCTTGCTAAAATACCTAGCCAAAATTGTGAAAGTATGACCTTAATCAACACTGGAGATTGTTAGAGAGATAAATGACTGCCTTGTTGATTTTGAGTTGAAAAAATACATAAACAAAAGATAAAGGAAGAACTAGTACCAATAAAGAATGAAAATTTGAGGTGACCCATTTAGAGCAACGGTCAAAACACTTCGTTGGTGAGGTTGCCACCAAGGTTCAAATTCTTGCTAGGTTGTTGTGCTCGTAGGCTTGTGCCTATGGTGGGCCATTGTGCTTGCAGATTTGAATGACTAGAGTGTTCAACAATCTTAAATATGGTTGTCCATTATGAATAAAATATAAATAATAATGAATAAAAATGTATCTACTTCTACACCCACAAATTTCATTGGTGGCCCAAATCCAAGCATTTGTGATCCACTTTAATTTATTAGTGCAAGTTCTGAGGGTTCTTTTTCTACTGCTAGCTAGATTCCTTCATCATCACCAAATTTATTTTTTCCACTTCATGTTCCAAGAGCACAACTCTTGAAGGTATAGGTCAAAATAGAGAAAAACACCATGAAGCTAGGATGATAGCAACACATTTTTGGTACTATAATAATTTTCCCTATAATGTGGCAAATGACCCAAATTAGGAAGGTTGGGTGAATGCAATGACAGTTGTGGGTACAAGGAGTTTAAGACTTCGACAGCTAAAGAGCTCAGCAAGGCATTGCTACCAAAATCCATAAAAGTTGCATGACATGTGGTTGATGATCAAAAAGAGTTTGGCATGTAAAAGGTTGCAACATCTTATTGGATGGATGAAAAGATGGAAGGAATAGGACTCTCTTGGACATTTTAATGGCTTCTAATAGTGCATTAGTGTTCTTGAAGTGTATGGATGCCTCACATGAATTCAAAAACACTAAGACTTTGTGAAATCTATTAAACAAGGTGATCTAGGGGGTTGGGTTGATAATTTTGTCCAAGTTATCATGAACAACACAATTGCATATGTAGTTGTAGGTAGACTACCTATGGAGAGGTATTCTACTATTTCATGGAATCCTTATGCTGCAAAATGCTTGGATTTATATTATTAAAGGACATTGAGAAGATTGGATGGGTCAAAGGTGTGGTTGAAGATGCTAAAAATACTATCAAGTTTATTTACAACCATACTTGGGTCCTTTCTTTTATGATAAAACACACAAATGACAAGGACCTTGCGTGACCAAGAGTGACACATTTTGCTTGCCACTTTCTCACTTTGTAAAGCATTCTTGTTGACATTCCTTGTGTCAACCAAGTGTTTTTGTTTGATGTTTGGATTAAGTCTTTATTTTTCCAAAAAAAACTAAAGGGGGTAAGATTGTAAGTACAAATTTTGATAAAATATTCAACAAAAATAGAGAGGATTTGATTAAGGTAAGAAACAAACACAAACATAAATTGTATACAAAATAATCTGTATGTTGTTTCATTAGGGATTAATTTTGTAATTTATTTTCAAAATTTTAAGTGACAAAACCTTTGGTCAGGGTTCTCCATATGGTGGATGGAGAGGGCATGTTAATGGGTTTTCTTTATGAGGCCATAGATAGGGCCAAAGAGGCCATATTGCATTACTATAGTGAAAACAAAAAAATTGAAATCAATTGGTTTATCATTGGTCATAGATGGACTAGAAAACTTCTACTTCTTTGATACATATAAGGATGATGATGAGGTAATGTCAATTGTTATTGCATGCATTGATAATATAGTGCTAGATGGTGACATGAGAGACAATTCTTCATGATTTGGAGGTGAGATTTTCTATATCTTATTTATGAATATGACAATGTTGGCTCTCTAGAAACATCCATTACATACATAATAACTAATTTTCTATATTTGATACATTTATTCAAGGTGTACAAGGGTGTGCAGGGGAGACTCTTTTCTTCACCTTAAGTGCAATTCATAAGAGAGAAAACAACAATTGAGTAAAAAATTTAGTTCAATACTTCAAGAAAAAATGAGAAACTCAATTATACTATTTTTTTAACTTAATTCTTATATTTTTGAATATTTTTTTGTAGATTTATGGTGAGATAATTATAGTGTTGGTAATCCAAATCTTCAAAAGATAATCATCCATGTTTTGTCTAAGCTATGTAGTGCTTCTTGGTGTGAACACAACTTGACCTTCTTTGGGAACATTCACATAAAGAAGATAAATAGGTTGACCCAACAACACCTCAATGATCTTGTCTTTGTTCAATACAACCTTCACCTTTGAACTAGAAAGGTGGACGACATTTCACATGAATCCATCAACTTGTATGATATTGATCCTTATGATAATGGACTATCAATGAAAAAATGATGGTGATGTCCTCTTTAACGATGAAGATATTGCATAATTTGAGAAAGGAGTAGGATAAGTAGATGCAGTAAAATTGGATACAATGGAGAGGAATGAAGGCAGTGTTGAAGTAACAATTCGTCATCGTTTTTATACTATAAAACCTTCTAGTTTGAGGTGTGACAAATTTGAGTTACGTTAGGAGGGAAAAGAGGAAGATGTAGGTTGTATTTGGTTCTTTTTCTTATTTTGACATATCATTATATGTAACATTTATAAACTTATGTGTTGTTTTACATTTGAAATATTGAAAATATGAGTGTGAATTATGAAATTTCAAATATTGAGTATTTCAATATCATCTGACGTGTAATGTTTGCATTGTGACAAATTTATGGTCAAATTAAGATTTTTTATTCTCTAATTGAATTAATTTTTTTTTAATAAAACTACAATTTTCTTTTTGTTGAGTCCTCGCTGAGCTTTTTGCTGACTCAATGCCAAATCTTGTGTTCAAGTCCAAATTTTGGGCTGTCAAGTCAAGTCTCAGGCCAATTCGTCAAACTTTTCTATTAACCACATTTCACCATGCATATACAATACAATCACTAAGGGCCCGTTTGGTTCCTGGTATTAACCTGTAATAGCCATTAGTTAATACTAGAATAAATTAATTCGTTGTTTGTGGGCATTTTATGAATTCTCGAATTAGAAAACTAATCCCCATTTTGGGGCCAATGCTTGCATTAGCTAATTCTAAAAAAAAGATGGAATTCATTTCTTATTCGAGAATAAGATATCTATGGATTTGAATTTATTTTATTTTATTCATTTTTTTTTAATCTTTTTTTTTAATGTGGGTATTTATATATACACATGTATGTATACGCACATGTATCATGTGTGTATATACACACATGTGTGTGTATATACACACACATGTATATACACATGTGTGTGTATATACACATGTATGTATATACACACATATATGTATATATACACACACATGCATGTGTATACACACATTTATGTATATATACACACATGTGCATATGTATACACACATATATGTATATATACACACACATGTTTGTATATATGTGTGTGTGTGTGTGTATATGTGTATGTGTATGTGTGTACACAAGTAAAAAATACATATTGTTCAAATTAATTAAAAAAATAAAAAATAATCCTTATTCCAATTTCACAATATGGGATCCAAACATAGAATAGCTTATTCCAGCTTTCATTTTTAGGATTAATTAATCCAAGAATAGGTCCTTATTCTAGAATAGGCCTATTCTGGATTAATTAATTCCATGCACTAAACGGGCCCTAAAGGAATTTGAGATAATTTAAATACGTTATACAAGACAAACAAAGCTATGCATAACACTACTAGAAGACATAAGGTGTTAGCATATACAAATTAAATAAAAGTTGGTAATAATTATAAAAGGAGGTCAAGGATAAGAAAGCTGAGAAGAAAATAATTCAATTTGAAATTGGATAATTTCTCTTTTTAAAATTTGTTTTTGTAGTCAAATTTCTACCACTTGCTTGAAAACCTAAAAGACTAAATCTCAAAACAAAAACCCTTTGTCATCCATAAGCAATTCCATTAAATGATCAACAAGGCACTACAAATTTACTGAAATGAAAATAGAAACCCTTATTTCGTTGTGAGTGATTCCATTTAAAAAGAACCTTTGATGCTAAATATAATTAGTTTGAAGATTATAATATCATAAATTTATCTAGATGTTTAATTTTTATGATTTGAATTGCGAATTTTGTATTTAAAGAAATGATTCACAAATACAAGTTAATTTTTTTTAATATTGAGAAGTAAAGAGGTAGAGTTAAGGCACTTCAAAATGGGTTAATGCTATAATTTCTAATCACCTAAATGAACATTATCCACTCTATCTGCTAGCACTTTATGATGGCGATGGAACTTTAGAAAAAATTCATTGGTTTTCAGGAAGAGTTTGTATTCAAATGAACTTCCCAATCAGCCACTACATTCATCTTGTCTTGTAAAATATTTGAATTAAAAATAAAGAAAGAAATATTCTTTTATAATTTGTGAAAACTCTATATAAACTTATATAAGACAACCGACATTTAATAGTAAAAAAAAAGTTCCTTAGATTGCTTGGTCTTATTGATGTCATTAAAAATCAATCATTCCTTCATTCGATAGGTGTATGAGAGTGTAGGTGGAGCAATGCATTTTGAGACATTTGGCCACTTATATCTGTCACCATCTAATGAAATTTGTCATCTAAAGATGCAATCTTGATCCATAGCACTTTTGTTGCCAAAAGCATTTTCCCTGCCTAGGAAGTCGTCAAACCTTGGCTTCGCTGGGGTTGGGCCGATTTCCATGATGGTCTTTCTTTCAACCAACACAATATTTGGTGGTCTCCGCTTATCTAGGCCCAGGGAATCCCTTTAGCTAGAGTTCTTGGAATTCATGCTCTGCATTTTCACAAATGCGACATTCAAACTCCTCGAGATCTTTTTTCTTGTGCTACTATGAATCTCCACACTTGTGAAGATATGCATGTCGAGTTCTGCCTAACTCACCTAGATCAGTAGACTTTCAACCTGATGGTCTCAATACTACCTCTAAATATGCTACACAAGCTTGGCATACATACAATCAAGTTGTGGTGGAAGGACTGACAATGGTTTGTGGGTGGTCCCACAAAAGTGTGTCCCACGTTTTAGCCAACTTTGACACTGAGATTAGTATTCTGAGAAAAAAATTCACTTTCAAACACCTGTTGCCGCAAAACTATTAGGAATTTGAAGATGATGTAAACTAGAGTCTTTTAGAATTTTCTTTCTAGTTTCTAAATATGTTTTTTATAAAAAAAATAAAATTCATTAAAATTCATTTTTCCTTCTCCTTTGAAAAGTGGTTTGTGTGAAAAAACAATGTTTTTAAGAAGTGATTGTCACTTGGATTAGCATAACATTTTTTTAAAATATGATAACGATGTAATTATTTCAAGGTTATATTTGTAACTTCAATATCTAAATGATGCAATTGGTTTCATTCATTTTGGGTCAATATTTCATATTTTATTAAGTTCTAAAGTGACAGTAATTGTAATTTAGACATAAGGTCACTTGGATCGCTCTAACTTGATCTGTATATATTGAAATTCATTTTTTATTTTTTCATAGAAAGGTAACCCAAATACTCTTTTCCTACATATTTTTCATAGTTTTTTTTCCTAATTTTCTAGTTTTCTTGAAGCATCGAAGAGAGAGGTTGCTAAATGGGTAGACAACCTCTGTTTAATTAAACTAAAAATAGAAAGTCACAATGAAATCAATATATTAAAATCATAGTCATTGTAAAGCTTGTTTTAAGTAGCATCATCTGCCATTTGGGTTTTAGAATATTGGTTTATTTGGTCCTTGATTGAGACCTTCAAAGGGCAAAAAATTACAAATATTTGTTGGCTTTGGAGAGGAAGGCCAAATTTAGGGGGTTCGCTCGAACACCCCTTCTAGCAAAGGGGGTTAGAGTGAACCCCCTTCAAGCGAACCCCCCATGGAAAATTTGCACAAATTGCTTGTTTTTTGTCCATTCATAGGGTTCAATCAAATTGGGTCTAGTTCGAGCGAACCCCCCATTTCATCTAGTTCGCACAAAGGGGTTTTTCCCCTTCGCGTGAACACCCCCATTCACTGGAAGGGGTCAAAAATGAAAAAAAATCATCCGCGTGATTTTTCTTCGTGCCTAAAAGTGGGACACATCTTTGTGGGATCACCCTTGTGCACACACTTTATTTTACAACTACAAGCCCAAGATAGGCTATCATTGGCTGGTTCCTCACCATACTATGGTTCCCACTTTGAACCAGTGTAGGCACTTGTAGTCTTCTTAGTCCACTTGGCAACACATATTTCTCACTATTTGGGCTACCATTGCTGAGCCTAAAGTGGCTCTTTTCACTTGGTGTATTCTTTTCCAAAGCTTGCCTTTGGGATCTCGCCTTTGGCACCTGGGTGTGCTAGACCCATGGTGCCCCTTTTGTGGACAACCAGAGACTTTCATTCATATTTTTTGGTACCGCAGAAGAGAGTTTTAGATTCACGACTTCTTTAAGACTTTTAGGCCTAAACCTTTCTCTGGCATATGATCTTGTTGGGAGATTCACTTGGACTTCCCTTCAAATTCTTGTAGATATGGTAGGCTTTCAAACTGTAAATCCTCATTGGTCTATGGAAAGATATAAATACACTGTTATTTAATCACAAGTTTCTTGATAGTAATGCTTCTTTATATGCTAAAGCAAGTATATGTAATAATGTAATGATGCAAATTCAAGTGCAAGAAAACAAGTTGGCCCACTTGTAAGAATTACTTCAGGATTGAAGCAATACCCCCTGTACAGTTGCCAGAGTGTCGAAAGATATCTCTACCTCCGATGAGTAATCTCTACCCTGTGGACGTAGTTCCTCCGCCCGCCACTCTCATATGTCATGCTCTCAAGCCTCATGATGTCAATTTGGCAAGGGAAGAGATTTTCAGCGTTGCCTCCTAGCCTCGCCACCACGTGGTGGCTCTGCTTCTGGTTGGCCTACTGATAGTGCGGTCCCCTCTGCTTCTTGTGATTATGATTGGCTGGGATCTGGTGGAGATTCTACGTGGCCTAGCTCTTCCAACTAGCTCCCTCAGCTTTCTCTAGCTATTTCTCCAGCCAGAAAGGAGAATGGAGAAGAAGAGAACACAGAGGAAGGATGTTCCCTTACACACCCTAATCCTGACCCCGTTGATGTATGGGGAAAGAAGGATGATTGAGACCTTCTGCGGGCACTACATTAGCTGCTTAGCGGCTTGTTTTTCTATTTATGCTTTTGGCCTTTGCCCACATTTCTATTTTTAGCTGGCTTTTAGGGCACTACCTATGTGACTTTTGTGGAGTGATTTCCTAACCTCCAACCTTTTTTTGTGAATAGTGTATTTGTACTCAATTAAACATTAATGAAAGTTGCCTATTCATCAAAAAATTGTCATCTAATAAAAAGTCTATTTAGAGATTTAAGTCCAATATTAGAGCCACAACTTTATTACAAGGATTTAGACCCAATCATGGGTGCGATAGTGGAGAGGAGCCAATACATGAGCAAGGTCCAATAGGTGATATAGAAGGTGAACAAAATAGACCAGTAGGTGAACAAAATAAACCTATTCTAGTACACTCAAAATGTCCCATCAATGCATATCCCCAAAAAGACGCCTTTATATACTGAAATATTTGAGGAGGTAGTAGGGATAAAACAATCATGGGTGCGATAGTGGAGAGGAGCCAATACATGAGCAGGGTCCAATAGGTGATATAAAAGGTGAACAAAATAGACTAGTAGGTTAACAAAATAGACTTATACTGGTACACTCAAAATGTCCCATCAATGCATACCCCCAAAAAGATGCCTCTATATTTCAAAAAGAAAACACTCATGTGGTGCCACATCAGTGCACCATTAAACATGACTTAGCGCATACCTATTGGTCTTGTCACTTTTTGGGACCATTTTGGGCACCTTCACAAAAGGCATGCTGATGTGGCATCATATTTGATCATATGGACTTGAAATTTTTGTAAATGGTGTAAAAAATTGAGAGTAATTTGAAATTTCCATAAATGGTGTAAAAAATTGAGAGTAATTTGAAATTTCCACATAAGACCCGGAAACATTTGAAGAGGCCGCAAGGATAAAACATGGACGTGGGGGGTAAATTAAACCTAGCCGCACCATACCAAAAAAAAAAATGCAATTGAGATGTCTTGCTTTTGACAAGCTTATGTCGAATTAAAACGGAATCCGGAGAGTACGAAAGCAGTCGAAGCCATACTTGTATATTTCAAGTTTGGACTCGACCCAGCGCTGGAGACTCGAATTGTGAGAATTATATTTATCACGGAATGAATAACTGCACCGCCTCTTTAATTCAGAATAAAGAATTTTTTTGAGATTTGACTCTTTCTATTTGTCGCCACACTAAGGGACAATTAACATAATAAGGAATCGCAGCTGATGCTTTAGGGCCCGTTTGGTTGAGGGGTGGAATTGGAATTGAACGGGAATTGGCATTTCCGAATTCCCAAAATGTTCAATTCC
>MU227824.1:225522-241483 GCA_018584345.1 Thuja plicata | reverse complement strand
ACAATTCCCCCTCAGGACCTGGAATTGGAATTGAAAATTGGAATTGGAATTGAGAGTATTATTTTGTGAAGGAAAATTCATTCCCATTTTTGTGTTAATATTATATTGCTATCAGAACGTATATATAAATCTGTGTATATATACACATGTGTATATATATATATGTGTATATATACATGTATGTATATATACATATGAGTGTATATACACACATGTACATATATAGTATAGATACATGTATGTATATATACACATGAGTGTATACACACACATGTGTATATGTGTGTATATATACATGTATGTATATATACACACATGTGTATATACATACTCATCTATATACACATGTGTGTATATGTGTGTATATATATACACATATGTGTATATGTATACATGTGTATATATACACATGTATGTATGTGTATATACATACATGTATGTGTATATATATGTGTGTACATGTGTATATATACATGTGTGTATATACACACACATGTGTGTGTATATATACACATGTGTGTGCGTGTATATATACACACATGTGCATATATGTGTGTATATATACACATGTGTGTGTGTATACACATATGTGTGTATATATGTGTATGTGTGTATATGTGTGTGTATATATGTGTATGTGTACAAAAACAAAATTCCAATTCCAATTCCAATTCTAGTTGTGTGGAACCAAACACAGAATTTGCATCTTCTCAGTCATCTAGTCATCTTCCACGTGAACCAAACAGGACAGCCATATTCTAGAATTCATTTTGAGAATAGCACAAACCTAGAATGGATTCAATTCTAGAATTGGCAATTCCAGCATGCACAAATTCCGCCAACCAAACAGGCCCTTAAGGAGTCGTGAGAGCTAATGGTCATCTCTGCTGCCGCACATGGAGGTTACAGCTATTACCATAGGCGTGCAAGGTGGTCGTCCCAGCCAGAAAACTTAACGCTTGAGATGCATGTCTTTCATAAAGAACTACATCTGCAATATACGGGGCATCATTAATTCCATACAAGGCTGTAGCTGATTTCTGAATGGTGCTGTTAATTAACTATGAAGATATATTACATAGGAACCATCATTTCAATCTCCGAGGAAAGGTAGAAGTGTGGTTAAGCTTTTTGGTGTGCCCTTCAAGCCATTTAGGCGCTCGTCATCAGAATTAATAATCAACAAGGTCCAGCGTTCCAGGTTAGGGCAACTTAAGTGTTAAATGTTGTACTACTCACAGGCATTGATACCATACTAAAAATAGTTGCATCTGAGATTCAATGTAAACAATTCTATGATAGGATATTTGAAAACTTCTGTTGACTTACAAGTACTGTTATTATTGTGGGCTCATTTGTGGACATAATACTTCATCTCCTTTGATAAATGCGAGTTCCTTTAATTTTAATCCATTAAGTCGGAAATTTATATAACAAACTGTCTGCAACATGTTTGATAAAATGTCTGTTATTCCAAGTTTGCAACAAATTTTCTTTGGTAAGGATTCTTATACCTAGACAATATTTTTTATTTTGAAATTAATCTACATGGATCGGTAGGGCTCCTTCATGCCAGGTTTACCAATAAATAAATTAAAGATATGTTTCTGTACTCTCTTTAATTTAGGGAGATTTATAAAATATTTGATAGCATACTTCGATAGATCGAGCAAGCAATTCATAGCAAGGATCCTGACAAGTATATTAGGCCTATTATGAAATGGTGGTGGAACATTATGAACAACCTATTTCATATGAAAAATTTATGCTTTAAATTTCAAATATATTGCAAAAGGCTTGGGAGAGTGCCTCCGATTCATGAAGAACAGGTGCAAGTAGGACTCATGAAGGCCCTTTGAAACATGTGTATTGATGAGGGGTGTACTTTACTTTGAACACAATGGCTAAACTTAGTTAAACTCCGTTAAAGAATTCAACAAACCAAAGATGAAGAAATAGAGGTACACTAGCTTAAAATATCTCCATTTGACAGTGTATGTGGCAAGATAAAGATGCACTATAGTTGATGATGCTTGCACTCACCTCCTTTCACAGATTGTCAATTCATGTGTTCCAAGGAGACTTGGTCCACACACAACTTCATGTAGTCAATTAAGAGGAATGTGCTTATCTCTTGACAAGCAAATAGTTTGGTGGCCATGCATAGTGCCTTACGGATTTGAAATTGATAGACTCCAACTAAACATTGGGATGTTGGTCCTAAAGATGCCACACAGGATGATGAGGAGGCCAAAGAGGGGTTGGTTGGGGTTCCATTGAATAAAACAACCCCTCATAGTGATAATGATTCAAATTTAGACTTTGAGTTTGGCGAAATATTGGCATATGCTGATTAGAGGAAATGGTAGATATTCTATGTTCCATCCCTCACTTGGAGTAGATTTCATTTCAGGTTGAAGTAGTTTAGTTGGATGAAAAAAATTGTGGATGTTTAGTTGCTTGACTTGAATATAAACTAGGTCACTAGCCTCTTGTTCATGGTAGGAGTGTCTTGTGTGGTGAGCTAGTAATTACACTTAACTTCAATTGATATTCAATTTTTAGTTTGCATCCATTGATGGGAGTGAAGAGGAGATATTGTTTTGAAAACCATTTGAGTATTCCTTAGAAGCTTGCACTAGGTGGGTGGAGTCGTTGATAAAGCTACATCTAGTAGAGACCAAGTTCATCCATTCTTCCTTTCATCCCTTGTGAGGAGTAGCAGTAGTATAAGTTAAGTTTAAGTTTAAGTGAAGAGTGAAAAATCAAAACTATATTTTCATTGCACATTGTAAAGCCAAATCTATAGAAGCAGTTGATATCCATTGAATGAATATCGTAACTCCCCTTAGTGATTACCAGCGAATCAAATTATTTCACTGAGAAGTATCGACAATTGAAAGAGCCTTGAAGTCATTTCATGATCTTACTTTGCAAGCTTAGCAAGAGAAGTGACCTTATTCAAGAGAGGGTTGAGTTTTGATGTTTCATCTCGAAACATTGAGTGTTTGATTCTGCACATTGTAGTGGAACAAAAATCACATCAAGTAGGCCCGTATGGACTCATTCTTCCCCTGTCTTGTGTTGTAGATCTACGTTATTACTTCATTGTTGTCACGAAGCAATCTGAACTCTTCTTGGAACGCCCTTTCCAAGTCATCCCACGACATTTTTCTATTCTTGGCAGGTTTGTGTACCAGTCAATGGCGGCTCCTCATAGGGTGGCAGGGAAGGCCTTCAACCAATAGTCATGATCGTCTTGGCCATTAGTCTCCCATATAGTTTCACATGTTTTGCAATGATGGGTAGGGTCCTCTAATCCATCCCCACTGAATTTGGGGAGTTTCTGCTTCTTCGGGGTGTCTACCATTTTCCTTGTGCGGTCGGTACCGTGTGCGTTATTCGACTCAAGTGGATTGAGCCTTTTTCTGTGTCCTTGTGCTTCACTTGCACCTTCGGCCATGCGCGAGCCCTCAACCCCTCCACCTACGTTGTTCATGCCTTCGTACCTCCCTCGTGCCGGTATTCCCTTCTCCCTATAGTTTCTAGTTTTGGTTTCCCTATTCTGCGCTCCTCTGATATAACTAGATTTTCAATGCCCTATAGAGTATTTTCAAATAATTCTGCTACCTCCCGTTCAAGGTTTCTTTCCTCGTCACCTTTGGAGTGCATTGATGGTTCAGTTGGTATGGAGTCACCCTCCGAGCTCTCCTCGTTAGTCACCTCCCGTACTGAAGGAATGCTCGCCTGGTTAGCAAGGTCCTCCTCTGCTTCATCAAGGAGTTGTAAGTTCTTTGCGATCTATTCCCAATACAACCTTGTAGGTTGTATTCTACCTTTAGCGCCAATCGGCCTCGACCTTCCGCCACTCCGACTTCGGCTTACACTCCGGCTCTTGCTTCTTGGGGGACTAAGAGATTCCTCAAGGATTCTCTGTAACTATCACCGCTTCTCACTTTGCTCTTGGATGCGGAGAGATCTCCTTACCGAGATCTCTTCTCCCCTTTTTGCTTCTCTCTCCCTCCTTGTACATTGGCTCCTGTCCTTATTTGGTAGAAGGGGCATGAATTATTTGAATTGTCAAAGGTACGACGTCTACTCGTGTCGCATTCCCCCTCTTCCCTCCCGTTCTGATCCTCGTACCATCGTAGTATCTATTGCCTACAGTGTTCCTGCTACCTTTCAGTACGCCTTTCTTCTATTTCAACCAAGCTCCGTGCCAATAGCCTTGGGACGCTTCCGAGAAGATCATACATAGTTGGTCGCACTGAGAGTTTGTCGTGTACTGTGCCTTCAGGGACCGCTCTCTCGTGGGCTTCCCTTTGCACATACTGGTTGACCAAAACTTCCCATGCGTGCACTAGGTCCTGTGTCAATTGATCTTCCTGTGTTACTTCCTCCTCTTCTATGTCACTATCTGTTATGAGTACTTGCTGTTCGAACTGTCGACCCATTACTCTGCCATCACGCCTTTTATTTTTTTGATCTCCAGGTTTGAACAGGCAACGATGCCAAAATGTTTATTCCCTACGTGATGTGTTTATTTACGTGCACAGAGTAAATGGAAATATTCACAGGGTATCACAAAGGACAATAATTAAAATAGTAGTCATACACATGACAGTGACAGAATGATAAACTTTATTTCCATGTAATGTCATCACAACAATAATTCATTGTCGGTGCCATCCAACTATATATAAAGTGCTCGATGGTTGGTTGAGTATACCAACCGTCGCCAACCTCCTACAACTACCCGAGAACCAATTATCATTACATTGGCATTCTTAATTAAAACATAAAACATATGTATTATTCTTGCCCACTAAACTATGGCTAACACCCTTTTGACTGAAGAGACATGAAACACATTATGTATCCTGCTATTTTCTACAAGCTCCATCTTGTAAGCCAGTTTGCCAATTCACATAATTCACCTTGTATGGACCATAGAAAGAAGGCTTGATCTTTTGCTTGCCACTCTTCTTCAAGGAAGATTGTCTATAGGGCTTAGACTTGGACTCTATCGAGTTTTTGCTAGGCTCGCGTAGTCTTGTGGATTCTTGGCCAGTCTGGACCTAAGACTCAACCTATTTTTTACCTCTCAAAATTTCAGTGCTGTTTTGATTGATGCCATGCCCCTATAATAATATTGAAATTAACATTTAACTCTCATCTTTGTCTTCAAGTCGGTCTCAATCTTTTATTCAAAATATATACATGAAATATAACATTTAAGTATAAGAAAGTATAATAAAGGAAAGTATAAGTCACATTTTAATATATGTTTTTCCTTGTTTATACTCTAGTTATATTTCATCTCTATATTGGTAGGATGTTTGAGAGTGGGTTTAGATGTCTAGGAGTTATAATGCAAATTCAAGCTTATAGTTATCTTATAAATTTTCAGACTTAGTCAAATTTTAATATTTAGTGGGTTCCTATCAGCATTCTCTCATTCTCTCTATCTCACTCTCTATCTCCCCTGAACTCTAGACCTATCTATCTCCCTATCACTCTTCCTCTATCCCGTCCCTTTACCTCTATCTCACTCTCTCCTCTTTCCCACAAGGTCTAGACCTATCTCTCTACCTCTTTCTCTCCCTCACCTTCAGACCCTCTGGAGGGTTGTAACCCTCAACCTCGTTTTGGCGCTTGTCCCCAAATCACCATCAAATTATAAGTCTAAGAAAGTAGTAGGCCAATGATTAATCATGATCATAAAAGTCCACTTAATACATATCCCTCATTGTGAATCTCTGCATGTACATAGTAAAAAAAATATTATGGCTGCTACATCATATAGGACTTACCTTAGATGCCTGTGTAGGAAGGATGTAGGGTCTTCTGAGCCAGACTTCTAGTTATGGTTTTGATATTTGTTTGCAACTTTTGATGTCATGGATTTCATATTTCATGAGTTTTGTATACATTTGACAATATTTATATATCTCAGTGTTTTATTTCCTTCAGCTACAATTTGCATTTATACTTATGTGATCGATGTATACTTGTGTATGTGATAAAATTAGCTTCTATTTGAAGATGTTATTGTGTCTTCAAGGTTTATTTAATAAAGGGTACACGAAAAGAAATTTAAATGCTTAGAAATCTTTGAATTTCTTGTGTTTTTGAATTTCTTGCGTTTTTCACTTTGCCGAGTTTTTACCAGTTTTTTCGCCGAGTTTAAGTCCGAGGCCGAATCATGCTTTCCAAGTTTGAGGTGAGTTCAAGTCTTGTATCTATGGTTGCAAAAAATTAAATTTTATGCAAGCCTCCTCCCATCAGCATGCTTCTCCAAATGGTGCAGCTGGTAATTTTGGCAACATAATCAGTTAGTTCATTGCAGCTCCTCAAGTTGGCTTTTAGCCTATCCGTGATGAAATTAATCTCAGTTGGAAAGCTGTTGTGCAAGAACTGCAACACCAGATCAACATATCCAATGTTAAGCATCATAAGTGGTGTTGTAACTTAGGATCGATGATATTTTAAAATAAACTTCACAGCATTAATACTTGGTGCATATAATGGAAATGGAAATTCTGGATATAGAATGTCTAAGGGTGTTGTTCATGGCCGTATTAATGATAACAATATTGCAAATGCATAAATATCTGTGGTTATGTAAATTTTATTATATATCTTAACTAAAACTGGTCAGAAGGAATGCCTGGTTCAATCGTATATTTTTTAGCTCTTTGCTAATTTGTTTAGCTGCTGTTAATGTTTTCCTGATGTAATTGTGAGATTTGGTTCTATTTTGATCTATTAAATTCATACAACCTAAGTTACAGGGGAAACATTGGCAATAAGCTACTAGACTAAAAACCTAAGTTACTAAAACACCAGTATGGATATTGGCACCAGTAGGGGAAATGCTGAATTTCTTGGGGGCCTAGATATAGTTTGTCATGGAAATCTCTGTGTATAAGAAAGTTAAAATATAAATATATTTACCATGCCATCAACATGCACAATGATTAATAAAATAAACAAAATAATAATAAAACTCTGCATTAGTATAATTTTTTTTTATGATTTATTAGGTTAATTCATTTCTGTTTTCTTTTGCTTTTATTTGTTTTCAGTTTACAGGGCTTTCAGCAGGGCCCTGTGGAGGTTCTTCCCAGAACTGCAGGGCCCTTCTAGGAAATATCAATGTTGTTAGAAGAGGACTCGTGTTACTAAGAACCCAGAACATTTTCAAGGAGAACAAGCACCAAGATTAGCACCACAAGCATTTTGATTTGGGTACAGAAGATGGCTCTAGAATCCAGTGCTTTGTATCACAATTCCTTTTTTCCAACCTTTCATTGTTTCCTTCGATTGTGGAGATCTTTGTACCATAGTATACTTTATGAATGTTTGGCCTTAATACATACAGATATGCATGTATTTATATACATACCAATCCCTTTGCACTACACTCCTGTGTTACTTCACTTCAGGCAATTATCCTTGTATATTATTCAAGCTTATACGCCATCTTCCATTATACTATTCCTATTTTCTAGTTAATTCAGCCATAGATTTAAGAACTACCATATAATGAGGTCATGAGAGACTTTTTTGTTTCATTGCCCTTAGAGATGGCTTCAGAAAAGTTTAAATGATTTCCTATTTCTAATTCACTCTCTAAAAGATATTTATGATAGACAGTGCATTTGTTCTGACAAATCGTAGTTTGTACCCTTTTAACATCATTTTATTCGCTGTGCATAATCTCATCTTGTTTCCCCAAAACAAGAGCTCTAGATCATTATGTCATTATCGCCAAGAGCAAAAGTACTCATGTCAAGATTAAAACATTTTTCTCTAACTGTTTACTGAATCTAACTTACAGTAAGTGCATCCTTCAGCTGTCGAAGGAAGACCGAAGCAATATTTACTCCTTTTGTAGCAGATGGAACATTGAGATCCCCATTCAACGAAAATGTTTCCATATTGTCTCTTTGAGGTACTTGCTCAGAAATAAAATCTGCACAAAATTCAGAAGCAAGAATATATAACATGTATCTTATAGGAATAATAGATGCAAAAATGTCTTGGAAGAAATGAAACAATAGGCAGAACATCTGATTTCTTGGTTATATTTTCATGAAGCCTAAAGTAGAGAATAATAACCAACACCAGCTCTATTTTAAGCTAAGAAAACCCTCATCGATTTCTAGTTCAACAATGAAATCAATAGAATTTGAATCTTGCTTTAAAATTCTAACTCAAATGCATATTAATTGGCAGCTAATATCCCATGGCATTACTGGGACAGTGATGGTAAAAAAATTGTTGATAATATGGGATGGAAGATCTTTTTAAGGATGGCACCTAAAAAAAATGGAAAATCCAAAAGATAAGAAATTCTTATGCATTCCATTAATACAATACCTAAAAGTTAAATATGAACTCCAACGTTCTAAAATACACCAAGTTGGAAGTAATTCATCATGTGTAAAGGCCATAACATTAAAGTTTAATCCATAGTTACTAAATATAGTTTGGTCTAGACTTTTTGGACTAGCCAGATTTGTAGAATAGATCTGGACATTTTCAATAGGAATTTTGCCCTTTCCTTTTTGAAAATTTTGGATATCCAAAGCTTTTGAACTCCCAAATGAATCATTTTTTTTACCCGTTATAGTTTTAATTTGCATCGTTCAATGCAACACTGTATGTCCCCATTTTGAGCGAGCATTGGAGTATTGGGCTCTTGTAGGCTAATACTGGTGATTAGAGGACCCTGTTGTGGGTTGTGGCCCCATTTTGAGGGAGTTGCTATTTATAGTAAGTCAACAGTTGGTTCCACGAAGCTTAGATGATTTAGAGGAGTTATATGATGCTCTCAAATTTTATTTCTTGCTTCCGGTTTGGACTCCAAGATTCTTGGAGATCTCTATTTTTAGTAAGTCACCCCGTTAGGTTCATTCATCATCTTTCATCATCAGGATCACTCCTGTGCTGTCGGATTTTAATTCTAATGCTTCCTCAGTGATTTTCGCAAGATAGGTGAATTATGATTATTATTTAATTAAATCGGCTAAGGTTGCTATTTTTATTGGGATTGTATTTTGGGCATCTTAGTGTTATAGCTTGTTGGAACCGGGTTGAGAAGTTTTAAATCCTGAGCTCATAAAATAGGGACTCTATGTGTCAAAATATTGTTATTTTAATGAAAGGGTTGTTTTTCCTCATTAAAGTGGAAAGAAATATAATATTTTATTATATTTCAAGTGTGCACATAAGCATAGTCTTTATGTAAGTGAAAAGTGTCTTGGAGAAGATAGGGTTCAATTTGTTATGAAGACATTATAAAGGCTTCTTGGATGAAATCGAATTCATTATGCTGAATTATTCATTTGATGTTCTGGTTCGAATTGTGGAGTCAAGGGTTCGGAGTTAACTTGCAAAGAATTGTAAATCCTTTGTTTGATTCAGCACTTTGAGTTGGATTCTTATGCCAGCAAATTGTGTGGTTTCGAATTATGCTCATCAGACACCATTGAAGGAGACAGAAGAAATTCAATGCGGTTGGTGTTCTTTTGATTGTGAAAAGGAAAAACCGGCATCATCTAGGAGTTGCGGCCAGATTTGTATGCATTTGGGACAAGCTAGAAACCGTCACTTTGACTTCCATCAGCTGCGGCCTGTCTTTTCAGCGTGGGAAAATAAATACAAGGTTTTTATCATTGTAATTTGCTTGATACGATTTGGGTATGTTACATTCCAGTTTACTTAATGTGATCTATGATTTGCAAAAGTAATTTCAAATTTAATTGTTTCTTGTAATGCAATTATGTTATGTGGAAAAGGAATACCAAAAAACTATATATGTATTGCTGGAAAAATTAAAAACAAATCAAATTCCTGAATTTTAGAATTTCTTGCAGTCAAATTGAGGGTTAGAGCCAGGTAGGCTCTTTACAATGGTATCAGAGCAGTTTTCTGCCATCCTGTGGTGTGGAATTTATTGGGCTTACGAGTTTGATTTGAGTGATCAACACTCTTTCTTTAATTGCCGTCATGGATAGATACAAGAAATCTGGAAAACATGGAAACAACTTGGACAGTTTATTTGAGTTAAGAAAACAAACAAATGCCTTAGTTAAGGATATGGAGAAACGAAGGCAAACACTGGAAAGATTAAATGCGCCACTTTTAGATCCTGCGACTGTCGATAAAGAAACAAACTACTTGGTTTCCTTGTTCAATAGGTCCTCTTCACAGGGAAGATATGAGGAGAGACGTGAGTTGTTTACAGGTGAGACATCCAGAAATCTCCATGTTGAGTTTTCAATAGCTGCGGATTATGATGGAGATGTTCCTGTGCTTAGTGGATCAGCCACTAGTCCTACTAATACATCTGAGGGTGGAGGGCTTTTGTAGGGACATGTGGATGCGCTTGTCGTATTGGCAGATAGTGGTACTGAGTTTCAGCATCCTGATGACATGTTCACTACCCTTGATGTTAGCGTTTCATCAGTTGGTAGTAGTAGTGATACATGGTCTGATTTTCAGGATAGCAGTCCCTTATGTGAGCCTATTGTTGATATCATGGATAGTGTGAGAGTAGAGGATGTTGTTGTTACCACTTTGGATTCTGACACCTTAGATGATGGTGTTATTTTTGAGGACTGCGAGGAGTATTTGAGCTCTGAAAGCTCTGATGTTTATGACACCAGTCGCAGTGTGGACTCAGTGCGGGAGACAACAGTTTTTTCCAGTACTGAAGATGTGAGCATGCAGCTATCCAGTGATGACACTCAGGATTGGAGTGTTATAGATGAGTCAGGTGACATAGGTTCATGCCACAGTGTAGATGATTCACGAGATGACACAGAGTCATGTATGCAGCCAGAGATAGCAGAGGGGTCTCAGATAGACGATGTTGATACTAGCATTGTGGATACCTTTGATGTTGAGTGTGAGGATGATGGGTGCTGCAGTGTGTCTGGTTTTTTATATCATACATTGGGTGTGGACTTAGCATTGTCATCCGATGGTGGTGGGTTCCAAGATATTTTTCTACAGGGACTCACGGATGAGGATGGGGAAGGATATGAGTAGCAGGAATTTGTTTCAGCCAGGGCTTCCACTCCTGCAGTTGAGGTGCTTGCAGAGGTACCCAGTAGTGATACCTCATTGGTGGACATGTGTGAGTTTGATAGCGCACATGAGGACTCATGCTTGGTTTATCAGACCCTGGGGGAGGCCTCTGAGTTATTAGTGAGTGAAGATGGGACCGAGGATTTGGATTGTCATGTGGTTACAGAGGACGAGGTAGCTGAGAATTGTGAAGAGTCAGATTCAGAAGTAGCTTCCTTGGGGGTAGATGAGGATGAGTCTGATGTCAGTACTCAGTTTGTAGATGTGTGCTCGGATGACAGTACACAGAGATACAGTGTTCTTGAGGGGAGTTTGTTGGGATCAACTTCCTTCCATAGTGTGGACAGTGCAGTTGAGATTGTACATAGGAGGGGAGGCCTCTGAGTTATTAGTGAGTGAGGATGGGACCTAGGATCTAGATTCTCATGTGGTTACAGAGGACGAAGTAGCTGAGAATTGTGATGAGTCAGATTCAGCAGCAGCTTCCTCGAGGGTAGATGAGGATGAGTCTGATGTCAGTACTCAGTTTGTAGATGTGTGCTCAGATGTCAATACACGGAGATACAGTGGTCTTGAGGGGAGTTTGTTGGAATCAACTTCCTTCCATAGTGTGGACAGTGCAGTTGGGATTGTACATAGGAGGCCCGTTGTGCAGAGTCATGTGACAAGCCGGTTGAGAGTCAGCGAGAGAGACATTACTTCTACTCTCGAGCATTTCAATGCCGCTCATCAGCTGTTGGTTGTTTATGGTTGGGGTGCTCCTATGGTAGATGAGCACGGTGGTGGTTACCTTTCCTTGACAGAGATTCATTCCTTGCGGGAGGCTGTCAAGATTTTGAGACATGATTATCTACAGTTGGTATCCGAACGAGATCACCTAGTTGAGTGGGGGAGTATGACATATGAGGCTCTGATGGACAGAGAGGAAGTGAGCGAGCTTACTCAGGGGCTCACAACAACTTCTGAGGCTTTAGAGGGCACTCAGTTGGCTCTTCAAGAGTCGCAGTTGTAGTTAGGAGGTGACTGTGGAGTTGGAGCCGATTCAGTCTATACCAGCCATAGATCCAGTTCAGTTGCATATGGTAGTGGTTGGTGGTGAGTCAACTTCCATAGTTGGTAGTGATGGATGTGTGTGGGACACAGTTACATCCATCATTGAGACAAATGCAGTAGATGCAGAGGAGGTGAGTGCATCAGTGGAGGACAACAGAGAGAGTTTTGTGTTATCAGGTTCTCTAGTGGTTAGCATGATGACAGATGATACATAGTAGGTTGTTGAGAGTCCTGAGGTAGCAGGAGTGGATTCATTAAAGAGTTGTGTACCAGTTTCTGTCACTACTCCCTTTGATTCACATGATATGGACAGGGTATCATTTGGTTTGGAAACTAGCTCTCATGATGATTTGTTTCCTTCTGTCGGAAGAAAATCTATTCTTGTTCATACAACTGATAGTGATGGGCAATTGGTAGTGCCGCAGGTTCAAAGGGATCAGCTGTGGATTGCAGGGGAGTAGGATGATGCTGCTTCTTATAATTTCTACTGCACAAAATCGTTCATGGAATACTTTCTTGAGAGCCCGGTTTTGCAGGAGGGTCCTTTCGGAGCTTCTGAGGTTACACTTATCCGAGGTTCTCATGGTATTCAGCTTTTGGTGGGGAGAATTGTAGATACCTTGACTACAATGCTTCCTCACAAGGATTTTGTGGTTGGGTTTGCTAAGAGAGTTACCCAGGATCCTACCGAGCCAGTTGATCAGATTTAGATATTTGAGCCATCTCTTGATTCTCGGTTTGATTTTGATGAGCGTCTGACAGGGATTGGAGCATTTCATCATGATTACATAATGAGGAGCGCTCATCATTTCTCTTTTGACCCACCGGTTGAGGACTTGTTTGCACGTCAGTGTGGGTTGGCTCCAGGACTATACCATTCTTTTTGGGATGGGTTTGCTCCATCTACAGTTGATTGTGTTGGTTACTGCAAGTCAGTAGAAGGTGTCTTGCAGGGTTAGTACATCCAGGATGGTTTTACAGTGGATGGATATCTAGATTGCAGGAGTACACAGGGCAAATTGGCAGGGTGTGTAGGGAGCTCTGATATTTTATATTGTATTGGATATCCATTCTTCCTTGTTATGGATGGCTATGAGTTTCATCTCTACTGCGATCCAGGTAGTGACAGTTTTGGCACTGCAGATTGTGTGGACAACTATGATTGGCATGATGATAGTGTGTTTTGGTTAGCTCAGTGGATGGTGATTTCATCACAGGAGTTTGCAGGCAATCGCAGGGACATTACACCATTCTATCCTTGGGATCCAGGTGGACTTCTGTGTTTTGTTTTTTGAGATTGCTTGGGGACAAACTATTCTAGGAAGGGAGAACTATAATGTCCCCATTTTGAGCGAGCATTGGAGTTAGTGGATTTAGCCTATCATTGGGTCCTTGTAGGCTAATACTGGTGATTAGAGGACCCTGCTGTGGGTTGTGGCCATGCTTTGAGGGATTTACTGTTTATAGTAAGTCAACAGTTTGTTTCATGGAGCTCAAAATGGTTTTGATGATGTGGATGATGGCTAGACAATTAGGAATGGGTATTAATGGTGGGAACAATGGAGGTAACAACATTGGAAACAATGGAGGAAATAATGGTCGGAATCGTGGACAGAATGGAGGGAATGGAGGTGGACAAACTACTGATAATTTTTGCCATGCAACTAGACCAAAGAGGACATTGTGTTCGAGACCGCTTATACCCACTTTTCCCCCTCGAGTTTTGGTACAATCGAAGAATGAGCCACAAATTATGGAGTTACAGGCACAATTTCAGAGAGATTGGGAAGATGGAGAAGAATTCTTGGCAGCTATCTCTTTTACAAAATATATGGATGTTAGGCTGAAGCATTTGCCTCACAAAGGTGGTAGGGGATAGCATAGTGATCTACAGAAGAAAGTGAGCAAGCTCACATTTCCCTATTATGATGGTTCAGGGAAGACTACTGCCAGAGCATGGGTGAAGAAGGTTGATACTTATTTCCAGTTAAACCCAATGTCGGAGGAGAAAGCCATGAAATTTGTAGCGTTGCATTTGGATGGCTTAGCACACAAGTGGTGGCATCACGACATGGTCGCCATGGGGTATGACCATATTACTTCATATGTGGAATTTTGTCATGTCCCCATTTTGAATTAAAGATTTAATAATTAATAATCGTTAAATAATAAAATAAATAAACAATAATATAAAAATAGATAATTAATTATATAATATATTATTAATAAAATATTATATAACATTATATGAATATTTCAATTGATATATTAAATATATATATTGATTGGGTCGAATGACATTATATTTATATTATTTATTAAATATAATATATTTGTATTAATAATATAATACATATTTTCAATACAATAATACAATAAGAAAATAATTGTAATTTATAAATAAACAACAATATTAATATATAAATATAAAATATTGTATGAGGAGATTCGACCCTTGAAGAGAAGGTCCCCTCCCCTTTCCTACAACGAAACCTTTCTATATATATTACACATACTACCAGATGAGAGGGGTATGAACGCTATCATTGGGAACATTTTTGGAATGTGTACCTGAGGCATCAATCAAACTTCGAAGACGTTCAAATATGAAAGGGATCTGTCTAATGTATTACAAAATATCGTGCTATATTTTAGAGGATAGAACTAGAGGAGACAGAAGGCATCAAATCCTTGAATAGAAAGAGGCAAAGAAAAGCGGGAAAGAAAATAAGAAACCGATTAGAAATAAATAAGAAATTATAGGTTCCTTATGCGAAAGAGGACACGGGACGATATCTGCAAATACAAGGATAGGAGCACAAAGATATCATTCGATGGGCAATTTATGGTGGATCACACACCGATTAATGGTTAATAGCAGCTTACAAAATTTGTCGACTATAATATGAAAAGGCCACCCATTGTGAGCAGCCGTATTTGGAGGAACGTTGAAATGTACTCTGCGATCATACATCATATGACAGTTGATATTTAGTAAACTAAATACAGCGGTCAAAAGCATGGTCAACCAAAGTTTGAAAGGCAATGGTGATTAAAGACACCAAGGTAAATGGAATAATGTATAGATCAAACAATTTCCACAAAGATAAGGGTGATAAGGTAATAAGTTTTATAGTAGCGATCAAGGAATTCATAAGGACAATGTGATGTCCCCGAATTAGCAGGTTTTGGGAGCCTGATTGTAGTCAGCTCATCATCGCGGCCCTCGTGAGTTAATAGTATGTTTTGGGGGTCTCAGTGGACAGATTGGCCATTATTAGTAAGTCTGGACTTACTATTTATAGTAAGTTAGTCTTAGGCCAGTTACTATTTTTGGCAATGCAGTGGGTGACCAGGTTGATCAGGCATTACTAGTAGTGAATGTAGGTTTTATCACTTGAGTGCATATTTGTTAATTAATTAATGTTAATTAATAACTATATGTTATTAATTAATGTTAATTAATAACTATATGTTATTAATTAATAATAAAGCCATATTATTATAATAATACTCTATAATAATTTAGAAGTTGCTATCCCAGGGAGTGGTTAACTGATATATCTTTTTGGAAACTATGGCTACCAAAGGGTTATAAATATGGATTCATTCTTAGAGCTGATCATGGAATATTTTATATTAAAATTGGTCTTGGGAATTGTCCCTGTTATTTATGAAATTTGTGCCCTTGCTGAAGTATAAGGGTCAAATTAGTTTTCTAGAAGACTGATTCTTCTGAAGCTAATCATTAATTGGTTGCTGAAGTATAACCAATTCATTTCCTTCGTATTGTTTTGCCTGTGACTGG
>MU227824.1:156398-179490 GCA_018584345.1 Thuja plicata | reverse complement strand
TTCATACCGGAAGTATGCAAATCTGAACCCTTAACAGCAATGACTGGAACAACAATTATTTCGTGGATTTCCTGAGTGTAGGCATGACTGTCACAAACTAGATTAACCCAGAATTTGAACAGCACTTCAAATTTTTAGTCTAGAACATTATTTACACACAGCCATAGTAAGATAACACCCAGAAATGTACACAGCAGTAATTCTGGACTTATTTCAGTCAATAATAGGCATGGTAACAAAAAAGTAAATACCGGTTTATGATCTCCAACTGTGATTCTGATTTAATCCACTAAGACTGGAGAATAACACCCAGACTCCAATGCAGGTCAGAAAAAAGACTCAAGCATCTCACTGTAGCGGTTTTACTGTTCACGAGTTACTGTAGCATGGCACTATTCACGCGGGTACTGTTCACGCGAGTACTGTAGCAGCTGTTATAAACCCTTCCAATCTGTAAATAGATTCATCCAATTCTCTCCTACTGAAACACAATATCGACTCATGAATGAAGCCAACTCACAGGCAAAATTCAAGTGATATTTCACACCCTCAAATTGCATCAACTCTGAAGATACTACGTCCTTCAAGAAATTTCACAAGGCAAAGTTTTAAGTAATTCTCATAACATGCTCTTGAAGGAAGACAAGGTTTGTTTATAAGGACTCCTCAACTCCAGAATGAGGCTCTACGCTCAATGTGGGATAAAAGGTATAATAATAGCATTATAATATTAAAGTGACTTTATTATTATAAAGTTACTTTATAACTTTATAATAACATTAAAATATTTAAATAAATCACTTAAGTCACTTTTAATTAAATTAATTAAATATAAAGTTACTTTTTAATTTTAATTTATTTAATTACCTTGTAAGAAATTAATTTAATCAATTTCTCCTTATTTCTCCACTTAGCCTTCGGAGAATGTAAAGGCTAAGAACTCCACTGAGATGCTAAAAAGATGGGGACATTACATGAAATGAGAGCGAATTTGTCCTTGTTCCAACCCTTGCTAGAAGAACTTCCTCATTTTGTGTGGATGGACTTATTTGCCCCTGTAGTGAGGGTAAGATAGGATAACATATAGATGGGGAGGGAGGATATAAATGTTTTAAGCATTAGGATTCTTCTTGCCCATGACAACCATTTACCTTTCCAAGAACTCATTTTTTTTCTCCATTTTATCTTTCAGAGGGTGCCCACAACTTTGTGTTTCTCAGCCCCTTTTCTAGAGGAATGCCCAAGTATGTGCAATGTAGAGTTCCTCTCCTAAAATTAAGCAGTCCTAAGATCGCTGTCTCTTTCTTGGGTTGGGCAGATATAAAGACCTCTAATTTATTATGGTTCACTTCCATTCCTGAGGCCATGGTATACTGAGATAAAGTTCTGATAAATTGTCTAGCTTCTTTTCTTTTAACCCTCCCAAACAGCGTTGTGTCATCTGTGAATTGTTGGTGTGTGACTTGGATGTTGCTAGTGACATTTATTCCCTTAATCAAGCTAGTGGAGGATGCATGCTTGATTGGCCTACAAAGGGCCTCAGCCAAAATTACGAAGAGGAAAGGGGATAGAGACCCCCTTGCCTTAAACCCCTAGACATTTCAAAAAAACCTTCAGGGGAGCCATTCACTAACACTAAGAATCTTGGGCTTAAGATGCAAACAAATATCCAATTTATATATTTTTTGTTAAAACCAAATGCCTCCAATGTCTTACGTAAGAACCTCCAATCGACTCTATCGTAGGCTTTCCTAATGTCCAACTTTATCAGCATCCCTAATTGCCTACTAGTTTGCAACGAATGTATCACTTCTTGGGAAATGATAACACCGTCAATTATTGATTTTCTAGGGACAAAACCTGTTTGTTCTTCCAATATGATAAAGGGCAGGACTTCAATCTATTTGCCATTACCTTAGTCATGACCTTGTACACAATGAGATAGGACGGAAATCTTCCAGTCTTGTTGCTTTTTCTTTCTCGGGGATAATTGTCTGGAAGGTATTATTAGTTCCATCAGTAACCTCCCTAAATTGCTTGTTGCCTCAATGGCTTCAATAACTCTTTGCCAACTATATCCCAACATTTTTGAAAGAAGCCCACAAGGAAACCATTAAACCTAGGTGCCTTGTCTGGGTGTAGCTGTTTCAGGGCAGCTTCTATCTCTTTGTCAATAAAGTTGGCATTTAACCTCTTATCATGCTCATCACTGATTACCTAAGGAATCTGCGCCAAAAGCTCCCGCTGCTTAGCTAGATCCAACGTCCCAACATCCTTGTTTTGCAATTTAGAATAGAAGGCCACAATTTTGCCCTTTTTTTTTGGGATCTTTAGTATATGACCCATCCACATTCTCCAATTTGCATATGTGGTTGAGATATCTTCTTTGTCTAGTGATATTGTCGAAATATTTTGTGATTTTGTTCCCTGCTTCAACCCATGTCTCTGTGGATTTCTGTCTCTAGTATACTTCTTCTTTTGGACAACACATCCTCAAAATCTTTGAGAAGATCTTTTCTTTCAAGTATCTATCAGCAATTATACCATTCCTTGTGACTTCCTCATTCAAATCTGCCAATTCTACTTCAATCTCTGATTTAGTTTCAAATATGTTCTTGAAGTGTTCTTTGTTTCATTCTAGGAGCCTTTTCTTGATATAGTTTAGTTTTGTTGTGAAGCAGAATAATTTTGATCCCGTAAAGGTTCTCTCATTCCACCAAGTTCGTATTAATGAAAGGAAACTCTCATCTTTGAACCACATATTTTCAAACTTGAAAAGTGATAATAATGTTTTGTCTTCCCCAAGGATATTGAGTTGGATCGAATAGTGATTTGAACCAGACCATGGGAGCTTTGCTCCATCAAGGGTGAAAGGTAAGGACGACATATCTCCACCAAAAAATAATCTATCAAGTTTTCCTACAATTTTGCTGAACTCCAGGTATAAGTTCTATTTTTAATTCAATGTCAAGAAGATTGTTTCTCGATACCCACTCCTCAATGTCCTTTAGTGTCTATCCCGATCTGCCAATACCCCCTTTTTATCATGCATGTATAGAATAGCTTTGAAATCTTTGCCCAATATGATGTGTTCTATGGAGACCATATAAACAAATAATAGTCGCTGATTTTAGAGTGATCACTATCTTTTGTAATAGTAATTGCAGCTTATTACTGTCTTAATTCAACTCCAGTTATATGCTGATAAGGCTTCACATATCATGTACGACAATTTAGAGGAAAAGCCACACAAACAATCTTGTGTCAGAAACTGTGTCAAACATTGTCTCCTATATCAATTGATACCATCGTGCGGCGATTGGATATAATGTTCTCAAATGAATCATGTTAGAGTAATATATTGTTCACTGAATAAATGTTAATATAAATATAATATTTCAGTTATATATATATAAATATTAAATTTTTATTAATATTAAATCCTATTTTAGAAAGGCGACACTACAATTGTATTTTAAATTTTGAGGGGGCGATTAATCATTAGGAGGAAATAACGTTCACTTGGCCGATAAAACTACTAAGAGAATCAAAGAAAAATTGGCCTCCGAGGTAACAATTAAGAGCCAACCACATGAAATAATTCCGACGGCATTATACTTCGCATTTCAATATTTACCTTTGATGTTCGTATCCGGCACGGGAGTATGTAATTGAATTATTATTTCATATGGACAAAAGTTCTGGGCTCTGGAGATAGGTTAAGCGTGAATTAATCTATATCAGAAGTCTTAATATTTCCAGTTTTCCTTGGCAAAGGTCGGGTCCAAATACCGTTGTTCATCATATCTTGCTCATTCGCCACCGTAGTATTTCCAACGGCCTGTGGATTGGATCCCGAACTTATATTATATTAAGAGTGATTGCTGCTCTGCTCGCACGTTCATCATAGCTGACTTGGCACGGGTTTTTCCAAGAGGTAATCAACGGGTGTATACTTTCGTGAATCAAGAGTCGGGTCCAACCTTATTTGCAAACTATACAATCACGGCGGGTTTCTAAGGCAAACTTCCAGAATATATTGCTTCCACAAGAGATGTGGTGATGAGGAACGTTGGAAGGATAAAATCTGACATCGTGGTTCATACTTGCTAGTACTGTGCAACTGCCAGGAACTATTATATTCCAGAATTGAACTTGGAGCTGAGTGCATAAACCAAACCCAGGTGTTCGAAATATTTTATCAATGCTGGGTTTGATGTATTTCTCCAGGAAGCAATTACCTCTTTCTATACTGATTTAAGAATCTTCTGAGCATTGAAAATCAGGGCCAACTTTCGTTTTGTTAATAAAGGTCAGCTCTGTCACATTTCTATTCTTATCTACCAATAATATTGGAAGAATGTTTTACTATAGTTTGTGATGTTTTACTTCAGTTTGTGTCAATAGTTGATGACATTATTCAATTAGTTGTGCATTTCTTTGTATTTGTCAATAACACTCATATTACGAAGTTATTTCTATTCACTTGCAAACTGAGACCATACACAAGTAAGCAAACTGTTTGACGAATCTACACAGTGGTAAGAACGGAGTTAAATGCTTGCATACAGATCATTGTAGTCCTTCGAGATTTGGAAAATAAATGCATTCAGATTTGTCTCTATAATTCCTGCTGAATAATTGGAATTGGAAAGGATTATCATTTTGATGACTTACATTATGGGAACCTGAGCATTGAACATTCTGCCAACTGTTTGTCTGAATTACTCGGAAACTAAAAGTATTGCAAGAATCCAGTTGGGAACTTTACAAATTTGTTCATGGCTTTAAGTTTAAGGTTTATTCAAATCTGAGGGGTTTAACTTGAAGATTGATTCTATTGTATGTGTCGTTCCATTTTTTTAAATGCTGGTACGCACATAAACACCCATTCTTATACAAAAAAATCCTAGAGAAAATGAATATATACCTAAGTCGCAGCCTTCATTATATAAAAAATAAAAAGAAAAACCAAAAACTCAAAAGGTTAGGAAAAAAATAACTTGATTAATAATGTGCGGATAGTTTTACTAAAATTTTATTATAATAGTGTTAGAGTTATTCTTGACATTAACTCAAGAAACAACAAATCAACCAATTATTAATACTGAATACAATTTTGGAACATCTCAAATACCTCTACTATTATGTAAAGCCAAATATATGCCCAAAGAGACCACACGAGCTCTACTAGCCATACTCCTAAATCTGAGATTTTTTTGACTGTGCCTTTTCTTGGAACAACCACACAAACAGCGTGAATAGGGTACATGTTAAATGCAGCAGAACCTACAAGTGTTGCAGGACCCAAACCTACAAAAATATAAAAAACATGAGTTATTCTGTAAGTTGGCAACATTTAAATAAAAAATAAGTTAGCAATAATCTTATTGAAGTTCAAATAATCTGACTACTTTGCATTCATGAATATGGAAGTTACACTTGAGCTCCTATATACAAGCATGTCTTGGAAACATAGAACAAGTCACAGAAAATGAAACAAAATAATGTAAGTGAAAAGGATGCCAACATAAAAGGTGATGCAGGAGCATCCACTTCCATGAGTGAGCTTGCAGCACATAAAAAAAGTGGTTGAAATGATTTGGTTTTCTGTGCAGGTTTTTGAGTAAATCACATGAGAGATTTTTCAAAGAGATTAGAAGATTGTTCCATCTGACTAAAGCAACAATCTAGAAGACAATTTCATCTTAGGAAGAAACTTGTTTCACTTCAGCAACAACATTGTCACTTTGACAACAGCTTATGGCATCTTCAACAATACTATTGCATCTTCGCCAATAATTGATTCCACTTTGGTAGTACTTTGAATTCCATAGCAATTGGGATGAGTTCAATAACTTCGGCAGTATCTAGGATCACTTTAGCAACAAGACAAAAATGACTACATGCATGACTCATGATGATGTTGATTCCATAGGAAACCTGACAACGCCTTTTGTTCAAATCAGCTCATTTTGTGCGTCTATCCTTTCATTATGGATCTCATGTTTTTCTTGGTTGCATGTAGGCACTTTGGCATACATAACAGCTACTTTTGGATCTGTTTGGAATAAAGAAAAGTAGTCTGGCAGTTACAAACTCAAGCAATTGTTTTA
Organism: Thuja plicata; assembly: GCA_018584345.1. Lineage (NCBI taxonomy): Eukaryota > Viridiplantae > Streptophyta > Pinopsida > Cupressales > Cupressaceae > Thuja > Thuja plicata. The sequence goes on along the minus strand of MU227824.1, from coordinate 173,374 downwards.
ATGGTCCATCAAGAAACTGGAGACGTTTTGGAAGTGTAAGATTGGTTGGATATCTGGTAGGTGGTTATTAACTGTTCTTACCACCCCTTCCATACCTAGAATGCATTAAATGGCATCCAAGTGAGGTTTAGCTCACTAGGTTGCCTTGTGGCGTTCTATGAGATTTCTTGCAAATGTGAGAAACTCCTACCCTTGTTGTAATGTCCCCTTGTCAAGCATAATCAGTTTGTGAACAATTAGCTTATTTTCACACCCTTCCTATAGGCTAATACCGGCAAGAGAGAATTCCAACATTCTTGGAGAGAACAAGATTGATTAAGCGATAGTTTTGTTCATCGTAGTGAGTTCAGGTGATCTCGGTAAGCCTCATGATGCTTTCAAAAATGTGATTTTGTCCTTTTGGGAGCTCTCTGTAGTTCTTGGAGTACAAGCATGTAATTTTCAGATTGACACCAAGTTTCTATAGTTCATCCTAAGTCCTCAAAAACATTATGGTATTGTCAGAAGTTCATAGTTATCTCATTTTGATGCTTTCTGCAACTTGGATGAATAATTAAATTATTAAATAGTTATAACATCATTTTTCCTAAAGATGATAAATAAAAAAGGTAACTAAGCTATAATTATTAACAAAAAATGTTTTAGGTTGTTCCTTTAGGGAGATGCTAGGCATAAGAGGGACTGTTCTCACATAAAGGATTATTATTTAATTTTTAAAAAGAGAAATTTTGGAGAGAAAAGAGGAAAGTATTAGTTAATTCCTCCAATGTGTTATTGTTAACATTTATTGTTGGTTGCCCTGTTTGTCTGAAAATGCTTAATATGCTCAAATTATTCATTAGTAGGGTGTATAGTCTTGAAGAATTTTATTTGTCAAATGTTTCTGAAGTCCATCCTGATGAGTATTTCACCCATGGTGTATTATGACTAAGGTGTTCTTGAGTCAGAGAGTATGCTTTATCACATCCTTTCTACTATGTGAGCTTTTGGAGGGAACTTGGTTGTGTCAAACAAACTCAATCCATCCCTGATCACTCTTGGGTCAAGCTTATGCACCATGGTTAGACTTTCCATGTAGAAGGAACCCTAGTTCTTTTTCAGTTTCCCTTTGCAGCTGAGAAGAAACTTTGAACGCAGCCAGGAAATGAGAAGTCGTTGAACAGTTACAACACTGTAGGAAAGAATGGAGTCTAAAGGTTGTGTTGTCTTGATCTATGTGCCTCTAGTGCACGTCAAGCCTTGAACCTTTTTCATACCTATTTTCAAGCTTTCAGGTATGCATCGTGGATTGAAATCCTTTCTCATCTTGAGCTTTGACATTTGGAAACGGATAAGATTGCATATGGAAGTAAAATAGATCCATTTTCATTTTGAGAGAAATCATTATTTTCTCTAGGTATTTTGATAATGCCATCTGTAAGTTGTATGCCATGATCAAGGGTATGTTTTGCTTCATTTAGCTGGTCTCTATATCATGATGTTGTGGATTGAGAATTGTCAGGACTTGTTGTCTCTGTCAAAGAGATGCATTAGAGACAAAGCTGTCGTGCAAAGAACAACAAAGGTTCATTCTTAGACAAAGGAAGTGTCAAATATTGCAAGGCATTCTTGAGCAGCATAAAGAAGACTCAATTCTGTCGTAGAGTTTAGCTTAGATAGAGTCCAGCTTAGATAGAGTTTAGCTTAGATATTGTTGTCAATGGATTTTACAAGAAGACATGAGAGTGAAAGTAGTTGTTCTAGTGCATGCATACATGCCTTAACTAGTAAATCATTTTGCTTTCTATGAATACTAAAATTTCTTGATATCACTGATTGAAAAAGTATAGCAACAATGTGGAGGAGTATGACAGTGACAGTCCGTAAGGATCTGTCACTGTCATGAACGTGATAGCCTATTTTGAATCCCAAATTATAGTCCCAAAGGACCATCAAGTTGGCATATATATAGTAAAATGTATGGTTAAAGTATCGGGGAGTTTATAAAAGCTTTGTTATCTCGGAAAGCAAAAAAGCCCAACATTAATTTTGTCTCCATCATATCAAAGACAGAAGTCCCAGCTTCATCAGTTTGGTTTCTCTGTATATTTTACAGAATTGGATGTTTATTGCAGGCAGCTTAAGTAGTAGCATTGACAGATCCCATTAAAGTTGCAAAAGCAAGATCATTTTCTTGTTGATTCCTCCCCAACATTGAACCTTACAAATCCATGCTCTGGCCTAGCCATTTCTACTAAAAATATTGGAAATCCTGGCATCAAGTGTGACTGCCCAGACAAAAACGGAACGCTCTGCCATGTTACACAAATGTACGAAATGCATTACACAAGTAACTGAACTGTGAAAGGCTACTGTCATGTTAAAAAAAACCACATGCATCACACAGGTAACTTCAATGTCATTAATTCTCCAAATAATAGCAAGACAAATCTGTCAAAATATTGGAAATCCTGGCATCAAGTGTGACTGCCCAGACAAAAACGGAACGCTCTGCCATGTTACACAAATGTACGAAATGCATCACATAAGTAACTGAACTGTGAAAGGCTACTGTCATGTTAAAAAAAACCACATGCATCACACAGGTAACTTCAATGTCATTAATTCTCCAAATAATAACAAGACAAATTTTTCAAAATATTACCCAAAGTTGCAAGCATATAGATCTCTATCCTTCTTATGGAGAAGATGTCAAAATCAGCTCCAAGAAAATAATTTAATGCAAAGACACCAAATTCTATATTACTTCTTGGAAATAACACTAAGGAGATAGCTTCCTACAGGTGAATGAAAGAGTTCAATACATCACTTAAATGTATGTGACCAAGAGGCCTACTACACATCACTATTAACCCACTTACCTCTTTGTTGAAGTCAAATATACTAATGGTTTCTGAACTTCACCAAGCATGAAGCTCATTTGAAGTATCATATGTGAGCTAATGCGCCAAGGAAAAGATGATATTTGGAGGAGTGACAAACAGGTTATTCAAATTCATTAATGTTTAAAAATCAAATTGTGCAAGATCATCAAAAGATCCATGCAATTACTAATGATGAATCTTGTGAGAGATAGTCTTGACATAGTGGAGGAACCCCCTTCAATTTGAGAGAAACACCAGATTCACATCAAGCATGGTGGAACAACTTAAAAAATCAACCAAGACTTGAAACAAAAGTGACTCAAAACTCAGCAAAACATGAGATCAAAAACAGAAAATGAAACATCTCATTACTGTAAAAGGAATAACATAAAAAAACTAAGCGGCTTAACAAAGGGGGAGGTGAAATACCTCCAGCATAAAGTTGAGCAAGCTTTTGAAAGGCATCAATGGTAGCAAGTGATATGTGTGGAAAGCTTGTGCCAACTGCTAGTAAAGAGATATCTGCCAATGTATAATTCCATATCCTTTCTCTTTTTACCACTTTAGCTCTAGTGACAGGATCCAAAATAACAATCTTCCGGGTCTGTTTCACAACTTTCTCCATTGAAAGAAAAAAACAACCAGTTATAGCAGACAATCCAATAAAACAATATATAAGGCCCAACAAATATAAAGATGTTCGAATTCCATTGCTCATGTTGGTCTCAGCATAGAACAAAAGATAGCTCTTGCAATTATGCTCTGAGACACTTTTTGAGTTGTTTGTAACAAGTTTAGAAAGAAGTCTAACTGCATCAATATGTCCTCGCCCATCTGAATTGAAAATTTGTGTATTAAAATGCATTGTTGCCACTGCAAAAGGCAACATTGGCACATAAATTCCATGTCATAAATCCGTCATCACTAATCAATAAGTTACTATAACAAAATCCTGAACACAACATTGCAACTAAACCAGAATTATTTTTTTTAGACAAAAATATTCACTAAGTGGATTATGCTTCTGATTCAAATTTAATCAAGAAGATCAACAAAACAAAAAATTGAAGTAAATAATGTACAATAAAATATTATATCTGGAAATATAAATCACAAATAGCTCAAAAGTCTTAACTTTTGAATAAAGAACTAAAATTAGATAATCAAATCAGTGATGTAAAGAGAAAAATGACCAAAGTTTTTGTTTCTTCATTTTCCAACAAAAATTATTCCAGAAGTTAGGATTCAGTACATACATAGAATAATCTCCACATATAATTTTCAACTTTCCATTCCCCACCAACTTCTTCAAATCTACACCTTTAATGTTGTAAACCGATATTGCTTTCCCTATAATGAACTAAATGGCAGACTAGGCCTCCTCCACCGTTCAACATCCACACTCTTCTCTATGGTGACCCCTTCGTAGGCTAACAACACCTCCACTGTACCATGCACACTTCTACCGTACCATACACACTTCTACCGTATTGTGCACACTTCCACCGTACACTGCAATTCGACACCCTCTGACACTCGACACCCTTCGGCTCCCTTCAACACCCTTCGACACCCGACATCTGATCACTAAATACTATACTAGATCTATTCAGAAATATGAATGGTTATGATTATAATCCAAGGTAACACAGTAGATCATAGATCAAAGTATATGCAAACCACAGAAATGAATTGCTATAAATTGGAGACTTATATTCTCAGATTATATCCAAATGCACAAATTTGTCTTCGCAAGAAGACTTCACAAATTTGACAATTAAGTACATAGTGAAATATCTAAAGCGATATCTCTAATAGCAGACCAGGGTGGCTACTAACCACCAAAACTGCAATTACAAACGAGGGAGGGTCTTCCACCTCCAAAAGTGCACACACGACTCAATTCCAATTGGAATCACAAGTACACAAGAAAAGATAACTCCGCGATGCTTTCCTATGCTGCCAACCATTGCCTTATAAAGGCCTCCAAGAAGTTTCTGGAAGGTTACCATGGGCTAACATCATTTTATTTATTATATTAATATTTTGGCCCCTTTTTATTTTATAACTAAATTAATTAATTAAAGAAGTCCTTTATAATATTATTTAGTTTTTGGGCCACTTAATTAATTAATTTAATTAAGTCACTTTATTAAAAGAGGAAGAGGAAGAGGTTATGGGGGATTCTGACAAAATATATCCATGTTTTCACACTTCATACAAAAATGATGGATTATGACACTTTTAATAAAATTAGAATGGTGACAGGCATAAACTACCAACATAAGTTGCATCTTGAAGAGTTTTAGACCAATGTTGTAGATGAATATGAGATCAAGAAAAGAATGTATTCTAGGTTGCCACTCAAAATAATGAGAGCATGTAGAATTCTCCAATTGCTAGATCAAGCAAAAGATATGAATGTGATTCAACTTGAGTTTGAGGTGAGAAGTATGGTCATTTAGCCATCTGATTACTCTAGGCATGAAATAACAGGTCTTTATACGATATCTTGACCAGTCACCAATTTCACAAGATGGTGGGTGGAGCGTCAAGCCAGTAGATTGAAGAAAAGTAATGTCTTCCTAACTTAGGCCTAGACAATCATTAGAAGTTAGAATTGAAGGAGATAATCCATTAGGAAATATGGAACAAGCAAAAGGGAAAAGTATTGTCTAGAATGTGCCGCCAAGAAAAAGGTCAGACGCGCCAAGTGAGAGGCCTCTGCAGAAGAGGAAAAGGCCAGAAGTAGCACCATCATCACCTAGCAAGACCCCAAGCTTGCAAGAAATTGATCCTTTCTCAGGGGAAAAGGTTGGAACTAGCAAAAGAACATTGTATCAAGATGGGCAAAGTATCAATGACTTTTCAAGATGTGTCCAACAAGAAAATTAGGAGCAAGAACCTACCACAAAGGAATGCCTTGATACAATATTAGGTGGAAATCTAGGAGACGTGGAAATTCTCATCACATATGAAGAAACCCATATAGAAACAATGTCGAAGAAAGAACAAATATAGGTGCATGAGTAGCATCCAACTGCACCAAAATGGTTGAGAGAGAATGCAGAAATATCTTGAGGAAGTTTTTTTAGACTGCAAGAGTTGGGTATAGCACCCCCTATAAACTGTAGTGTGTTAGGTAAACTTTTTAACATGACCGGTGATGTTGGCACAACACGTCCTCTAGTACCATGTGGGTTGGGGGAGACTAGACCTCGTGACCTCGTGCTTTACCATAGGAAGCTCTCGCCAATCAAGGTAGGCTCCCATCACTAAGGAAGAGATTGATCCTACAGTGGAAATGCAAAATTTTTTGAGCAGGATTAACAAGCCAGTAGATAAGGGAAAGGTAAAGAAGTTCTTCAAGGTCACCAGAGATGCGTCTAGATCTAGAACTGTACATGCATGTAGTAGTGTCGAGGGTGGATAAGGCCAATGATGAAATCACCCTAGAGGAGTACAATGTGACAACAATTGACATAGGACATGCCACTCAGGCACAAGTGATGGAAGAGTTCGATTATTCCACCCAGGCACTCAAAGAAGGGATGAAGAAAATAAAAGAGAGGTACAAGAAATTGAAAAGTAAGAACAAAGCCATGTGTATGTATTTATAGTATTTGGCAAATCTAGTCAGTCAAGAAGATCATACATTTGTTGCCCAAGGTGTTGAAAAGTGGGTAAAAAGTGTTTAGGATACAACATATAGATTTGTTGATGACCTAATCTAGATGCATGAAAGAACATTGGCTATCCTTTCTAGAATATAGTGTAGATGAAGCATAGGAAGACATCCATATTTATCAAAATCAGACCATCCCACACTTGGAGGTGTTGATGGAGACTCCTATGCTGGAATAATGGAAGGGTGTGTACTGAGAGGGGAGGGGTGAATTAGTACCCTTAAAAACTTTTACAAATTAAACCTTAGTACTCATTACTTGCATAACCGACCACTGTAGCTTTTCTACTTCATGCATATAATATCATAGCATAAATGTAAATGCATGTAAACAAACATTAAAACATTCATGAAACTCATTTACACATAACACAAGTATTTGATCACACAGAAACCCTTGTTAGAAGGTAAAAAATGCGGTGGGGATGAAACCCACAAAGCTTCACTATCTGCAGAATGGAAGGTACCTGTTAGGGCTACAAGTTGTGATCACTTTTGATGATCTTACTCTGCTAGGAGTAACATGTCAGACTTGTTAAGTCTACTCGGTTAAGATATTTTAGCAACACAATGTATGTGTGCACTCAGTTAAGAGATTTACAAATAAAATTGTTAAGTCCACCTTGTGAAAGGATATTGTTGTTTGCTACAATTGTTAGAGAGTAACAAAATATATGACCTGATTGCTGCAATCTCAAATTGTTGATTACAAATCCTTTAAGTACACAAAATATATCACCTTATTGTGATGGATAATACCTATGTTCTGCTTGGTAGCCTTGTATGTAGTTCTTTATAAATTGAAATCTCCTTTATCTGTCCTTGTGTATGAAACTCTGTCTGATCCACAGATATCCTTGGCGGCTATAATCATGTCATTCTTGATTGATTATTACATCTATATACAAAAGATTTGACCTAATTAGGTTTTACGCTTTTCTTGAAAAACTCTAAGATCAAAGGCTTACAACTTGACCTTGATCTCCTAGTTTGCATGAATACAATCAGTTAACTAATTACATCCACAATTAATGCTTTTCTTGATCCACAAAAAATGGTTATCCAGCTAAGCAAAAAGTTGTTTTAAAGATTAAAGTGCTTTAGCTGACGTGTAGGTGAGATCTGCTTTTCTCAGTGAAATGTTGTCTCTCGGTGTAGATTGGTGCTCGATGATGGCTTCGTAGACTGGTGCTCGGTGATGTCGCTCGGTTGATTGTGCTATTGCTCGGTGTTCAAAACATTTCGGTGATCACTGCACTCGGTGAGTGTTGTTGCTCAGTGATCATGGCCAACTGACCAAAACTGTCTACTTATATACTAATGACAACTTTTGATCCTTCATGGATTATCAATCTCCCCCTTTGGCATTAGTATAAAAAACTGATATGTATAGTATATACACCACGTGTTTTACCTTTACAATGACTCCCCCTATGTTCATGATTCCGTATGTAGATACAATCTATGTACATGTTTCCCCCTTTTTTGAAAGTAATGACAAAGATATAGAACTTACAGCTTGTCAAATATGTGTGAATGTGATTGTTGAATGGTTGCCATCAGCATGTCCCATTTCTCTTTTAAGTGCTCTAGGATCATTTTCTCCAAAGTGATTTGAGCGTGCATGTCATATGTGTTTTTTGTTACTGACATCTCTAGGGTGGCAATTAGAGTCTTTGCCATAGTCATGTGTGTTAGCAACAATGTGAGATTCGGTAGTAACATGGCCTATAGCTCGGTTGCTTCATCTCTAATTTTCCTTTCTACCTTTTTTATTTCAAGTCTTAACCATTTAGATTCAACAATCTTTTCATAATGCAGCTGGAATGCATTTGGCTCGGTTGATAGACTTAGTGCACTAGCTTTTAGATTTTCATCTATCTTAGCTATCTATTTGCTATGCTCGATAGTGAAGTGCTCTAGAGTGCACAACTTTTGAACTAAGGTAACTACTTCTGAAATAACAGGTTCTAATGTACCTACTAGCTCAAAAAGTTTCACCTTATTCTCTGTCACTTCTCGACTGATTTTCTCGGTGAGTTTGTATTGATACTTCTCTTTTGCTCGTTCCTCAATGACCTTCTCAGCGTCTACATTCTGTGTTGTGATTGCCTCGGTCAGAACTGCAAGTTGATCAATAATGGGTGCAGTTTGATCAATCTTGGTGTCAGGCACTACTTGCAATAGAATCTCCTTCGTTGTTTCTAGGACTTGTGAATTTTTGTGTTCCTTTCCTGTAGTGCTTTTCTTTTGCATACCTCCCCATATCTTGTTAGGGACTCAGGATCAAGTGTTTTTGGATCACAGTCGGGTATGTCTATGATCTCATAGGTTGTGATGGGGGCTTTACTTCCTTTCTTGTTCTTCTTCTTTTGAATGTTGCTTGAAGCAGGGGAATGAGGTACTATAGCAAGAGCCTTTTGTTGCTCAGTTTCTGTCATTGATTGCCAGGGAGGTGTGGTGCCTTGGCTAGGGTGCTCAGTTTGTACCTGTTGGTCGGTTGTAGATGTCTCTACTCAACTTTTTCTTGACCTGCAGCCTTGTCTGCCTCTCTAGTGTTCTCGGCGGGTGTATCACTCAATTTGTGCTCTCCACTGTTATCTGTCTTCTCCCCTTGTTCATCACCTTTGTCCATTGGTATGTTTGCTTCAGGCTCAAGTGATGTCTATTGTGATTCAGTCATTATATTGATTGCTGGCATCAAGTAAGGCATATTACCTAGTACAAGTGCCTGTGCAACATCAACAGTGTCCTGTTCATTTGTTGTTTCAGCGGCAATAGTGACATCTTCATCAGCCTTGGCATAATCATCAAGATCACCATGAGTGATATCTTGTATAGTTATGATTGGTGTTTCCCCTAATGATTTGAATATATCAAGAATATCATCCATGACCTTACTTGCTTCTATGGTTAAGTTAATAGGATTGACATCCTTGGTGTCGTTGATGAATATGTGCTCGGTGCTTGGTGTGGCCTCCTCCTCGGTGTGAGCAATCTTGGTTAGAGCCAGTACCTGCTCGGGTGGATTAAATATTTGAGTCCAAATCTTATTGCTCTCTATGTCAATATCTTGTAACTTGTTCTGCAATACTTTGTATCCTCTGGATTTTGCAGAAAATTTCTTGGCATGCTCCTTCATTGTTGAGTCAATTTCTGCAACTTTGGAATTGGGCATAAATTTAACTAGGGATCTCTCTCTCATATGTTTCTTCGTGTGCAATGGATATGTCCATCTAGCTGATATCTTGTCATGTAGCTCCTATGGAATATGATTTCCAAATTGTATAGGTACATATTTGTAAGCAACCATCATCTTAATGATGGCCTCTTCTATTTTGTCCTGATCCTCGATAGACATTTCCCCATTGTCTAATCTTATGATGTACTAAATTGCTTGTGTTGATTATTGACTCTGCAACTTCATCAATTGTCTGTGGTATATTTGCCTTTTCTGCTCGGATTTTCTTTTGTTCTCTTTCATCTTCTTCAATATCATCCTTGTCTTCTTTTCCTCTTACATATTTCTTTCGTTGTCTTGGTGCTAGTTGCTCGGTTGAGGCTTTAGGCTTTCTTTTCTGATATGTTCTTACAGTGCCTTTCTTTAAGGGTGGTGAGTCTACCTTTGTTGTTTTTCTCCTTGTTCTAGATGTAGTCGTGATATTGCTATCAGGATTTAACTGTGTAGTTTTTGAGTCAAACTCATTGACCCATAATTCATGAGTAGTGGTTCAACATGAACCCATCTCTCATGAGAATGAATGGAACACTTAGCACTCATTGGATCTAGGTGCAGTCGTTACTTCAGTAACTTTTGTTTTCTTGGCCTGTGTTGGCTCTGCATCTGATTCTGTAGACTCTGAATCACTTAACTCTTTAGTTTCACTGACGGATGTCTATTCCTCGGTGATGTATACTGATTGTTCCAACGCTTCATCAGTTACTAAAAATTTCTTCTTAAGTGAATTCACCATTCGTGTTTTCTTCCTTCCTATTTTCTTGACTTCTAAACCTATCTTAATTCTTGACTTGGCTTCCTCATATGTGCCAAATCTGCTTAAAGATTTGTCAACTGGTTCGTTCACTAGGGCTTCAATAGCTCTTGTAGCCAGATTTATGTCAATTTCATAGTCTAATGGTTGTAACCATGATGTTATTGGGTTGGCGGGTTTGATGAGTGTTGTGTCAGTGTCAACTACAAAACATATCTCATCCTTGTATTGTTCAACTAACTAGGCAGGGATTCTCATCCTCTTCTGCATCCTATTCTTGAATGATGTAAAGTAGGCATCCAATAGAGGTGTGAATTTATGTCCTAGTGATTTAATGTAATCACTAATCTATGTTGTGATAGGTCAGTTGGTGTCCCAAGTGACATTACCGATGGAAGGAAAGAAAATTTGTAAGTAAAAAATGTGCACATCAGTAGGGAGCCGAACTTACATGTATTAGATCGGGTTGATCTAATTGTTCTCATGTTCTCAAGTCAAGTTGTTTCAGTAGCAGCTTGGCTAGATCAAGTTGCAGTCCCTTCTTCACTATTTTCTATGCAGTGTTGATTTCTCCACAAGCAACGTTGTTCAATCTACTAGCTCGAAAGATTTCATATCCAATCTCATACGCACCAAATTTCATTTCAGGGTTGGTGATTGAATTGATTTTCAAACCTCTGTCGTCCCACTCGGCTCCAGTTAACTCCTCAATCTCAGCGCATCTAGGGTGTCTTAGGTCTTTTGCTTTCTCGGTTATAGGGTATCCAGTCACTACGTGAATCACATCCTTTGTGATTGGCTTGGGTTCATCTAACCACATCTTTTTGTCATGCACTCGGCTATGCACAATGCGAATCTATTCCATTTTGAAATATTTTGGGAACAATAGGGCATTGGTTAACCCTTTCACTTCAATGTGCTTGTACTCGTCCCTTAGGTTACCGTCCTTGCATAGCTTCTGATAAGATTCCTCAAGCTCAAAGTCTCCAATCTCTGCAACTTTGCAGTGAATGTATGCACGGATGTCTTCAACCAATAAAACCCTAGGTGGGATACTCGAAAATGCTCCTTTGTCATCGGGTTGAGCAGCAACCTCAAGTCAAAACTTGTAGTTAGGTTCCTCACAGGTTGAGTTCTTTATTAAAATGACCTTCTTGTCCTTTGCCATCTTGATCTTTGAAGTTCATGAAGTGGTTTCCATTATTCGTTAATTTAGGGTTTCTTCGCAAATAACCTGTTAACTCGACGAGTCTAGATACTCACTAGATGTTTGTTGTGAATGCTTGAAATCTGTTGGAGTAGCTTTGAAAGTGTTGTGAATCACTCTGCAATGTAGTCACTCTGAATCACTCTGCAATTTGCTTTTTAATATTGGGTGAATGAATGAGTTCACGTTGCCCTTTTTATAGAAAAATACCCTAAGTGATGCATTAAATGCTTCACCTACCACTTGGTCGACAAAACAAAGATGCTCGGTCAATACACCAAAGTCTTCAGCTTGGTGAGTATATAATGCTCGTCACATAGTGTAAACTCGGTTGTCTTTCACATGTTCACCTATGTGTTGTTTATGCTTGGTTCATATTGACCGACCAGACTAGATTCAGAAAACATAACATGCAATACCATAGTGCATCTTCATTCATGCTAATTTGGCATATTCTCAATGAATATACAAACTGATGTAAAATACAGCTTCGTAGAGTGCAGTTCCATACTTGTATTGCTTAGGTGGGGGTGGTGGAATCACCTGATCCATTGGATTAGGTGCCACCGACTGTAGTGCTTGGTCCAACATTATCATTGTTTGAAGCTCTCCTCCACATTTGATTTCTCGATCTCATGATGTCTTCAATAATATTTCCATTTGCAAAAGTACTTGACTCTATCCCTCGGTGTCTGCAGTCCTTACTTAAGTGACCAACCTTATGACAGTGTAAGCATGCCATTCCAGGGTTAGTCTAGTTTCTAGATCTTCTTATCCATTTCTTCATATAGTTAGCAGCTATATGTCCATATCTACCACATGCTATGCAATTTACCCAAGTGTTGTAATCCCAAACATATGTATTACCGACTCTTCTCGGTTGATATGCATTTTCTTATTCTTTAGATTTCCAGACATGCTTTATATTTTTCCTGCATTCATGAAATGTGTGACCATCCATGTTGCAAGTAGGACAATGTTTTTCCATGTAAGATTTCTTCTTTGGTTTGTTCAGCTTAGATTTGCATTCATGTGCTTTGTGTCCATGCTTGTTACAGTTATAACAATTACCTATGAATGTAGAATTAGTTTTAGGAATACCTTTTTCTTTGCTCTTGCAAACATTTGATGTGTGGCCTGGTTTTCCACAGTGATTACATAAACGCTTCTCTAGTCTTGGATTTGTGTAGATCTCATTGGTCACATTGAAGAGGAAGAGGAAGAGGATTTGTGTAGATCACATTGATCACATTGAAGAGGAAGAGGATTGATTGACTCGGTTTGATGATTCTCCATGCTCGGTATACCCTAAACCAGTATTGTTGTTGAGGCTTCTTTGTCCATTCAGAAATTCATCCATTCTTTTTGTACTATCTTTAGCTTTCTTGATTATGTTGTTGAATCTTCACTTCATGCTTCAGTTTCTCATTTTCTTCTTTTAGTTTAGCAATAACTTCCAATTGTTTAGCAAGTTCCATGTTCACTCGGTTGGCCTCATGACTCATAAGAACTATTTGATTGGTGATCTCAAGGTGATGTTTAGTAAGTCTCTGTATCTCAGATTCTTTCTCTTGCAACTTTTCAGTAATCTTTCTCCTACCATCAATAGCCAAAGTTCTTTCTTGTTCAGCGTGTCTTGCATTATTCATAACATCAATCATTCTTACCATTTGTGTCTCTTGACCGATCTGTAGTACTTTCACTTGTTCAGTCAGATGTTGAATTGTTTCATTTAGATCTGCAATGGTTCCTTTAGTTGTGTCACATATACTACCAGATTCAGATCTAGATGAATCAAATAGGTCAGGTATCTCTTCTTCATGATAGTCAGTTTCATTGTAGCGAAATACCATGAATTTTCTTTTAGCCAATAACTCTTTCAGTTTGTTTCTTGCCTCGTTGTCTTGCTCAAAGAAAATCTGTATTTGCAACTTCTGATTCTCAATATTTTTATCAAGTTTATACCTTTCCATTGTAAGTTTTTTTTCTCTCAAGTGATTAAACTTTTCCAAATAAGAGAACTAGCTCTGATACCAATTGTTGGAATAATGGAAGGGTGTGTACTGAGAGGGGAGGGGTGAATCAATACCCTTAAATTTTTTTACAAATTAAACCTTAGTACTCATTACTTGCATAACCAACCACTATAGCTTTTCTACTTCATGCATGTAATATCATAGCATAAATGTAAATGCATGTAAACAAATTAAAACATTCATGAAACTCATTTACACATGACACAAGTATTTGATCATGCAGAAACCCTTGTTAGAAGGTAAAAATTGCAGTGGGGATGAAACCCACAAAGCTTCACTATCTGCAGAATGAAAGGTGTCTGTTAGGGCTACAAGTTGTGATCACTTCTGATGATCTTTCTCTGTCAGGAGGAACATGTCAGACTTGTTAAGTCTACTCAATTAAGAGATTTTAGCAACACAATGTATGTGTGCACTCGGTTAAGAGATTTACAAAAAAAATTGTTAAGTCCACATTGTGAAAGGATTTTATTGTTTGCTACAATTGTTAGAGAGTAACAAAATATATGATCTAATTGCTGCAATCTCAAATTATTGACTACAGATCTATTAAGTACACAAAATATATCACCTTATTGTGATGGATAATACCTTTGTTCTGCTTGGTAGCCTTATATGTAGTTCTTTATAAACTAAACTCTCCTTTATCTATCCTTGTGTATGAAACTCTCTGTTTGATCCATAGATATCCTTGGCGGCTACAATCATGTCATTCTTGATTGATTATTACATCTATATACAAAATATTTGACCTAATTAGGTTTTACACTTTTCTCGAAAAACTCTAAGATCAAAGGTTTACAACTTGACCTTGATCTCCTAGTTTGCATGAATACAATCAGTTAACTAATTACATCCACAATTAACGCTTTTCTTGATCCACAAAAATAGTTATCCAGCTAAGAAAAAAATTATTTTAAAGATTAAAGTGCTTTAGCTGATGTGTAGGTGAGATTTGCTTTTCTCGGTGAAATGTTGTCTCTCGGTGTAGAGTGGTGCTTGGTGATGGCTTCGTAGACTAGTGTTCGGTGATGTTGCTCGGTTGATTGTGCTATCGCTCGGTGTTCAAAACATTTCGGTGATCACTGCGCTCAGTGAGTGTTGTCGCTCAGTGATCATGATCGACCGACCAAAACTGTCTTCTTATATACTAATAACAACTTCTGATCCTTTATGGATTATCATCCTAGACATACACTAATAGATGGTGGGGTGATAATAGAAAGTGAAGCCTATGAATTTGATTGATGGTAAGTTCTGAAATTGTAGGGAAGGAGTTGTTCAAGAAGTCAAATGAAGAATTAGCTCGACTAAAGAAGAAGATTACAAATATTCAAGAAGTAACCCACAATGTTGTTGAGGCAATGATCGAAAAGAGGCTAGCTTATGAGGAAGTGACAATAAAAAGACAAAAACTAGAGTAGAAGAATTTTTCAGCACAGAGTCCTTGGCAAAATATTTCAAGACTATTTTCATATTCTCGAACATCATATCTAGAAATCAAGGGTCAACGTTAGACTGGGAGAAGAACTTCAACAAGTGTGAATGAAATATAGCCATTATGGAATTTGAGCAGGAGACTGCGCCAAGTGTGTGTATTGGATGAGATGGAGATATTTTTTTCTAGATTCTCAAAATCAAAGGAAAGGAATCAAACTTGAGCTATACTAGGCGAGTGGGCATTTAATACTGAGAGGAATCTAGCCTCCATTATAGGTCAACTTTGATCACTACTCCACTACGTGGGTGGCCTTCTTCTTATTGGTCCATGTGGACCCACTCATTTATGATAGATTCTCTCTCCATGCCCTAACCGTAATTAGGGCGAGGTGGAAAAATCTAGGCCCTCTATTCTATTTTAATCTAGGTCACTCATTGTAATTTGAAAAATTATAAAAGGGGCTTAACCCTCATTTGTGACAGCAAACTTTGGAGATTTTTGTTATGATCTACTAGAATAATAGATTTTTCATTGAAGTTTAGTGATTACATGAAGTGTTTTAGAGCTTGCATGGTTTCTTGTTCCCTCACTTAGATTATCTTCCAAGTATGTTAGATGAATCAGATTGATAGTATTGTTATGGTGAAATAGTTTGCTCATACATTTTTCTATTAGATGACTTTTATGTGCAGTGTAAGGTTAGTTTAAGCCTTTTATGTGGATACTTAACTTCGATCACTAAATGTGCATTGTTCCATAATGGTGGTCATTTATGATATGAAAATCGTTTGCACAACCTTTGAAGATTGCATCTCCTTTGTGTAGTTGATTCAACAAAGAAAAGCGTGGTAGATTTCACTTTAACAACTACTATCCTTCAAATTCTTAGGATTGGAATATGACTTCTCTCATCCCTAGTATCTCATTTACTTTCAACGTATTTTGTGGAAACATCTTGAAGCACTTAATTTGCCATATCATTTGAATAACTCCCAACACCAATATTTTATAAGTTGTCTTGAAGAAATTACCCAAGTCCCTTTGTGTTACTAGCATATCACAACGACCATTGAGCTTATCCATAAGTCAAGACTTGACATAAAAGAACCTTGGAGTTACCTATATGATATTTCACAATCTTAGCATACACAAAATTATGTTCAAGATAGGATAAGATACCTTGGTATTTCATTTTGTGTTGGTGTGGTCACAAAAAACCCATCATCAGGTCTCAATTCAGTCCTTATTGTCAAAAATCTCACTCGATCCACCATTTGTCAAGTCCAATCCACATCCAATAGTTGTATGGTTGCCATCAAATCTTTGCCAAGATCTTGTGAACTCCACATTTATTGTTGAAAGTCACCCGGATTTAACTTTATTACCTCAGGTCACGAGCGGCTAATGGCGTTTAGGGTTTCTACCCTTAATGGCTCTCAGGGTTCTCTTCCTGCCGCGGCTGTTGGTGCTGCAGGAGTGAGGGTCTTGTCAGGTGCTGCTGCTGGAATCTTTGCGAAGGCGGCTGAAGGTGTTGTCTGTGCTGCTGAGGCTGATCTTGCCGCAGCAGGTGATCTTGCTGTCCCGCCCCACCCTCATCTGGGAAAGGTCAGGGTTTTGGTTCCCGTGGAGAAGGATGGGAACGCTGGCCCTCATCCTTCTTCTCCTGTGATCTCTGTGGAAGCTCTTGCGTCGGGGGGTTCCTCCAAGCGGAAATCTTCTGCCTCTGGCGTTAGGGGAGCCGCCCCTTTCGG
>MU227824.1:131791-146295 GCA_018584345.1 Thuja plicata | reverse complement strand
ACGTACACCCTTTTAGCGACATTGATGTTTACCAAGCCTAAGGGTTGGATTTGCCTTGGAGTTCCAACCCATAGGCCTGGAGGATTCAAACAAATCTGAGACGTGTTTTCCATCAAACATAGAAAAAAATAACATTTTTTTCTTGTTTGCTCCCCGTTAGGTTTGCACGTGGTTCAATAACGATAAATCGGGTGGCACAATATCGTAGATCTCTTTGATAGCTATCTAACCATGTAATTTATTTTGAATTCTCATTATGTTAAGCTTTTCATCTCTAATTTCGTTTCTAAGTATGTCTGATTTTTGTCAAAACCCAACGTGTATTCATTTGGGCTTAGATTTTGGCCCATTCATCGAATTTTGAAAAAAATTACATTTTCAAAAACTAGACTCCATTCTACACACTTTTAAAAAAAAAAAGAAGTTTTGATTTTCAATTAGTTTTCAATGATTTCTAGGGGGAGCACACATAAATTTCACGTTTTCAGGATGTGTCCACTTCGGAAAATGATAAAAAATCACAATTTCATCAAAACATTAGTAGAAAAATCCGGGATAAACTAGGTGGTGTTAACTAATTTCTCACTGGAACAATTAAATTTTTTTTAAAAAAAAGTTAACATTTTAGGGGCAGCACACCAGACACTACGTTATGTTTTTTTCACAAAAAACAGGACCACTTTTTGTGCTCCCCCTTTTTGAGGGCCTTAATCTCCACCATTTCTAAAATAAATTAGTAGTTTAGAAACTAGATTCGGAGTAGAACAACTCTTGTTTTCGTCACATTTTAAAATTTTGAGTGTAATCATCCTCAATTTCTCGTTGAAGTTCAGAGTTTTCTGATTTCAGAAATAAAATGGCATCTTATACCCCCTTTTTGGTCCCCCATCTTTGTGCACTTACCCTTCAACTAGTCACCTTGGAACCTTAGTAAGTTGTAGCCTTTTTTTCTTTGTTTTGTGTGCCCTTGTATGTGATTTTACGAGTTGAGATCCTTGTTATGGGGGATCTCTCTCTCTCTCTCTCTCTCTCTCTCTCTCTGAGCATGAGGTGGATTCATAGTCCCACTAAAGTGGTGGCTAAATGTAACCCTCCAAGAATTACATCACTATGTAGTTCCTCATTTAGCTTGTCCCCATAGCATGTATGGGCTCCTGCATTAATTTCGAACACTGCATTTTCTCTTATCATTCTAGCAGCCACTCCACAATTAGGACCACTGGTCCAAATTTTGAGACTTTTTGGTGAGACCAAGTTTCCAGATGACTTGGTCCTCCATGTTTACCTTGAAATTTAAACCAAGAGTAGGTCTCAATGGTTGAACAGAAAATACAAACAAAAATCAGCCATCTTCAAGTTTTGAGCTCCAAAATGCATGTAAGATCATGTATATAAGCAACCTACCTCTCCTCAATTAGACATGACATCCTAACCTCAAGTAGAAGTTCAAGCTCTTTGTCACTGCAGCATCCAAGGCATTTCCAAGGCAACCTTCTCCATTGTAGCAAGCTTCTCTCCCTCATTGAAGGCCAAGTAGAGGAGTCAACAATCAAGGAAGAAGATCATAGCATACTCATCCATTCACAAGCATTCAAGCCCTCAAGCATTTAAGTCATTATCATTCTCCGTATCAAGCATTGTGGAAAATTACAACAACCATTGTGAAAGGAATATCTTTTATGAATTCCTTTTAGGTTTTTGTGTGGAGTCAATCTATTGCATAAACACTTGTGATCACATTCAGAGAAGCATTGCACTATCAAGCTATAAGATACTCTATGTTTTAGATCTAGCCTCTACTTTTTACCAGCACACTCTCAATTCAAATATTTTTCATTTCAATTTCAAGTTTGATTTCAAACTTGGGTTTGCCTAAGGAAAACTCCTCTTTACACAACAATTTCCCTATTTTCTATGTACAGGAAAAGTGTCACCAACTTCATGATCGGATCTAGAAAGTATAAGTTCTCAGCTACAATTTGAGATTTAAAATAGTCAAAAGTGCCAGGGCATAATCATCTCAGGTGACTTGGTCCAGGGACATAGCCGTCCAGGACAATTTGGTTCCTCAAAGATCCATAGTATCTCAAAGACACCATAGTCCCTCCAATTTTTGTTTCAAATTTGGACTGTACGTGGGCTACATATTTTGATTATCAAATCTTGTTCCAGAATTGGTCTATTAATTTTTTGTCATCTTATGCTTATTAAAAAATATCTTTTTCTCCTCACTATTCTTATATTTTTCATTTCTCAAGCTCATTTGTACAATAAACCCTCAATTACAGTCCAAGTGATGCCTCATATGGTGTCATTTGTTAGAGCATTTAGGCCCGTAAAATTTCATGTGATGGTCTTCATTAGCCTCTTAGAGAAGTTCTCACTCCCTTGGATCTTGTCGTAAAAGCTTTAATGCCGATGAATCTCTTCTTAGAGGTTTTCTCCTCCCACTTTTTCTTGTTAATCTTTCTCCCCATCTTCATGTCTGACTTCTACCCATTTCCCAAATCCTTGTTGACTGATGTGTTGATGTAGTAGGGGTCAATAATCTCTAATTCATCTCTTGCAAAGCCATCACTCTCATAATCAAACACATCCAACTCACCTTCTTCTAGAGGTTCTTTCACCAAATCATTGAACTTGGACTAGACAAAATTGTTTTCTCTTTGTATTTCCATGCTCACTTCCAATCCTGGTCATTAAAATTGAGCTGAATTATGTCCATCTTGGACCATGTTGGTCTCAACACTCTTAATCCACACTAAGGTTGACTGGACACTAGCCAGGTCCTCCTTAATCCCCATTCCCGACATTAATCTTTGTCTAGTCCTCGGTCCTAAGAATAATAGGATTCCTATCAAAGACCTCTCTCATTGGAACAAGCGGAGGAAAGGTCGAGCTCTCTAATTTCTTAAGTTTCCATTGTTGGTAGGGAGGCAATTTACAACTAATAGTATTATGGCTCCTCATGTCACATGTAGAGAAAAAACATTGCCTCTTCAATTTTGATTTGTTGAATCCACTTGCTATCAACCATTTTTAGAATGATTTGTTGGGGAACAACCTTCATCGTCAAAACCTTGATTTTGGCATGGAAGAATCTAGAATCTATCCACCAGATCAACATTATCACCCTCTCTAGGTCATTTTTGATCCTATACAAGTACTCACTTTACCAATACTCTAGGGGTAGGTTATAAAGCCACACCCAAATTGGGCCATTCATAGGATTCAAAGACCTCATATTGAAGCTAGGGATCCACCTCTACACAAAAATGTAATCTCCCTATATTTTCTAATCAAATTACTCCACAATCCTATGCCTACCATCTTCACTATCAAAATTGACCACAAAAAATCCTTTTGGTAGGGTGAAAATCTTTGCCACTCCTAAAATATTCTAGTTGATCCATCTTTGGATTTTCTTCATGCTCACCTTCCTTCCTAAGACTCTTCTTATGACAGTCACGCAATTCAACTCCTCTGCATCCCTTTGGATGACATCCCCAATGTCTATATAGATCTTTTTGTGTTTCTAAGAGAAAACCCTTTTGTGCCCTTGCATTGACCATGCCTGCTCTAAAGGAACCTACACAATTTCACATATTTTCTATTTTTATAAAATAATCAAAGCTTGGTTTATTTTCTTGGTGTAATTAAGGTATTTTACCTTGGTTATTTCTCACCTAGGTCCTAATTACACTTACTTAAGCTTACTTAGGGAATTGAATAGGATTATTTGGAGCATTTCCAATTTGTGTGGACTTATCACTTTATCACTCTCCTCCTTTGTTGCACATACTTTATTATACATTGGAGGATGATCCACCTATGGTGGACACGTGTAATTCCACCTTAGATGGCTGATGAGTTGTCTCTTGATTATCATGTAATGAAACTGACACTTTCATTGCCTCATTCACTCCTATATTTTCACCTCGGCTATATAACCAAGGGATCTCCTATATACTATCATCCATTGTATCTATTGTATTGCATTCTCGGTGAGAATATAGCTTATTCTTATCATATTATTTCTCTCTTGTTATTGTGTTTTGCATTTACTCTTAATCTTGGGTGGCTACCATCATAGCCAAATCTTACATTGTATCAGAGCTATTAGAGTGTCATTGGTTTTCCATTTGAGAGAATTGGTGCAATTTGGGGTTTTGCATTTTGTGGATTTCTATTAAAAGTCAAAAAAGGAGTTTGTTGGGTTAGATTGTAGGTCGTCATTGGATTCAGAAGGTTTGAGATAGTCAGAATCACATTCTGTTTCGTGAACATCCAACACCTGAGACCAAGTCTATAACCATTTGAAGGTGGAGTCTGGTTACGAGGCCAATAACTGAACTATGATTTTGGAGCACTTTGGGCCCAAAAAAACACTGTCGTCGCACTTAGAAGGCCCAAAAACCCCAAAATTTACATTCAATTTGTCCAAATTAGAGCAATTGACCTCAAGCATTTGAATTTTTTTTGCCTCCCTACCTATACAAACATCATAATTGCATAGTCAGGTACAATTTTTAAAAAATAGTATTTTTTATTGTTATCTATATTTATAAAAAGAAAATTATTTTTTTATGCAAAAATGCAGTTTGTTTTTATAATGTTTTTTTATAGAAACAAATTGTAGTCGTCAAAAAGTTGCCTACATAGTACCTGCACAGGCTTGCATAGAAAGTACTTGCATAGGCAGGTATAGTGGGCTTGTCCTACAATGTGGCACTAATACAATGAGCCATATAGGTTGTAGATCCATGGTTAGTGCAATCCCTGTCAGAAAACATGTCAACACCTATTTGGTAATGCCATGTCAGTGAACATCGCCAAGCAAGCACAAGAAGCCACCATTCGATCAATTGCAATGTCAACATATCTTAGTGAATGGACTGACCATGTTCTACCACATGTAAAGTTTGTGTCGAACATACCATCACACTCATAGATACTCGGTAAACCTTCACATCAAATGAGTGCAACCTCCTCAAATTCTTGTGGTCATCCAAAAAACTTGTGAGTATGTAAACTTTTGGATACCACATCATATTGCTTCACATTGATTTGTGTGCATTGGATTATTTAAACATGAAAAATCTTAGCACACAAGCAATGTGGGATATATATTTTTTCAAACCTCTTCACGATTGGCAATGTAAATTTTGAAGATGATTTTCAAATGCCCATATCGTGGTCATATGAACTCCTTTTTCACTGCAATTTTTATTCAGGGTATCTTCTAATGCGCTACATAGTGGTGGATTTATATTGTGATTTTGATGCACACATTTTTTAGAAAAAAAAATATTTTTTTAGTTGTTGTTGAGTAATCCTCATTTTTGCAACTTTAGAGGCTTCATTTGCACTCATACAAACTCCTTTTCAGGTGCCATTTTTTTAAAAGTGAAATTTTTTTGTCTACTTTTCATATCTGTTGTTATTTTGTAACCATTGTGAGCAAAAGTATCACTTTCATAACTTGGTCTTTTTTGGTCCATTGTGACATTTGTAATGCTTAGATCTCGGTTTGGTCTTTTGCATCAGCCATTTGAGTCTATTGTAGCCTAATTGAGGAAGTTTTAACACCAGAATCAGAAGTCCACTTTGGTTTTGATTGGCAAGTGGTACTTGTACATGCACTAAAATTGTATTAAGTGTCAAAATCATCATTTTGGGGGGATTGAGTGAATTTGGATGGGTGTCTTGTTAGTTTGTTCCTCTCTTTCCTTTATGCTTTTTTTTTTTTTCATTTTTAGTTATGGTTTCTCCTAAGTTTCCTCCTTTGACTCCACATAATTATACATCATGAAAAATATGTGCTTGGAGTAAATCAATCTAGCAAAAGGACTAACTCGTTACATAGATGGAACTATTGGAGCACCACCTAATCCTAAAGTTGGTCCAAATGCTCATGTGGAATTGATCACTAAAAATACAATGGTACTTGGAACATTGAGAAAGTATATTTCTGATGATCTCATCTTTCACATTGATAAGTGTAAGACAATTAAGGAGGCTTGGGAAAAAATTGCTAAGTTGTATGGAAAGGTTGATAAGTTCAAGAGCTACAAGTTGGACAATGATCTCATAAGATTAGATCCCAAGAAATTTGACATTATCCAAGGCTATGTAACCAAAGAAAATAAGCTTAGAGCACAACTAAAGGATTGTAACATTGAAAATGAGGATGCACAATTGATTCTTAATTTGTTGGACAAGCTTCCATCAGAATATGCATCCTTTCTCTCTAGTTTCCAAACCCAACAGTGGACTAGTAGCTCATAGTCTAAACCATCTTTTGATGCACTCACCAACATGTTGATGCTTGAATAGGAGAAACTAGTCACTATGGGGGTTCTCAAGTCATCTAAGTCACATTCTTTTTTGGCTAATCAACAAAATTAAAGGAATCGAGGAAAAGGAAAGAACCAATAGTCATCCAAGACAAAGCCACAAAAGGATAGAGCACAATCTTCTTCTCCTCACCAAAAAAATTCTTCATCCTCTCCTAAGGGGAAATCATCCAAGAAGGAGTTTCCTACTTGTGTATATTGTAAGAAATCATGGCATGATGAGCCCAAAGGTTATGTCAAACAAATTGATGAGTTGAAGCATCTTCTTAAGAAGAATCAAATCAATTTGCCTTTCAAGAAAATTAGGGGTTTCATCATCATCATATTCTTCTTCTTCTTTGGCTTGAGAAACATAAGGAGCAAGCACTTGTTGCAGTTGTAGATTCTAATTCCGATAGGTGGATACTTCATCGGGGTGCTTCACACTATATGGCTTCTTTAGAGATTATGTTCTCTTCGAGTCTTGTTCATCACTACACATCTAGATGGATAACAAAACATATATGATTTTTTGTGGGAAGGGATCAATTGACATAGATGGTGGAGCATTCAATAATGTTCTACATGTACCTTCATTGTCAACCAATATGATTTCTATTTATCATATCACACATGGTGGAACAACAAAGAGTGTTGATTTCACACTTGATTGTTTCATCATTCAGGATTTGCATAGAAAAATATTGTTATAGTTTTGGAGGTTGATCATCATTCTCGATTCTTCACCTTTTCAAACTTTGCTCAAATTTTTTATTCAGTTGATGTACACACTATGGCATCTAGTGTGGACACATTTGAAGAGATTGAGTATTACCTTTTGAATCTTCAAGTGCTTTAATCTCCTAAGGTTCTTGAGACATGTATTGAGATTCCATCTCCTTCATCGATTGTTGCACTTGATGATACTTGTGTTGCTATAGTTTTAACTCCTTGCAATTCAGTACAGGAGGAGATACTTTGTCTTCCAAACATAGCTTCATGGGATGACTATTTGACAGACATTGCATGTTTGTTTTTAGAGTCCTACATTGTAGATTTGGGAGACATTATTGATGATATTCTTCTTCTCTTTGATGGAGATGATCCTTCTTTAGTTGTTGCGAGGGAGTACTATGACCCTCTTGTTCATCCTCCACATGATCACTCTTTCAAGATTGACGTGATTGGAGATCCTTATGTACATTCGCAGGAGGTTTCTTTATCTTTAGAAGAGACGTTTGGTTCTTTGTATCATGTTCTACATTCATCCTCATTAGATCTTTACTTGTCTTTTTCAACAATGTGTAGTACACCTGATTTGGAAGGGGCAACCTTTAACATTGGCATGGGTACACTTGAGAAGCTTTCAAAGACTCCATACATTTTGAGGTTTCTTCCTATATCTACCTTTTCAGATTGGGGAGACATCACCCAAACACCTTTAGTTTTATTTCTTCCTATGGGGAGGAATATTATTCGATGATTGTGGACTAGCTTCTACATCCATCTTGGAGCATCTACCATTTGTGTACATTCTACATTGAGAGGAGGCTACTTAGTCTCTATTCTCTCTTATGAGGAGGACGTTTTTGTCACACGAGGTTTTGTCCTCATTCTTCTTTGAGAGTTCTTTTGTATTTTCATCTCTCTTTTGGGGAGGATTTTTTTCCCATTGGGTTTCCTCCTTTTCTCCATTTGTGAGAAATTGCATGTCATTTGTACATGGGTACATAATATGGCCTAGAAGTTGGGACCCATCTTGCATTGTTAGCTTTTATACATTCTTCTCAAGTTGCACTTAAGAGGGGTGTTGGTGTAATTAAGGTATTTTACCTTGGTTATTTCTCACCTAAGTCCTAATTACACTTAAGCTTATTTAGAGAATTGCATAGAAGTAATTGGAGCATTTCCAATTTAAGTGGACTTGTCACTTTATCACTCTTCCCCTTTGTTGCACATGTTGCACATACTTTATTACACATTGGAAGATGATCCAACTTTGATGGACATTGGATTCCACCTTAGATGGATGATAAGTTGTCTCATGAATATCATCTAATGAGACAATGGCACTTGTCATTGCCTCATTCACTCCTACATTTTCACCTTGTCTATATAACAAGGGCTCTCCTATGTACCATCATCCATTGCACCATTGTATTACATTATTGGTGATAATACAATTTATTCTTATCATATTATTTCTCTCTTGTTATTGTTCTTTTCATTACCTCAAGATCTGTGGTGGCTACCTTCATAGCCTAATCTTACGATTTTAATAGAGTAACTTTATTTTATCTCAATGAAAATTTTATAAAGTGGGTAGCTTTATTAACAAGAATATGAAATAAAAGAAATAAAAAACAATTCCTCTCAAAAATGAGAAATTTGAGTCGAGAGCTAAAAAACGTTATTCATTCTTGACTTGTTTCTTAAAGAATTTGTTAGAGAGTTTATACTTTTGAATCATCAAACCTTAGGACAAAAACCCATTTCAACCAACTTTGGGGGATTTATATAGGATTTGAGGTGCATCTATTGGATTAGATTGGATTGGATTGGATTTTGAAGTTGCAAGTGTGTGAAAGATATATTGACATTGCAAGTTGAAGTTTGATAATTTTTGGAAGTTTGCAAACCAACAATAAATTCATATATACTATTCTTCTCTAGCTTGCTCTTCTAAAAGAGGTTAATTTATATCAGATTATTTTATATTCTCCTTTATTAGATGCAAACTTTAGAATTTGCCAAAGTTCAATACAAATCAACACATATGAAAGTGCATGAGTTTTGGGGAAATACAAAACTATTTGTTTATCCTTCAATTTTGAGCCGTTAGCCATAGTGAGGAATTTAAAATTTAAAATATTAAAAAATTGAAGATAGGATTTATTTTTATTTCAATTTTGACTCTCATTCCTTTTGTTAGTTTAGAAAGACAAATAAAGATAAAGTCCCATAAAAAGGAGAACAATTTTTAGCCCTATCCAATAGAAATTTATAATTTAACTAAAATTTATAAGACCGCTAATTTAAAAATATTTCTAACAAACAAATTCCAAGAACAACCTCTTTCTATGACCTTACCCTCATCGCACCAAATTAGAGATTGGAGAGGAGGACGCGAGTGAAATTGAAGTTTGGGCTCACAAAGAGAATAAAGTACGCTCGCGGAGGGAATAAAGTGAATTTTAGTGGCCAACTATAAGGAATTCGAATTTCACCAACTGCAATTGATTAAAGTAAAAGTGAATTTTCAGTGTTCAATGAAAAGAAGTGAATTTTTATTCGCCAACTACCTATTAGGAATTCGATATTTTTACCAGCTGCAATTGATTAAAGTAATTCGCGGGGTCCACTCCTTTAGTCGCCCGTCAAAAAGGAAGTAAACAAGTTTTGAGAAGGGAATCGGGGGAATAATCTAATTGCGTGGTAGCCTGAAATTATTTGACAACATATCCGTGAGCTGTTGCCAAAAGCGCAAGGCAAATTTTAGATATTGCATGCCCACATCAGAATCTTAGTGATTAAAAGATGTTAAGGTTGCTTACTTGATTCATTCTAAAAGAAAAAATTAGTAAAAAAGAATCAGTCCAAAACAAGATGCTTAAGAATTTAAACTACTACTCGCGACTTTTATAGGTATACCAATACAAAGGCTGTAGATAAAATATCCCCTATGTGGACCGAAAAGATATTGCCCATGAACAAGTAAAACGGAAGATTAGTATTTATATCTACTATTAAAGCTGATCTGTTTCCATTTTATTCTACCACCCATGACTACAAAATTTTCCAAGTAAACCATGGATTCATGACCTAAAGGACTTAATTCAGTGAGACATATGTAACAAATAGGACTACAAAGCTTTTCTATACTGAATAGGGTTGAATTATAAATAATTGAAAGGCTGGATTAACATAAACAAAAAGTTCTGATGTTTGAGTTTTACATAAATACTGATGATTGAGTTTGACATAAATATTTGCAAGAATCCATCTCCAAACAAATAGGACTACTAAGCATTTTTATATTGAATAAGGTTGAATTTTAATAACTGAAAGACTGGATTAACATAAACAAAAAGTTAAGCAGAAGCAGAAACATTTGGCAACTGATGTTTGAGCTTGACATAAACATCTGCAAGAATCTATCTCGAAACAAATAAGACTGAAAAACATTTTTATATTGAATATGATTGAATTTCAATAATTGAAAGGCTAAATTAACATAAACAAAAAGTTTAGCAAAAAAAAATGGCAACTGATGTTTGAGCTTGACATAAATGTCTGCAAGAAATCTATCTCCAAATTTCCGAAGGCGAAAACATACTAGGATAAATTCAAGTCTCAAACAGTCTTACACCACGATAATTTAAATTGACGTTACCTATGGATCTTTATACCACAAAATGGAAAATTAAATCGAACTCTACAACGATATCAAGTGAATTCTGTAAAATTTTATGTAAATTTAATCATCCCTTAAAGAAACAACAGACAAGATAAATATACGAATTTAATTTGAAGAAACCTCTTACCTTACTGGAAATAATCGTATATGTCAATGAAATTGCGCCTCTGTTTGCTACCTCGCGGTAATATTTTTGAAACTTTCCAAGCAAAAGTTCGTCTCCGTAAATAATACAAACAGAGAAATCTATAATGATAATAGAGAAATTATTCGCCTGTGAAAACATGGCGAAATGGTAAAATGTCATTATAGGGCGTTTCTCCTTAAAGATTGGCCGTAACGTAGACATATATAATAAAGTAAATTAGGATGCTAAATTAGGAGTACGGACGCTAAGGTTAATAAAAATCTAGTAGAAGTCCAACGCAAGTCTCAGAATTGTAACAGGTCTAATGATCGAACCTTTGGATTAACATAAACAAAAAGTTTAGCAGAAACATTTGGCAACTGATGTTTGAACTTGACATAAATATCTGCAGGAATCTGTCTCCGAATTTCCAAAGGCGAAAACGCATTAGGCTAAGTTCAAGTGTCAGATATTCTTAAACCACAAAATAATTTAAATTACAGTTACCTATAGATCTTTATACCACAAAATGGAAAATCAAATCAAACTCTACAACAATATCAAGTGAATTCATTAAAATTTATTTAAATTTAATCGCCCCTTAAAGAAACAACAGTCAAGAAAAAGATACGAATTCGGTATAAAGAAACCTCATACCTTACTGAAACTAGTCGTATATGTCAATGAAATTGTCCCTCTGTTTGCAACCTCGCGGTAATATTTTCCAACCTTTCCAAGCAAAAGTTCGTATCCGTATATAATGCAAACAGAGAACTATAATGATAACAGAGAAATTCTTCGCCTGTGAAAACATGCAAAAATGATAAAATATTATTGTAGGGCGTTTCTCCTTAAAGATTGGCCATAACGTAGACATATAAAATGAAATGAATTAGGAGTGCGAGAACAGAATAACGTGTACAAGTACGGACTCTAAGGTTAATGAAATCTACTCTACTGTAGATGTCCAAGGGAAGTTTCAGAATTGTAACAGGTCTAATGATCGAACCTCTGGATTTACATAAACAAATAGTTCAGCGGAAACAATTGGCAACTAATGTTTGGGGTTGACATAAATATCGTCAAGAATCTGTCTCCAAAATTCCAAATTTCCAAAGGCAAAACACATTAGGCTAAGTTCAAGTCTCAAATTGTCTTACACCACAAGATAATTTAAATTGCAGTTATCTATGGATCTTTATACCACAAAATGGCAGATCAAACTCTACAACAATATCAATTGAACTCTTTAAAATTTATTTAAACTTAAGCATCCATTAAACAAACAACAGACAACAAAAAATATCAACAAATTTATAAAGAAACCTCAAACCTTCACTGAAAATGATCGTATATGTCAATGAAATTGCGCCTCTGTTTGCTGCCTCACGATAATTTTTTCAAACCTTTCCAAGCAAAAGTTCGGGTACGTAAATAATACAAACAGAGAAATTCTTCGCCTGTGAAAACATGGCGAAAATAGTAAAATGTCATTTTAGGGCGTTTCTCCTTAAAAGATCGGCCGTAACGTAGACATATAAAATGAAATGAATTAGGAGTGCGAGAACATAATAACGTGAACAAGTACAGACTCTAAGGTTAATGAGATCTACTGTATTGTAGATGTTCAAGACAAAGCTCAGAATTATAACAGGTCTAATGATCGAACCTCCTTGCCTCCGCCATTACATAAGATCCAGGATCCACGTCCACTTACGCTCTGAACTCATTCTTTACTAATCGATCTCGTTCACTGCAAATAAATACTCAGTGCAAACGTGTATTCCTTGTTGCACAGATGTCGAGAGTGGAAAATATAAAACAAAAAGTACGAGGATGTGACAATTTCTGTACTTCAAATCTTGTTTAGGTATAAATAAAATTGAAAATCAAATATTTCTGTACTTCTCGATAAAAAGAAAATTGAGTATCAGATATTTGATCTTTGTCAGAAAGATAATTATTGTCAGGATTCTTGCACAGATATCAACAGTAAACAGAGACAGAAAGGTACAATTTTACCAAAAATAGGAGTGAGAATTCGTGTACATAACAAGTCCACGTTTAAAAGTAGTTATGTTTGGCTGAAACTTTGAATTCCATATTCCCTCGCTGTTTTTCGTCAACAAAGAATAAACAGTGGCAACTGGCATGTGACTTAAAAGTGGATTCTGCGGCTTGTCACATTCTTTGACTTCCACTTTCCTTATAAAGAAACGAAAATTGATTCTTTTATAGTTTATAATAATGGGTATTCAGAGTAACATTGAATTATTTGGTACTTTTGTAGGAGGCATTTAATTATATTATAAACAAAATAATATATCTTACTTAATTTGTATATAATTTATAATAATATAAGACTACCTCTAATTTATTATAATTTTACTATAAATTAAGTTTATAAGAATACAGAATGTACTTATGATTTATAATAACATGGAATTATTTGGTATTTTTCAGGAGGTATCTAATTATATTACAAAGTAACTAACATGTCTTACTTAATCTATATATAGATTTACATATAATTTATAATAATATAAGACTACCTCCAATTTCTTAGAAGAAACATTAATTGAACCATAAATTAAGTTTATAATAATGGGTGGTATGTAATGGATGTACTTATGATTCGTACTAACATGAAATTATTTGGTACTTTTTGTTGGAGGCATCTAATTATATTATAAACTAACTAATTTATAATAATATAAGGCTACCTCCAATTTCTTATAAGAAACACCCAATTGTACTATAAATTAAGTTTATAATAATGGGTGGTATGTAATGGATGTACTTATGATTCATACTAACATGAAATTATTTGTAACTTTTTGTTGGAGGCATCTAATTATATTATAAACAAACTAATATACCTTACTTAACATGTATAATATATTATTATAAACAAACTAATATACCTTACTTAACATTTATAATATATTATAGTAACATGAAATTATTTGGTACTTTTTGTTGGAGGCATCTAATTATATTATAAACTAACTAATTTATAATAATATAAGACTACCCCAGTTTCTTATAAGAAACACCTAATTGTACTATAAATTAAGTTTATAATAATGAGTGGTATTGTAATGGATGTACTTATGATTCATACTAACATGAAATTATTTGTAACTTTTTGTTGGAGACATCTAATTATAGTATAAACAAATTAATATACCTTACTTAACATGTATATAAATTTACATATAATTTATAATAATATAAGACTACCTCCAATTTCTTATAAGAAACACCTAAGTGTACTATAAACTAGACTAATATACCTTACTTAACACATATCTATAGAAAGCAATACATTGATCTAACTTATCTTATATGTTAAGCTCAGATTTGAATATGATGGGAGTATATTTTGTTTGTTTTGTTAGTATCTTGTGAGATTTTTATCTTAGTTGCATATTAAAATAAACGGTTTTGTTAAGATTATTAAAAGTTAAGGGGGAATGGTTGTGGCTCTCAAAAAATTAAGTTATGAACATATTATTTATTAATAAGTTCTTATACTTATATATATATATACATATATATATATATATATACATATATATATATATATATATACATATATATATATATATACATATATATATAT
>MU227824.1:103448-131741 GCA_018584345.1 Thuja plicata | reverse complement strand
TATATATATATATACATATATATATATATATACATATATATATATATATATGTATATATATATATGTATATATATATATATTTTTTAAAATTAAAAAAAATAGAATATGTAAATTAGAAATAAAATATTTTTATAGATTATAAATTATTTTAGGGAAAATTTATATTTATTTGATAAAGTTTGAAGTAAATTATGTGTTAGGTTCGTGGGCCTAGCTTGTTTGGCGAGAGCTTCATGTGGTAAAGCACGAGATCACAAGTCTAGTCTCCCCCCAGCCCACGTGGTATCGAAGGACGTATTGTGTCAATGTCATTCGTCATACTAAAAGTTTATTCGACGCAATAGGGGGTGTTATACTTTATTCTTTTAGTCTAAAAAATGTAAATTATATCTTATTTTGACTTCAATTTTCATAAAATAAATCATTCTTAGAAAGTAGAGATGTGAAATATGCTTCTTAAGTTAATTAATGATGAAAGATATGTGCAAAATTAATTTGGATTATATAATTACAAGAAAAAATAACTCAAATAAACTATATATATGATATAGTAATTTATGCACTCAACAATGGATTGGTGTGGTTAATCTTGTTAGGAAAATAGTGTATCAACCTTTCATTTGAATAAGGTTACTATTTATAGTAAGTTTACATTTGAGCACATATTGGTCCAAAATTTTCCTCAAGACTATGGATTGGCTAGATAAGCATGCCGATATTTTTTGGTTACAAGAGCATGTCTAGGTTTGAAGATATTAAAGCTTACACTTTTTAAGTTGTTGAAGAAATTTTTGA
This sequence comes from Thuja plicata, assembly GCA_018584345.1. Taxonomy (NCBI): domain Eukaryota; kingdom Viridiplantae; phylum Streptophyta; class Pinopsida; order Cupressales; family Cupressaceae; genus Thuja; species Thuja plicata. Next base: position 130,945 of record MU227824.1, on the reverse strand, counting down.
AGTCAAATTTGAAGGTCTTAAAGGCTCCTAAATGGCCTGAAAGTGTCTATAACTAGTGTAGATGGTTATATCTTGATAAATTGCATCACGAGATTTATGATGTTCCAAATGACTCATTAAACAAACACCCAGTTCAAAACTGATGGCCTCAAGAAGTTGGATCTCCTAAAATAGGAAATATAAAAATGTGAATTGAACACATCATAGACGTGTTGGTGTGTGTTTTGACACATCATATGGCATCTTATATTGGAGATAAGATGGGTGCCACTTTTTAGGTGGGTTTTAGTGCATGTTTGTAACAACATTTGATAATTATATGTATTGGGGTATATACCCCAAGATGGTGACCAAAAAGGTGCCAAATACCTTTTTGGTCCCCCATACGCACATAGGGCGTGTGTGCTATAGGGTGCACACCCTATGGCTTGGATTTCCCAAGCCATAGGGCACACGCCCTATGGCTTGGGAAATTTAAACCAAAGGGGTACACGCCTTATAGCCCGCACGCCCTATGTACGTATGGGGGAGAGAGAGAGAGAGAGATACATGGGTGAGAAGGCTCCTACAACACCTTATGACACCTTACGACCCATCAGGAAGCCTAAGAGTACATCTTAGGGGCCGTAAGGTGTCTGAAGGGGGTCATAGGACCCATTAATGACTCCTACGACCCTTTATCACACCTTACAACCCATTAGGAGGACTAAGAGTACATCTTAGGGGTCATAATGTGTCTTAAGGGGTCCTATGACCTATTAATGGGTCCCTTATGACACCTTACGACCTATTAGGAAGCTAAAAATTACATCTTAGGGGTCATGAGGTGTCTTAAGGGGTCTTAGGACCTATTAATGGGTCCTACAACCCCTTATGACATGTTATGACCCATTAGGAAGCCTAAGAGTACATCTTAGGGGTCGTAAGGTGTCTTAAGGGGTCCTAAGACCCATTAATGGGTCCTACAACCCCTTATGACACCTTAAGACCCATTAGGAAGCCTAATAATACATCTTAGGGGTCCTAAGCTGTCTTAAGGGGTCTTAGGACCCATAATGGGTCCTACGATCCCTTATGACACCTTACGACCCATTAGAAAGCCTAAGAGTACATCTTAGGGGTCGTAAGGTGGCTTAAGGGGTCTTAGGACCCATTAATGGGTCCCACAACCCCTTATGACATGTTACGAACCATTAGGAAGCCTAAGAGTGCATCTTAGGGGTCGTAAGGTATCTTAAGGGTTCCTAGGATCCATTAATGGGTCCTACGACCCCTTAATACACCCTATGAACCCTAAGATGTACTCTTAGGCTTCCTAATGAGTCGTAAGATGTCATAAGGGGTCATATGACCCATTAATAAGTCCTAAGACCCCTTAAGATAGCATACAACCCCTAAGATGTACTCTTAGGCTTCCAAATGGGTCATAAGACCCCTTATCACACCTTACAACTCATTAGGAAGCCTAAGAGTACATCTTAGGGGTCGTAAGATGTCTTAAGGGGTCCTAATACCTATTAATGGGTCCTACGACCACTTTTGACACCTTACAACCCATTAGGAAACCTAAGAGTACATCTTAGGGGTCATATGGTGTCTTAAGGGGTCTTAGGACCCATTAATGAGTCCTACTACCCCTTATGACATGTTACGACCCATTAGGAAGCCTAAGAGTACTTCTTAGGGGTCTTAAGGTGTCTTAAGGGGTCCTATGACCCATTAATGGGTCCTACAACCCCTTATGACACCTTACAACCCATTACAAAGCCTAAGAGTACATCTTATGGGTCATAAGGTGTCTTAAGGGGTCATAACATCCATTAATGGCTCCTACGAACCCTTATGACACCTTACAACCCATTAGGAAGCCTAAGAGTACCTCTTAGGGGTCGTAAGGGGTCTTATGGTGTCCTAAGACACTGTAATATGTTCTATGACCCCTTGAGACCCATTATGTGTACTAGGAATCCTAAAATGTATTCTTAGGGTTCCTAAGGGGTCATAAGGTGTCTTAAGGGGTCCTAGGACCCATTAATGGGTCCTACGACCCCTTATGACACCTTACGACCCATTAGGAAGCCTAACAGTACATCTTAGGGGTTGTAAGGTGTCTTAAGGGGTCCCAACATCCATTAATGGCTCCTACAAACCCTTATCACACCTTATGACCCATTAGGAAGCCTAAGAGTACATCTTAAGGGTCGTAAGGGGTCTTATGGTGTCCTAAGACATTGTAATATGTCCTATGACCCCTTGAGACCCATTAATGTGTACTAGGAACTCTAAGATGTATTCTTAGGGTTCCTAAGGGGTTGTAAGGTGTCTTCAAGGGTCCTAGGACCCATTAATGGGTCCTACAACCCCTTATGACACCTTACAACCCATTGGGAAGCCTAAGAGTACATATTAAGGGTTGTAAGGTGTTTTAAGGGGTCTTAGGACCCATTAATGGGTCCTACAACCCCTTATAACACCTTACGACCCATTAGGAAGCCTAAGAGTTCATCTTAGGGGTCGTAAATTGTCTTAAGGGCTCCTAGGACCCATTAATGGGTCCTACGACCCCTTATGACACATTACGACCCATTAGGAAGCCTAAGAGTACATCTTAGGGGTCGTAAAGTGTCTTAAGGGGCCCTAAGACCCACTAATGGGTCCTACAACCCCTTATGACACCTTACTACCCATTAGGAAGCCTAAGAGTACATATGATGGGCCGTAAGGTGTCTTAAGGGATCTTAGGACCCATTAATGGGTCCTACGACACCTTATTACATGTTATGACCCATTAGGAATCCTAAGAGTACATCTTAGGGGTCGTAAGGTGTCTTAAGGGGTTGTAGGACCCATTAATGGCTCCTACAAGCCCTTATGACACCTTACGAACCATTAGGAAGCCTAAGAGAACATCTTAGGGGATGTAATATGTCTTAAGGGGTCATAGGACCCATTAATGACTCCTACAACTCCTTATGAACCCTTACAAACTCTTAGGAAGACTAAGAGTACATATTAGGGGTTGTAAGGTGTCTTAAGGGGTCGTAGGACCCATTAATAGGTCATATGACCCCTTATGATGCCTTACGACCCATTAGGAAGCCTAATAATACATCTTAGGGGTTGTAAGGTGGGGTAGGGCAAGGGAAATAAAGAGAGCAAGAGAGTGAGAAGAATAGGAGGTGAGAGGAAGATAAGATGAGAGAGAGTGAGATTAGATGGTGTGTGTGTGTGTGTGTGTGTGTGAGAGAGAGAGAGAGAGAGAGATGGTACAATAAAAGTCTCAAGAACCACAATGGTTGATGGAGCATCTCTCTCTCTCTCTCTCTCTCTCTCTCTCTCTCTCTCTCTCCTTTTGTCATTTTGTGTGTCTAATATAAAGCGTACGCCCTTTGAAAAACATTGAAGTTTACCAAGCCTAAGGCTTGGATTTTCCTTGGAGTTCCAACCCAAAGGCTTGGAGGATTCAAACAGGTCTGAGACGTGTTTTCCAGCAAACCTAGAAAAAAATAACATTTTTTCTTGTTTGCTCCCCATCAGGTTTGCACGTGGTTCAATAACGATAAAATCAGGCGGCATGATATTGTAGATCTCTCTGATAGCTATCTAACCATGTAATTTATTATGAATTCTCATTATTTTAAGCTTTTCATCTCTAATTTCTATTCTAAGTATGTCTGATTTTTGTCAAAAACCAACGTGTATTCGTTTGGGCTTAGATTTTGGCTTGTTCATCGAATTTTAAGAAAACTTACATTTTCAGAAACTAGACTCCATTCTACACACTTTAAAAAAAAAAAAGAATTTTTGATTTTCAATTAGTTTTCAATGATTTTTAGGGGAGCACACAAAAATTTCATGTTTTCAGGATGTGTCCACTTCGGAAAATGGCAAAAAATCACACTTTCATCAAAAAATTAGTAGAAAAATCTAGGATAAACTAGGTGTTGTTAGCTAATTTCTCACTGGAGCGATTAAACTTTTTTTATTTTTAAATTTAACATTTTAGGGGGAGCACACCAGACGCTATGTTATGTTTTTTCACAAAAAATAGGACCACTTTTTGTGCTCCCCCTTTTTGAGGGCCTTAATCTCCACCATTTCTAAAATAAATTAGTATTTTAGAAACTAGATTTGGAGTAGAACAACTCTTATTTTTGTCACATTTTAAAATTTTGAGTGTAACTATCCTCAATTTATCGTTGAAGTTCAAAGTTTGTTGATTTCAAGAAAAAAAGAGTGGCATCTTATACCCCCTTTTTGGTCCCCCATCTTTGTGCACTTACCCATTGTATCTCATATATAATAGTGCATGAGATAGAGGTTGTGTGTAAGAGTTTGATATTTTTTGAGTTACCTCTGGTATCTGGTTGGTGAGACTCCTGCGAGAAGCTTTCTCTACAAGTATATTGTATTTTGTTATTTATTTCTAAATAATATATTGGATAGCTTTTGGAGTGTGAGGTATTTCCCACGTAAATCACTATGTTGTGTTTGCATTCTATTTATGTTTAAATTTCTGCTAAGATTTTATAATTGTTATCAAGATTAGTGTAGGAAGTTGTTCCACTACCTTAATTTCCTTACAAACCTAGCATAATAGAAAATAATGGCAATTTCTAGTTACCTTGGATGAATTTAATTGTTCCTTAGTAATCTTTTTTATTTCTCATAAGAAATGGAGATGATGGGATGTTCTAAGTTAGGTTAAGGAAAACTTCTCTAGACTATTATAGTGTCAAGTATCTGAAAGCACCAATGGTGTCTGAACTTCTATTGAAAAGATGTGAAAGGAAAAAGAATGGATGGCTTAAAAGGGAAAGAGCCTCAATTTGTTTGAAATGGAAGCTTTGAAAGTATGGGGTATCCAACAAGGAGATGATTGAGGATTTTATGGCCTTCTATGGAGAAAGAGATTAAGAACCTTGAGCTCTAGCATTAGGTGGTGCACATTTTGGAACTAGTAATGGATATAGATGAAGTTATCAACTTTTTGGTATTTTATTTGCTATGGCTAATTTGTTATTGGATCTTGGGAATTTTCAAGAGAGGACAAAGATGTTTGATGAATGCTGAAATTTGAATTGTTTCTCTATGATTTTTAATGTAGTGGGTTCCTTTTCTTTTCCAAGACAACATTGAGGATGTTGTGCATCAATATCAAGTGTATTTCAATTATGTTTTGGATCATCTACATGGTTCAAAGAATAGATAAATGTGTATGCAATGTGTGGATGAGGAAATTGGTAAAGGGATGAAGATTTATCTTCCAGCTAGTGATGTCATTCCTACCTCAAATTATGGAAATGAGGACGCCTCAGATGAGATGGCTAAAGTATCTCTTTTTGGTAATACATTATCTATATAATAATTATAACGATATGAAAAGTGGGTTTCAATGCCTATGTTATTTGCCTTGGTCCCGTGTGCTTCTTTTCAATTATTAGTTTTAATATAAATGTGAAAGGAAACTAGTTTTTAAGGGTTGTAGAAGTTTCAATTAACCTAAATATTTCAAATATTTGTAGAGGCTTTGATTAACTCAAATGGTCCAAATAATTGGCTTTTAGAGGCTTGAGTCATGATTTTGCTTCACATTGGTCTTGGGTTCAACTCTGAGGCTAGGACATGCCTGAAGCATGTGGTTTGCAGGTGATTGCATGCATCCTTATAGGATTAGTCTCATCCCAACTTGTCTCTTTCTGGCCTCAAATTGGTGGCAAGTAAGACCAAGGTAAGGCAGGTTAGACGATGGACTAGGTTGTGAGGATACCCTTGGAACAACAAAAACCATGTTAAAAGAAAATGATTTTGGTTTGAGAATTAAAATAAATATATTTATAAAAATAAATATTTAAATAGCTCGTACTAATGCTTCTTAGATTATGAATTTACTAAATTAAATTATAAATATATTATTTATTATATTATATAAAGAGGTTTTAATATAATAAGTATCTTTATAAATATATGGAAAAGGTAGGATGAAATATTAGTATGAGTTATTTAAATATTTATTTTTATAAATATGTTTGTTTTAATAAATATTAAATATATACAAATAATGTATTAGTATATATTTCTTTTTAAAAGTTTTTAAAAATATGTTGAATTTTTCACATACATAAGTGCAATAAACACTTCAAAAGAATTTTCAAAGATTATGGTAGTTTAAATAAATTATAAAATTCGAATATATAAATTAGAAATACAATTTGTTTATAGATTATAAAATTTTCATAAATGATTTTAGAAAAGAATTGTAATTTTATTGTAAAGTTATAAATAAATTATGTTTATTTTGATTAATTTTTTTATAAATTTTTTTTATAGAAGGTAGAAATGTAAAATATCTTTCTTAAATTAGTTAATGAGGAAAGTTATGTGTAAAAGTATAATTTTTTTACTTGTTAAAATTTATTAGTTGGCTATTTTTTGAAATTTGAGAATCTTGATAGCAATGTCACAATTTGACTTGCTATGGAAAATATCCCCTACTTGGGTAAGTGTACAAAGATGGGGGACCAAAAAGGGGGTATAAGATGCCACTTTGTTTTTCAAAAAGCAGCAAATTGTGAACTTCAACGAGAAATTGAGGATAGTTAGACTCAAAATTTCAAAATATAATAAGAACAAGAGTTGTTCTACTCTGAATCTAGTTTCTAAACTACTAATTTATTTTAGAAATGGTGGAGATTAAGGCCCTCAAAAAGGGGGAGCACAAAAAGTGGTCCTTTTTTTGTGAAAAAAACATAACATAGCGTCTGATGTGCTCCCCCTTTAAAATGTTAACTTTTTATAAATAAAAAAAAATCGCTTAAGTGAGAAGTTATCTAACACCACCTAGTTTATCCCAGATTTTTCTACTATTTTTTGGATGAAATTGTGATTTTTTTGGAATTTACGAAGTGGACACATCCTGAAAACATGAAATTTATGTGTGCTCCTCCTAGAAATCATTGAAAACTAATCAAAAATCAAATTTTTTTTTTTTTAAAGTGTGTAGAATGGAGTCTAGTTTCTGAAAATATAACTTGTTTCAAAATTTGATGAACGAGCCAAAATCTATTCCCAAAATAATACACATTGGTTTTTGAAAAAAAATCAGACATACATACAAAAGAAATTAGAGATGAAAAGCTTAAAATAATCAGAATTCAAAATAAATTATATGGTTAGATAGATAACAAAGAGATCTGCGATATCAATTCGTCTGATTTTATCATTATTGAACCATGTGCAAACCTGACAGGGAGCACACAAGAAAAAATGTAAATTTTTTGTATGTTTGCTGGAAAATATGTCTCAGACCTGTTTGAATCCTCCATGCCTTTGGGTTGGATCTCCAAGGCAAATCCAAGCCTTAGGCTTGGTAAATTCTAATATATTTAAAAGCGTGTACGTGTTATAGCACGTACATGCTATTGTGTGTACGCGCTATGCAAATTCATGGTTTACATAGCACATACGGGCTATAGTGCGTACGCGCGATGTAAACCATAAGTTTTTATAGTGTCTAAAGGATTAATATAGAGAGAGAGAGAGGTGTGTGTGTGTGTGTGAGAAAGAGGTATGTGCACCAAGTTGTGAACCAAAAAGGGGGTATAAGTGGACACATTTTTTCTGAAATCGGGTAAACCTGAACTTGGAACAGACATTTGAAGGTCATGCACTCAAAATAAGAAGATGTGTAAAAAATAAAAAAATGTAGTACTCTAAATCTAGTTTCTAAAATAGTAAAGTTTTTTAAAAATCGATAAGATTAAGAGGCTCAAACCTCGCGCGCACGAACAATTGTTCCTAATTTTTTCAGAAAAACATAACATAGTTGTTTCCGTGCGCTATACAAACGATATACTTATATTCAGTATTTTTGAAATACCTTTGATAGGATGATAGGTCAGAGTGAGATCTAGAAGTTGTGTATTTTTTTGTAATTTTTTGATGAGTATTTTTTTCTGTGATGTTTTGAAGTGACCGCATCCTGAAAATTTGGTACCTGTTCGTACGTTGGGCATAACTTGCAGCAAAATAATAAAAAATGAAAACTTTTATTTTAAAAGTGTATAGAATCAAATATAGAACAATAATATGTAATGTATTTGTAATTTGGTTAAGTATATCAAAAGTTATTAAAAAAATGGTAGACATATGTCTATGAGGACTGCCAATACACTGGTAAAGAAAATTAAAGTTTACTATGCTAATGTTGTCCAAAAATAGAAAAATTTATATGGTTAGAAAGCTAAGAAGACGTATGAGATTATGGTGAAAATTATAGAGCTACTCTCTTGACAAATTGTAAACCTGATGAAGATAAAGCCAAGAATTCATCTTACAAGATGAAAAAATGTCTAAAAGAACAAAAATGGAGGGAAAATGAGCCTCCAAGCCTTTGGGTTATTTTCCAAGCCTCTTCCCAAGCCATAACCCGATCGGGTTTCTAAATTTCAAATAACCCGATCGGGTTCTGAAAAGAAAAAAAGTAGTTTTTCAACTCCTACATAACCCGATCGGGTTACATAACCTGATCGGGTTCTGGAGAATAAAATGTACAATTTTCACTTCTTCAAAACCTGATCGGGTTATGAAGAAGTATTTACTCTCTCTCTCTCTCTCTCTCTCAATCCTCCTTTATTCTTAGTTTTTGAGAACCCGATCGGGTTCTGAGGAATTGAGGATATTTTCAACCATATGGTCTAAAAAGGATTATTTGTCATCTTTTTTAAGAATCATGTGATGCAAGAAAATGCTTTAAATAAAGGTTTTTGGAAAGTAGGACAGACTATGTTCATGGCCCTCCCATGGGCTCCCAGTTGTAACTCTGAAAATGAAAATGTTTTAAACTGTTCTTCCCCGTACTGGTTAGAAATTAGAAATGTGCAGTCAGAATTCTGGCATTTTATCTCCCATCTGCTTAAACCTCTTAGATCGGTCCTCCAAGTCAAAGAAGACAAAGTCACATTGCCTCACCTTAATTCTCAGGCCTTGGTCATCCTTAATCCTGAAGTATTTTTCCCTGATGAAATCTCCCTCGACATTGAAGGAGAAAAATAGAATTGGCCCATTGTTAAACTTGGGGACATTGGAGCTTGCTTCCACTGCAAGCTCAATGACCATAATCAAAGGGACTGTCCCCTTTTGAAGAATGTACAGAAGAATTTTCATGAAGAATCCATGAACAAAAATGACCCCCCGACCATACCTAAAAATAATGACAACACTGTCAACCCTAAAAATAGGAATGACGACACTAATAATAATATTTCTCAAGACTTGTGTAGTGCTTAAGATAATAGAGGCAGTGGTAGAGAAACCCGAGACTCACACTTGGATAAATTTGTATCTCTATCCAACCCTCTCTTTGAAGAAGAGTTTGTAGTTCATGTTATACACTAAATTTTGCACCCTAGGTCAAGCTCTCGTAGTCTTGATAATCTAGTATAACATGGGAATCATTTCCAGGTTGTTGGACCTTTGCTAACTTAAATGAGACCTCCAGGTTCTAGGCTGGTTCCTCTTGGATAATCACCCAAATTTTCTTTTTAACATGAAATTAAACCCTTGAGGGAAAAGGGATAGAAGGAATGCATGGAAGGGAAATAACTGAATAAGCAAACTACCCTACTAGGTGATACACCGAAGGTAATTTGAATCACAACACAATGAATGAGATCAACACACAAACTAAGGTCTAGGAGAACACAACTTTCTGAATAGGTTTGCATAAATATTTCATAGAGAGGTCTGAAGTAGAAAGAGGCTATTCAAGGAAAGAAATGATTTCACAAACAATAACTTTCCTAAGAAATTTAGACACAGACTACAACCTGTAAACAAAGATTCACTTCTACAACTAGGCACGTGAATAAGACAAAGTGACAAGGGATTGAAGAATATCCACAAACTCATTCAAATCAAATCATCCATAAGAGTACACATGAATTGCAGAAAGGAAGAAGGCTCAAGAACCCTAATATATCTCTGGAAATATTCAATATACTTAACTCAATAAGAGAAACTTAGACAAGGAAGACATGAGGGAAGAAAGGATGTCACAGAATACCTTGCAATATCTGAATATTAATGAAAAAGTTACAACTGCTGAAAACAAGAGGCCAAAGAAATGCCACATATAATTTTCATCAACTAGAAAATCCTAAGCTAGAAAGCTTGAAAACTAACTTATATACATGTTCCTCCTAGCACGCAGGCTCATGGAAACAATCTAATTCTTAAAATTAGAGTTTCAATAGATCTTGCATAAACAATTCAAACCCTAATACATGTCAATTCTGCTCATTAATGCAATGAAAATATCCTCAGAAATATTGGATTTTGCTTTGAATATCTTACTGATCACCATAAATGTGCCTCTGAGAAGTCAGCTCGAACATCTCTCTATCTATTTCCTAAGAAATCACGCCACTGCCATGAAATCTGAGAATCAGATATTCATATATTTGAATATTTAAACTTTAACGGTCACAGGTGGCGCAGGAGCTCGATCAATGGTTAATATTTGAATTTCTATCCTCCTTTAAATTGCAATAGTCGATCTTCATGCTTTGACTCTATCCTTTGACTCATAACTAACCCGCCTTTTACCCAGGTTATTATCTCTCCCTTATGTCTCTGAGTCGCTAGACTTTTTTCTTAACCTTGGTTACATCACAAGATTTCACAACAATGCAGTCGCGTAATCTCCTTACCTTTTACTTAAATGTGAAATCATTCAGAGACTTGGCGACCACTGCAAGATCTGATCAAGATCAATGGTTGTCGGGAAGTCTCTAAATAGACTTGGTATATTCCCTTTCCTTATGAGACTTGGTGAGTGAAGGCAATCTCAAAGTCGCCAGATGATATGGAATATTCTATCGTGGTCACGAGACTTGGAGATTGAGCATATGAAAAATGGGCCCATCAAGACACGCGTCCCCTTGTCATTTGTTTACACTTGCCTTGTCACCTCTGCCACTAACATCGACACTGACCTTGACTTAACCCGTCCTTAACCATGAATTCATTCAAAGACCTAGCGACTGAAAGGCTCTAACCTGACCCAGCCTAAACATAAGTTATACCCACGGGTTAGAAAAATACATTGAGTCGCGAGATCTCCAGATATTTTTTTAACTCTGAATCACTTCATGAGATCACACGACTGCCTTTTGATCAAACATGATCTAACGACTATCACCAAGTTTCCATATCAAATGAGAATATTCCTTTCCTTATGGAGACCACGCGACTAAGGTAATCTCAGGATCGCTAGACAAATAAGAATATTTAGTTTTCATTATGCAACTAGGAGACTAAAGGCAAGGCATAATACGCACATGGAATTTAAGGAACTTAAGGGGCCCAAAAAGGTAATGATAAAATAGAATAGGGCACTGAAAAACTAGGGTTTATACCAAATTCACGTAGGGTTTTTTGCATACTTAGGTTATTTGGCATGAACAAGGCAAACCATAGAGCTGAAAACATAGCAGAGGAAACAACCAAGACCAGAAAATTTAAAGATTTTCACAGGCTGGGCTCAACCCTTGTGGGAGCCTCATTTCACTCCACTTGTAGCCAATTTTACATAACATGAAAAATTTGGGGCAACATTCTTGGCAATTTCTGCTGGATGTCAGCCTGCTAGATATTGAGAACCATTAGCCTTGATATCCATTAGGAATAGGAGTCATCTTCTGATAAAAAATAGAACCTTTGGAAATAGATTGAAATCAGGAGGAGGAACTACTAAATGTGCACGAGCACTTCTTGAAAAGCAGGAAACTAACCTAGAAAGTAGGAATAGAAAACAGGGAAACTTATTCACAAATATTTACAAGGAAGGACAAACCTCAAAACAAGGCTTCAAATGGAATCCATTAATAGAAATGGGCAAGGGATCTCCTCCAAGAGTTTATAATTGAAATGCATTACGCTCCTTGCATTCTGTGATAATGAATGGACCTCCCCAGAAGGAATCAAATTTAGTATGTTTGTCAGGCTTGGCCTTGAATTCATCCCATTTGAGGACTACATCCCCAACTTTGAAATTTCTAGCCTTGGCTCTTTTATCAAAACTTTTCTAAGTTTGCATTTGATGGAATTCCATATCTTTCATGGACTTATCTCCATGTTCTTCTAATTCCATAATTTGATCATACCTAATCTACAAAGGATCTCCTTCTTCAAACAAGACATATTGAGTAGCTAAGTCCAAAGCTAGCAATTCGGTTGAAATGGACAACTTAGCTTCTCTCCCATACACTAACATGTATGGAGAATTCCCAATGATCTTTTTTGGGGTAATTTTGTCTAACCACAAGGCAGATTTCAATTTGTTGTGCCAATCTCTTTGGTTGTCTTGTAATGTCTTCTTGATTATCCTAATCAAGTTCTTATTAGTTGATCCTGTCAAACCATTTCCCTGAGGGTAATAGTTTGAACTTGTGTTCAAATAAACACCATGTTTGAGTGCCCATTTAGTCACTCTTAGGCTTGTAAATGCTAATGCATTATCTATTATGATGGAGTCTGGAGTGCCAATTCTATGAATAATGTCATCATAAAATTTTAGGACAACACTCTCATTTTCTTCTTTTAATGCAACAACTTCTGTCCATCTATTGAAATAATCAGTTGCAGTGATTATCCACTTATGGCCTACACTAGATGGAGTATTAATCATTCCAATGAAATCTATGCTCCATCTCGTGAAAGGTTTCTATGTTCTGATGGGTTGAAGGGGCAAGGCTGCAAGCCTTTCTTTTCCTGCAAACATGGCACTCTTGATGCATTTACTTACATAATCATGACTATCCTTGAAGATAGATGGCCAATAGTATCCAGCCCTCATGATCTTAAAAGCAGTAGTCCTAGGAGAGAAATGACCTCCAGAAGGTCCATCATGAAATTCAAATAGGACATTTGCTATCTTTTCTGAATCCATGGACCTCAAAAGGACACCATTGTGATCCTTTCTAAAAATAATTTCATCTATCAGCACAAAGGGGATAGATTGCAATCTATAGTACCTTCTCTTTGGTGAATCCAAATCTATAGGATATTCCCCTGTCTTTAAGTAATGAACCATGTTAGGCAACCAACTTGTTGCCTTGGCATGATCCTCCGTTGTATGCATAACTAGAGATGCATTCTCTTGCTGTTGTTTTCTTAAGGTATCATCCTCTGTTAGTTTCTCACAAAGACCTCTTCCTCTAAGTAGCTTGGTAGTTTGGATGTCAATGTAATATTCCATCACTCTAGTAATCCAACCAGCTCTTTTCTCATTTAGGTCTTTGGAAAGCAAAAAATCCTTGACACTTGGATGAGTGACTTTTAAGTGTACCTTGTTGTGAGTCAACAGATATCTAAAATTCTTAAGGCTCTTTACCACAATAAGTACATGTTTTTCCACAAAACAATATCTATGTTCATATTCTTCCAAACCTTTGCTAAAGAAAGCAATAAGTTGCTCCAATCCTTCAGAATTTTCTTGGGTCAACATTGCAGATATGACATCAGAACCCCCATAAGCATAGAGGATAAAATCCTTACTGAAATTTGGGTTCAATAGGGCAGGAGCTTCTGTCAAGGCCTCTTTGATAGCTTGGAAACTGGATTTCCCTTCTTTGCTCTAGCTAAAATCTGAACTCTTCTTTAACATAGTTGTCAAAGGCTTTAGTAAATCTGCAATATTAGGCAAGAAACACATGACAAAGTTAATCCTTCCTATGGAAGATTGAAGGCCTTTCTTGTGAGATGGTAGGGGTAGTTCTAGAATAGCTGCAATCCTCTCAGGGTCTACTGTGATTCCTTTCTTGGATACTACGTATCCCAATAGTTTCCCTTCATGAACTGCAAACACACATTTCTTGGGATTAAGGGATATCCCAAACTCTCTACATCTTTCAAATATTTTCCTCAAATGTTCAATGTGGTCTGCTACATGTTTAGAATAAATAGTTATATCATCTAAGTAGACTAGTACAAACTTGTACATGAGGATTTTAAAGGCCATATCCATTGCCTTTTGAAACGTAGCACCTGCATTAGACAAACCAAAGGGCATTTTCTGATAAGCCATGGTTCCCCACTTGGTTGTAAATGCAGTCTTATATTGATCTTCTTCATGAACCAGGATCTGATTATATCCTGAATAGCCATTCAGTAATGAAAATCTCTCGAATCTAGAGACACGTTGCAGAATTTGCTCCATAGATGGCAACAGATGGTGATCTTTGAGGGATGCCCTATTAAGGTCTCTAAAGTCAACACATAGCCTCAACTCCCCATTCTTCTTCCTGACTGAAACAAGGTTGGAAACCCAACTAGTATGCTTTATGGGGTAGATGATACCACTCTCTATTAATTTGAGTACTTCTTTATGCATGAGTGGTTCAAGCTTGGGGTTGACAGCCCTTTTCTTCTGTCTGACTAGTTTGGCATTAGGCTCCAATTCAATTGTATGCTGAGAGAGTGGAGGATTAAAACCTTTGAGGTCTTCATATTGCCACGCAAATATATCACTGAACTCTTGAAATAATTGGGTATAGGCCTGCCTTTCTGAATCAATATTTACCTTCCCAAATTGTAGACTTTTACCTGGCTCCAACTCTAGTTCAACACAATGTTCTTGTTGTACTACCAGGCCAGTTTTACTCCTTTTAACTTGATCATCTTTGTTGAAGACAACTTCTAAGGTGACAAGACCCTTGGGAATCTTATTAGATCTGAGTTGTATCACTTGATCACCATAGTTCTGCATTAGTCTATCTTGGTTATGTTCTGAGAAAACATCCTCTTCAAATAAGAACTGTAGAATTTGTTCATCATTGTCAAACACTTGCCAATTAATATTATTATCAAGGATAAAAGGTATGACAATTACTTTGATATGCTATTGGTTCCTTTCTTTTGAAATGCTATCAGGGATATCATACTGAGATCCAACAACAACTAATCTATCTGCATTCTGATTTGACTTTCTAGGGATAACAACAAAATTGAAGGCATGGAAATCTTCAATTGCATCCCAATCTCGATGCTTGTATGCTCTCATTGTATCACTTTTGGTTGCACTCATCCCTCTTACTTGGCTGACAACAGCTCATTGTCACCATATACTTTTAGGGCTTTGATCCCTCTCTTCTTAGCCCACTCCAGTCCATTCACTAGGCTCTCATATTCAGCAGTGTTGCTAGTGCAAGAGAAACTGAACCTAAAGGTTGTATAATACTTTTCCCCATTAGGAGAGACTAGCATAGCACCACCACCAGAACCATGGCTTCTTCTAGCAACATCAAAGAATAACTCCCAGACTTGATTGCCTTGATCTTCTGACTCAGTGTTTGTTTTAAAAATATTTGGCTCTATGGATTCATGTTCTTGTAGCAAAAGACTCCAAAACCAACATTCCAAATAACATTGGCTTGGGCTTCTGAAGCCCTCTCTGATTCCAATTCATCTAGATAGATATTTGGGATACCCTCTATTTTGGTGCTTGTTTCTCTGATGATTGAGAAGTCATTGCTATCAAGTGCAATGCAGTTGGTATTGATTACATTGGACACATAAGGCTCTATGTGATGTGCTACCAATGATTCAGACTTGATAGTAACCTTAGTTCCATACCTTGTATGAAAAAGCATGTGAGACTAGTCAAAAGAAAGACAACCTCCTATCTTGGCTGTAAACTCCCTTGATAAACATATGGAAAATAAAGTAGGGAGGTCTATGATGTATATGTCAAGTAGGATAGAGAAATTGGGGCTTGCATGGAGGATTAAACTGGTATCCTTGGCCACACCTATGGTATTTACTAAGGAACCATCAAGTTGGGTCACTCTCTTTTGAAAAGGTTCATATTTCAATCCCAATTGGTTAGCCACTTTCTTGGGCATGATAGTGCTAGTAGCCCCACTATCTACCATGCAATTATGTACTAAAGATTTTTCAATAATTAAAGATACATAAAAAGGGGGTGGTTTTAAGTTCCTACCTTGCATGGCACTTGCCTTGGAGTTACTACTTGAAGTCTCTTCCTTTTGATCAGTGTTAACCAACACTGGCTTAGCAACTTCTTTTGTATGCTGTTGAGGGATCACCTCTTCAGACATGGCCTTCTTCAATATCTCAGGTTGTCTCAGAATAGCCAAGGAGTCCCACATGGACATAGTGACATTCACCTTCTTCATGTTATCCACAACGTTGAAGGGGACTACTGTGTGCACTCTGTGGTGTGTCTTTACTATGATAGGCTCAACCTCCTTGGGAGATTGGCCTCCTTTGACTAGAATGGTGGGAGCCTTCTTTAATATGATAGGACTAAATGACTGTGAAGATTCCGCAGATGTAGAAGCTTTAGCCCCATCTCCCGTTTGCTCCATGTCTTGAGCCCTTCTTTTAGATCTAGTGTTGGCTGCAATAGGAGACTCATTATTCACTCCATTAAAATATTGTTCCTCCCAATTGAAGAGAGAAACCTCATCATGTTGTGCTTCTTGCTGAGGAGGTGGCTCACTAGAAGAAGCCTCTGATTGAGTAAGTGAGGCATTTTAAACCATTAGTGCTTGATGGACCCTTCCATTTATGCATGTTGCTTGATTATGGGACTGATTGCAAGGATAACACCATTCCATCTCTATGGAAAGATTGTTTTGACTTGGGACTACATCCCTGACTGGATTTGTAGAATTAAGGGGTGTTATATTATAAGGTTGGAATGACCTTTGATTGTAGTTCTGCCTTCCCCCTGGTAATTTCCTTGGTATTGGGGCCTATTTTGCTGATAAGATTGTCCCTGATTTTGATATTGTTGATTAGGACCTTGACTCTATTGTTGATAAGGTGGTCTAACCTCTTGATTCTATATTTTCAAATTGTTCATCTCATTGCTCATGTTTAGCATCATTTTTTAAATTTCTTACTGACCACTTTGTATCTCTTGTTGACTGCTTCTTAATTCAAGTAACTCTTGAGAAGGGACTACTTTTGATTTATCATAGCTACTGGTAGCCTTAGGTGCTATCACAGTGGGTATAGGGGTAAAAAGAGATGTTTTTAGAGGTGTAGTGGGCTAAAGGTTAGGAAAAATAGGCATGGGTGGCCTTCTGGCTAACATGCCTACTTGGATTAAACAATTTTCAACCTTGATAGCTATGTCAAAAGCCTGAGGTAATGAGGTACCGCCCATGGATTAGATCATGACAGAGATTTGACCATCCAAAATTTTCAAGAAGTACAAGAAATCATGGTCAGCTGACGGCCTTACTGAGACTGGGATTCTATTCCATGTTTTGAGGAATATATTATTGAAATCTGTCATCTGTTCTTGAGGATCTCTCCTTATGGTTGTTAGTTGCTCAACCAGAGATAAGTTATCTAATTTATCTTCAAAGTATCTTCTTAATGCATCCCCTAATCCATCCCATGAATTAATAGAACCAACATTAAGAGTTCTAAACCATTCTAAGGCATTACCTTTAAAAGAGGCTGCTAATAGCTTGGTAGCCACATCTTCTTCTGTGATATTATGTGTACTATAGATAGTAGTCACATCTCTTATGTGTTCAAAAGATGTTGTTTGTCCTTCTCCTGTGAAATCAGGTAGACTCTTTAGTGCTACTAAGGGCACATCATGATGTTGAGCAAAGTTCAACGGACTTCCTTGATTGAAAGGGGCAAAGGCAAACTGTCTAGCCATTGCAGGAGCTGAGATTTTCTAAGAAGCAACTATGTGAGTGGTATTTAAGGGTGGTGCTGAATATTCTTGTAGCTCTCTAGTTAAGGATCTTCCTCTCCTTTTAAAATGAAAAGGAAAAGGTCTCCTTTCTGAAGTATCAGGTGGTGTAGACTGTACCCTCCTTGTAGGAGGTGTTCTTCGAGATGATTTCCCTTTATATTTTCTTGTTAAGGGAAGTTGCAAGAACTTAGAAAGCTTTGAGCTTCTTGTATCGATATTTCTCATATACTTTGAATAGAACTGGATCTTCTGCTCTTCACCAATGGAGTCGCCAGATATACTTGACAGGAAAACCTCTTTAGGTTTTTGTTATGCAATCAGTATATCAGAGATAGCATAATCTTTGCAAATAAACTTCCTTTAGGTCCCACCGGGCGTGCCAGAAATGTTATACACTAAATTTTGTACCCTAGGTCAAGCTCTCATAGTCTTGATAATCTAGTATAACATGGGAATCATTTCCAGGTTGTGGGACCTTTGCTAACTGAAATGAGACCTCCAAGTTCTAGGCTAGTTCCTCTTAGATAATCACCCAAATTTGCTTCTTAACATGAAAGTGAACTCTTAAGGGAAAAGGGATAGAAGGAATGCATGGAAGGGAAATAAATGAATAAGAAAACTATCCTACTAGGTGATACACCGAAGGTAATTTGAATCACAGCATAATGAGTGAGATCAACACACAAACTTAGGTCTAGGAGAACACAACTTTCTGAATAGGTTTGCATAAATATTTCATAGAGAGGTCTGAAGTAGAAAGAGGCTATTCAAGGAAATAAAAAGATTTCACAAACAATATCTTTCCTAAGAAATTTAGACACGACCTACAAGCTGCAAACAAATATTCACTTCTGCAACTAGGCACAGGAATGAGACAAAGTGACAAGGGATTGAAGAATTTGCACAAACTCATTCAAATCAAATCATCCATAAGAGTACACATGAATTGAAAAAAGGAAGAAGGCTCAAGAACCCTAAGATCAATAAGAGAAATTTAGACAAGGAAGACATGAGGGAAGAAATGATGTCACAAAATACCTTGCAATATCTGAATATCAATGAAAAAGTTACAACTACTGAAAACCAGAGGCCAGAGAAATGCCACATATAATTTTCATCAACTGGAAAATCCTAAGCTAGAAAGCTTGAAAACTAACTTATATACATTTTCCTCCTAGCAAATAGATCTTGCATAAACAATTCAAACCCTAATACATGTCAATTCTACTCATTAATGTAATAAAAATATCCTCAGAAATATCAGATTTTTATTTGAATATCGTACTGATCACCATAAATGTGCCTCTGAGAAGTCAACTCGACCATCTCTTTGTCTGTTTCCTGAGAAATCGCACCACCGCCATGAACTCTGAGAATCAGATATTCATATATTTAAATATTTAAACTTTAACGGTCACAGGTGGCACAGAAGCTCGATCAATGGTTGATATTTGAATTTCTATCCTCCTTTAAATTGCAGCCATTGATCTTCAATCTTTGACTCTGTCCTTCAACTTATAACTAACCTGCCTTTTACCCAGGTTATCATCTTTCCCTTATGTCTCTGAGTCAGCAGACTTTTTTCTTAACCTTGGTTACATCACGAGATTCCACAACAATGCAGTCGCGTAATCTCCTTACCTTTTACTTAAATGTGAAATCATTCAGAGACTTCGCGACCACCCCAAGATCGGATCAAGATCAATGGCTATTGGGAAGTCTTTAAATAGCCTTGGAATATTCCCTTTCCTTATGAGACTCGATGAGTGAAGGCAATCTCAAAGTCACAAGATGATATAGAATAATCTGCCATGGTCACGAGACTTGGAGATTGAGCATATGAAAATTGGGACCATCAAGACACGCATCCCCTTGTCATTTGTTTACACTTGCCTCATCACCTCTGCCACTGACATCAACACTGACCTTGACTTAACCCATCCTTAACCATGAATTCATTCAGAGACCTAGCGACTGAAAGGCTCTAACCTGACCCAGCCTAAACATAAGTTATACCTACAGGTTAGAAAAACACATTGAGTTGCGAGATCTCCAGATATTTTGTTAACTCTGAGTCACTTCATGAGATCACGCGACTACCTTTTGATCAAACATGATCTAACGATTGTCGCCGAGTCTCCAGATCAAATGAGAATATTCCTTTCCTTATGGAGACCATGCAACTAAGGTAATCTCGGGATCGCTAGACAAATAAGAATATTATGTTTTCATTATGCAACTAGGAGACTAAAGGCAAGGCATAATATGCACATAGAATTTAAGGAACTTAAGGGGCCTACAAAGGTAATGATAAAATAGAATAGGGCGCTGAACAACTAGGGTTTATACCAAATTCACATATCATTTTTTGCATACTTAGGTTATTTGGCATGAACAAGGCAGACGAGAGAGCTGAAAACAAAGGAGAGGACACAACCAAGACCAAAAAATTTAAAGATTTTCACAGGCTGGGCTCAACCCTTGTGTGAGCCTCATTTCACTCCACCTGTAGCCAATTTTACATAACATGAAAAATTTGGGGTAACAGTTCATACGACTACCCCGAATGCTGAAGTTCATAATCCTTTTGTTTGTTGCCCTCAATACATGTTTGTTCCTAGAGAGAAAGTCAATGAAGACAATGCTCCATGTCAAAATGCCCTACAAATAGCTCTATCCAAAATCTGAAATAACAATAACATTAAGGAGGAAAATAAATACTTGGATGAACAAAAGGAGGTCTGCCCTGACAACATGCCCTCCGAGTCTCTGCCTATAGAAGGTGATGAAGGAAATATGAATTAGAATGCCCATCGTAAAGCAATTGTTTCTTCCAATGATAGTCCATCCCTGCCACTTATAAATAATCAAGGGGAAGAGGATGATGGATTTATAGAAGTGATTTCTAAAAATAAAGAAAGGAAGACATATGACAGAAGTAGTAGTCTAAGGAACAGTGCGAGAAATCTCAAAATTAAAAACATAGAATTCCCAGACTACTTCAACAGATTGTGCAAGAATCAAGCAATCCCCAAAACCTTATGATGATGAACATACACAACTGGAATGTTAGGGGTCTAGAAATGGTTGGTAGAAAGTATATTGTTAGAAATTGGTGCAATAATATTTATAATAAAGAAATTATATGTCTTCAAGAAATCAAAGTTACTGGCTTCCATGCTCATAATACTCTCAAATTCATATGGAGCAAAGCCAATTCCTTTTTTTTTAGATCATCCGAGAGGAAAAGGAGTTACTATACTTATTGGTAATAAATGTGCCAACAATATTATTGCCAAAGGCACTTCCCCATGTCAGAGGGCTATCTGGGGGATATTCAAAGAGAACACTCAGGAGTTAGGGATTTTTAATATATATGCTCCCAATGACTATAGAGAAAGAGCCCAACTATGGGACTGGTTATAAAATAACTTACCAGATGCTAAGTGGATTTTCATGGGAGATTTCAATATGATTGACAAAAAATAAGATAAACGTGGAGGCAACAAACATATTTGGAAAGGGAATGAATACTTCTTCTGGGATAAATTCAAAAGAAGGTTCCAAGTCAGTGATCCTCTAGAGAATATGAAGCAAGAGTTCAATAATATTTGGTTCACCTGGTGTAATAATCAGGCCAAACAAAATAGGATGTATTGCAGGCTCAACGGGATTTACTTTAAAAAGATGTTATTCAGTCTCAATCATCAACCGAGCCAGAATCCAGTGGTAGTTACACCCTCTAGCCTGTCTAACCATTCGCCCATCCATGTGTGCATTACTCTTAAGGCACACTGCATCCAAAACCCCAGTCTGAAGAGAAATATTATTTTCAAGCTTAACACCTCCCTACTAGAAGACAAGGACTTTCTCCAAGCCATAAGATCTGCTATTGTCCTCTCCGAATTCTACAACTTTGAGCTTTCTGCAAGATATAAATGGGATCAATTGGTTAAGGTCTGGAGGAAACTATACCAAATTGTGGGACCTAAGGAAGCCCTTGACATAAATCAAGAAGAAAACTTATATTAGAGACAAATCAATCAAATTGAATCTCAACTCCAGGGTAAAGGAAATGATCAGGAATTGGAATAATCTCTCTTTAGTACCAAAGCCAAACTTAGAAGAATCCAGAATTACAAAATCTGAGGACAAAAAGTTAGGGCCAAAGCTAGATGGATTAAATATGGGGACATGGGATCTAAATACTTCTTTAACTTAATCAGAGCTAAACATAACAGAGAAGATATCAATGGCATTCAGATAGAAGGTGGAGTTACCATGGATAACAAAGACACTTTGAAAGCTTTTGTAGAATTCTATAAGAAATTGTTTTCTTCAGAACAAAAAAATGAAAACATTAAGGTTATGAATAGATGTACCAAGTTGATTCCAAGGAAGGTGTCCCAAAAATGGCCCTAGAACTTGATCAGAGGATTAGCTTGAAGGAAATTTATGATGCTATAAGCTCTCTAGCAAATGAAAAATCTCCTGGACTGGATGGACTGCCTGTAGAATTTTATAAAAAAAAATAAAGAATGGATTTCTGGTGAATTGTTAGAAGTGTATGAGGAAGCTCTTGAAGCAGGAACTCTAGGGGGCAACATCAACAGAGGGTTAATTAAAATTCTGCCCAAAGATGGTGACAAATCTCAAATCAAGAACTAGAGGCCCATTACTTTATTAAATATCTCATACAATATTATTGCCAAAATCGTGGCTAGAAGAATCAATGAGATCCTCAAAGATGTGGTATCAGTCACCCAAACTGGATTTATTAAAGGTAGATATATTTTGGATAACCTAATTACTATTTGGGAAGCCATGCACTGGGAAAAAATGGATGGTCAAAATGCAGCTATGGTTCTACTTGATTTTGAAAAAACCTATGATAGAATTGAGTGGAGTTTTGTTCTCAAAATGTTAGAGGCATTTGGTTTCCCAAAACATTTCTGCACTTGGGTTAGTATTCTATTTAAAGACTCCTCAACTGTGATTGATGTAAATGCAGAACTTTTTGATCACATAGTGCTTGAAAGATCTATTAGACAAGGTTGCCCTCTGGCCCCTGCACTTTATGTCATTGCAGCAGATGCTCTATCCTTTATCCTCAAAGCCTCTAAACTTGGCCCACCTTTCAAGGGGCTCCAACTACCAAATAAGGAATACCTTCTTGTTAAACAGTTTTCAGATGATACTGCTCTGTTCATTGAACTGGAGGAAGATAATTTTGACAATACTCTTAATAGAATCCAAGTGTTTTGTAAGGCTTTAGGAGCTAGGATAGCTCCTCACAAGTCTAATATATTGGGTTGGATAGAAATCCCTCCTAGTTGGCTTGAAAATAGAGAATGGAAGCAGTCTGGAACATCCACCATTGTCAGATATATCTAGGCATTCCCTTTTCCATTAACCCCTCTATTAATGAGATGTGGGCATTGATCTATAAGAAGATTGAGAATAAACATACTGAATGGCAATCTCACATGTTGTCCTTGGCCGATTGAATACAAATTGTTCAGAAGGTTCTCTCCTCACATGTAGTCTACTATGCTTCTTCCTAGATGTTGGCCAGCAGTCAGATTAATGAATTGGAAAAAATACTAAGGGACTTCTTGTGGTCTGATGGGATGGGTAACAGAAAGAGACATTGTGTCAAGTGGGAATGGTGTTGTACTCCAAAACAGTTGGGAGGAGTTGGATTGAGAGATCTTAAAACACAAGGGTTAGCCCTGGCATCTAAATGGATTCTAAAGGCTTTGAAAGGGAATGAGCCATGGAAATTCCTTGTGAGGAACAACATCGAGAGATCAAAAATTAAAAAAGGTAAAAATTGGAAAGACATTCCTCTACATGACATTGTATTTGGAGATTTTGAGATTCAAGTGTTTGGGTCCAAGGTTTTTCACACCATTTGGAAGGCATGGGGTTAGGTCAGACCTCAAATCCGTTCAAGAAGTGTTGTTGGGAAAAATCCTCCATATGTAGTTCTGGATAGATCTATTTGGTGGGGATTGTAGCTAAATGGTAAACCTCTGGCATTGACTCAGTGTTGTTTGGAAAAAAAGTGGTACTTAAAAGGAATTTCCCTTATACAGGATATACTGAGAGACAAGGAGTTGAGACCTTGGGAAGATATTAGAGATAGATAGAACATTCCTAATTCCCAAAAAAGACATACACCATGATTTCTAAAGCCCTAGGAAGATAATTCCCTAGGAAAATGGTAAGATCTGTGCAGATGTTTGATCTAATGAAATGGACTAATGGTAAGAAGTTATTTGAATTTTCATGTAAACAAATATATACATTGCTTAAGGAACAAGAATTATTAACAGGATCAACCTTAACTGGAATCTTAACTGGTCTAACTCTATATGGCTCTTCTTCTCTAACTCTTTTTGGCAGTCTCAAATTGAGCCCAAAATTTTATGCTTTCAGTGGTTTCTTCTGTTAAAGAAGATTGTTGTTGGATCTTTTCTTTCTCATGCTGGTCTTCAAAAAATTTGTTTCTCTATTTGTCTATGCCCTAAAACCTTTGAACACCTTTTTTTTGAATGTGTGTTTTCTAATAAAATAAGGTCTAGTTTCTTTGGTAGCCCCATATTGTGGAATTGTCTTAATTTTTTTCTCTTGGCATGAAGTTTTTACTCATTTTGTGGAAGCCTTTGCTTTGAAAATGAATATTTTTTGGTTTTCATTGACTGTTGAAATCCTTTGGGTCATTTGGAAACAAAGGAATGAGGAGATCTACCAATCCAAGAAACGAGATCTTACTGAGCTTTTTTTACAAACTCACACATCTCAATATTGTCTTTTAGGTATCAGCAAGGATTGAGGTACCAGAAGAAAGATTTCTCTCACTGGTGAAAGAAGGTGCAATGATTGTGTACCAAAGGGACATATAGTATGCCACATTTGTTGATGTCCCCCAAAATGATTACCCTACCCGAGATCAAAGCCCCAACTTTCCAAGCACCCAAAACCCAAATCCAGAAGATGATAATAGGGAAGAGGTCCAAGAGACTGCATACAATAATGAATGGGAGGGCAAGGAATACAATGATGGATGGGAAAATATAGAACCTATTAATAATACAGATGGATGGGGAAATGCAGAGCCGAGGAACAATCCAAAACCCAATGATAGTTAGGAAAATGCAGAGCCTAGGAACAACACAGACGGATGGGAAGATCCATAGATATCCTACTTTGACACTCTTTTTGTATATTGTAACAACATATTCTCGATGTATATCGTATAGGTAGTTCTTTTGGTGAAAGCAACAAAACTCTGACTGTTGTTGATAGATGGTTTAATTGTATTTTCTCTCAGTTGATGCTCTATTGCAATATAAAAAAAAATAAGAATCTTGATAGCAATGTCCCAATTTGACTTGCTATGGAAAATATCCCCTACTTGGGTAAGTGCACAAAGATGGGGGAACAAAAAGGGGGTATAAGATGCCATTTTTTTCAAAAATCAGCAAACTATGAACTTCAATGATAAATTGAGGATAGTTAGACTCAAAATTTCAAAATGTGACAAGAACAAGAGTTGTTCTATTCCGAATCTAGTTTCTAAACTACTAATTTATTTTATAAATGGTGGAGATTAATGCCCTCAAAAAGGGGGAGCACAAAAAATGGTCCTTTTTTTGTGAAAAAACATAACATAGTGTCTGGTGTGCTCCCCCTTTAAAATGTTAACTTTTTTTAAAAAGAATTAATCGCTTGAGTGAGAAGTTATCTAACACCACCTAGTTTATCCCAGATTTTTCTACTAATTTTTTGATGAAATTGTGATTTTTTGGGAATTTACGAAGTGGACACATCTTGAAAACATGAAATTTATCTGTGCTCTCCCTAGAAATCATTGAAAACTAATCGAAAATAAATTTTTTTGAGTGTGTAGAATGGAGTCTAGTTTTTAAAAATATAACTTGTTTCAAAATTTGACGAATGACCCAAAATCTATTCCCAAAATAATATATGTTGGTTTTTGACAAAAATCGGACATACATAAAAAAGAAATTAGAGATGAAAAGCTTAAAACAATCAGAATTAAAAATAAATTATGTGGTTAGATAGATAAAAGAGAGATCTACAATATCAATTCATCTGATTTAATCATTATTGAACCATGTGCAAACCTGACAGGGAGCACACAAGAAAAAATGTGAAATTTTTGTATGTCTGTTGGAAAACATGTCTCAGACCTGTTTGAATCCTCCATGCCTTTGGGTTGGATCTCCAAGGAAAATAAATCCTTACGCTTGGTAAATTACAATATATTTAAAAGCGCGTACGCGCTATAGCGTGTACATTCTATTGTGTGTACGTGCTATGCAAATTCATGGTTTACATAGCGCGTACAGGCTATAGTGCATACGCGCTATGTAAACCATAAGTTTTTATAGTGTCTAAAGGATTAATAGAGAGAGATAGAGAGAGAGATAGAGAGAGAGAGAGAGAGGTATGTGCACCAAGTTGTGAACCAAAAATGGGGGTATAAGTGGACACATTTTTTTTGAAATCAGGTAAATCTAAACTTGGAACAGACGTTTGAGGGTTATGCACTCAAAACAAGAAGATGTGTAAAAAATAAAAATTGTAGTACTATAAATCTAGTTTGTAAAATACTAAAGTTTTTTAAAAACTGATAAGATTAAGAGCTCAAACCCCGCGCGCACAAAAACCTGTTCCTGATTTTTTCAGAAAAACATAACATAGTTGTTTCCGTGCACTGTACAGAAGATATACTTATATTCAGTATTTTTGAAATCCCTTTGATAGGATGATAGGTAAGAGTGATATCTAGATGTTTTGTTTTTTTTTGTAATTTTCTGATGAGTATTTTTTTTCTGTGATGTTTTGAAGTGACCGCATCTTGAAAATTTGGTACCTGTTCTTGCGCTGGGCATAACTTGCATCAAAATAATCGAAAATGAATTTTTTTTAAAAAAAAGTGTATAGAATCAAGTGTAGAACAATAATATGTAATGTATTTGTAATTTGGTTAAGTATATCAAAAGTTATAAAAAAAATGGTAGACATATGTCTATGAGGACTGTCAATACGCTGGTAAAGAAAATTAAAGTTTACTATGCTAATGTTGTCAAAAAATAGAAACATTTAAATGGTTCAAAAGCTAAGAAGACGTATGAGATTATGGTGAAAATTCTAGAGCTACTCTCTTGAAAAATTGTAAACCTGATGAAGATAAAGTTGATAATTCATCTTACAAGATGAAAAAATGTTTAAAAGAACAAAAATGGAGGGAAAATGAGCCTCTAAGCCTTTGGGTCATTTTCCAAGCCTCTTCCCAACCCATAAGCCGATCGGGTTTCTAAATTTAAAATAACCCCATCGGGTTCTGAAAATAAAAAAGTAATTTTTCAACTCCTACGTAACCCGCTCGGGTTACATAACCTGATCAAGTTCTGGAGAATAAAATGCACAATTTTCACTTCTTCAAAACCCGATCGGGTTATGAAGAAGTAAAAAATATGCTCTCTCTCTCTCTCTCCTTTGTTCTTAGTATTTCTAAACCCGGTCGGGTTCCGAGGAATTGGAAACTTTGAGCCTTTATGTTCTCATAACCTGATCGGTTTCTAAGGAAAGAGGATTGTTGAACCATTAAGTCCTCAGAACCCGATCGGGTTCTATTGAATTAGGAACATTGTTTGTTTCAATGGTATAAAAAAATTCATTGCAAGTTGTCCCAAGGTCCCATTGCCTCTCTCTCTCTCTC
>MU227824.1:76727-101194 GCA_018584345.1 Thuja plicata | reverse complement strand
TGAGTACATACATCATTCACATAGAGCTAGGTGGTTGGATGAGCAATTCAAGATATGTAAGGACACTTTTCCCCTTGGTACTATTGTCTCCATTGTTGATTTTGCTAATAATTATACACTTAAACCTGATAATGAAGTGCAGGAATTGTATTACCATTCTATAAAAGTGACGATCTTTGTACATATAGCATTCTTGCATGCACATGATAGCACAGACACAGATAGAAAGGTTTTAAGAGAGTATCACTTCTATATCAATGATGATCGCACACATTCATCAGAGTTTGTTCAAGGTTTCTTCAAAGTTTTCTATGATAATTTAAGGGAAATAGGTATTGAGTACAACCAACACATAATATGGTCAGACAATTGTACCTCATAATTCAAGAATGCAAGGATGTTCTATTGGTTGAGTAGGATGCATGTGACAAGTGGCGTTCAACATTTTTGGAATTTTACCGAGGCGGGTCATGGAAAAGGTGAGCATGATGGTGCGGGTACATCTGTAAAAAGAGCTCTTGCCAGAGAGGAATTGAAGTACGAAAGTGGTGTAGAGTTAATAAATGCAGCAATAATTGTGTGATGGTGCAACTCTACGATGGGAAGAGGTAATGAAGGAAAGTCTATGGTTAATAGATTTTTTTGGTTGATAGGCGAGTCTAACAGTGAAAACTATCTATATTGTTGTACACCTACAAGATCAAGTGACATGCACTCATTTAGAAGTTCAAATGTAGTATCACTCGGTATTTATACTAGATTAATGACATGTTTTTGCTTGTCTTGTATGAATTTTGCGTGGGAGGAATGCGAATCAAATGAGTGGGTTGACGAATGGTCTTATACACCTTTGCAACTGCTTGATACATATCAACTTCTTAGAGCACTATAATTGAGCCAGTTTGAAGCATCAATGGATTTTGATCACATATCTGACCTAGTTGAACTGGGTAACTTCTCAATTTATTCTTCATTTTGAGATGAACTATGTTGAACCTACTTGAACTCATTTTATTAGGTGGTTGAGTGTTTAGGGTGTTAACTTATCCCTTTATAAATATCAGGTCATGTATATGCATTTGTTGCATATGAGAATAATGAGGAAGGGACTGATTACTTTTTGTGTCATTGTATTGAGGGGAAAAAGAAATTGACAACTATAGTCATTGATGGAGAGGGTATTGAGTACCCAATAGGATCCATTGTTGTGATAGGGACATGGCTTAGAAGGTACGCTATCAAAATATAATGCATTCTTGTTTGATTAATTTGAGACCTCTTACCATCATTCTATTACACTTTATATGTTGAATTTTGTATTAATTTATGCTTCTATGAAATGCAGGTACCCTATCCAAAAATCCAAGAAGTGGTTGTTTCAGGACTATGAGACACATAGACATAGTTTTCATTACTCGAACTATCTTGTTGCAACAAATATTGAATTGATAAAGTTTACTGGTAGACCTCGTAAGAATAATTTATGGAAACTTCATGAATTTGAACACGAGGCAATACTTGACACAATAAGGGTTAGAGCTGATCCAAAAGGTTTGCTCAATTAGTTTTGGGCCATCATGAAGAATCATTCTAAAAAATGGTAGAATTATTTTGACAATTTTGTATATAAATTTTGCGAAACAATCTAACTTTGCTTTTTTGTAAATATAAATGACTATGAAGTGGTCTACATGCATATTTGGAGACAACATTTTGTATATTGAAAGAAGATCAAATTGTAAATAAAAGTGTCCATGGGCTGATTTGTATATACCGAGGGGCCACATTTTGTATAGTTTACTATGTACCATTTAACTAAGAGCATATCAGTGAATTACGATTCATTACAATTATAACAATGGCTCATGAAGTGGATATGTCATGTTTCTCTAAATTATAATAATGGTTCATGTGTAGTATTTATGTATGTATGTTCATTTTCATATTATGTATTTATGTATTATGTATGTATGTTCATACTACATCTTTTTCATGTGTTGTATGTATGTTCTTTTCTATCTTATATCTTTGTCATGTGTTGTCATGTGTAATAGACCTAATCTTTTCCAAAGAAACTACCTTACAAATGTTTTTTCAAACCAAAGTAATAGGAATAATCTACCACTAAAATTATGGTGTTATATGTTATGCTTTGTGGATGTTTGAATTTTTTTACTTCTATTTCATTCTATGAGCTATGAATAGCATTGTGAGTGATTCTGAGGTTCGAGATACGGCTCTCCAAAAATTGATACCCAATTTGGCTTAGTGCACCTTGGGAACACTTTGGTCCGACTTGCGCCAGAACATTCTTGATGCTTTGCAAGTGAAAAAAGATCTTCCCTAGCATTTACCCATCCAACTAGATTTGATGGAGCTGATGGTTTGGTTCCACGACGAACAATTTGAAAGATGCACCATTGAGCAAATTTCAACTGAGCAATAATGCAACTTTTATCACCAATCGAGATCGGGTCACCAACTAGAATCTGAGTGGAATCTCCCATAATTGAGCTACGTGCTTGTAGGCCTTCCCAATATGCACTTCATGGATCTCTAATATCTCTCACAAGGTCCGAGATATGGATCTCCAAAAATTGTTGCCCAATTTGGCTTAGTGCACCTTGGGAACACTTTGGTCTGACTTGCATCAGAACGTTCTTGATGTTTCACAAGAAAAAAAAGGTCTCCCCTAGCATTTACCTGGCCAAATGGAGCTGATAGAGCTAAAGGTTTGGTCCCATGATGAACGGTTTGGTCCCATGACAAACTATTTGAAAGATGCACCATTGAGCAACTTTCAACTGAGCAACAATGCAACTTTTTGCATTAACTGAGATTGGGTCACCAAATGGAATCCGAGTGGAATCTCCCAAAACTAAGATATGTTCTTGTAGGCCTTCCCAAGATGTTCCTTTTTCACTTCAAGGATCTCTGATATCTCTCACGAGGTCCGAGATATGGCTCTCCAAAAATCACTGCCCAAATTGGCTTAGTGCACCTTGGGAACACTTCAGTCGGACTTGCGCCGAAACATTCTTGATGCTTCAAAAGTGAAAAAGGGTCTTCCCTAGAATTTACCTGGCCAACTGGAGCTGATGGAGCTGGCGGTTTGGTCCCACGATGAACAGTTTGAAAGATGCACCATTGAGCAACTTTCAACTGAGCAACAATGCAACTTTTTGCACCAATTTAGATTGGGTTTCCAAATTGAATCTGAGTGGAATGTCCCAGAACTAAGCTACATTCTTGTAGGCATTTCCAAGACATTCCTTATGCACTTCACGGATCTCTGATGTCTCTCACGAGGTCCAAGATATGGCTCTTCAAAAATCGCTGCCCAATTTGGCTTAGTGCACCTTGTGAACACTTGGGTCCGACTTGCGCTAGAACGTTCTTGATACTTAGCAAGTGAAAAAGGTCTCCCCTAGTGTTTACCTGGCCAACTAGAGCTGGTGGATTTGACGGTTTGGTCCCATGCCGAACGGTTTGAAAGATGCACCATTGAGCAACTTTCAACTAAGCAACAATACAACTTTTTGCACCAACCGAGATCGGGTCACCAAATGGAATCCAAGGGGAATCTCCCAGAACTGAGCTACATGCTTGTAGGGATTCCCAAGACAGTCCTTGTGCATTTCATAGATCTCTAATTTCTCTCACGAGGTTTGAGATATGGATCTCCAAAAATCGCTGCCCAATTTGGCTTAGTGCACCTTGGGAACACTTCGATCCAATATGCGCCGGAACATTCTTGATGTTATGCGAGGGAAGAAAGGTCCGATATGAACTTAATTCTTTCATAATTTATGTTCTATGTGTATGCTTCATGTTTATTAATTGAATTCAAGATTTTTTTGGTATGTGTATGCTTCACTATATTTATTTATATTGTTCATGACACTTTCCCTCAAAAAGGCTATATATGGAAATTCTTATTCCTCCCTTTGATATCCTTGATCCTAGGGTTTGAACACCTTAGATTATCTATTCTAAGGCAGGAACAATCTATGGTTTGGTTGAAATATACCTACAACCCCAAATTCAACTTTTGACCTACAAGGGCTATTAGGTCTCTCCAATGGAACAGTAACATAAAAGATGATTTTTGTTGAAGGACTGATGGACTTGATGGGAAGTATTTGAAATGACTCAATACTAACAACTATAACCACCAAATGGTTGGTTAAATCCATTTGACCCCCTAACTAGCCTAAAACAACAATAATGAAAAAGTTGCTCGACAACATTTGTGCAACTTTTGATAATGTTGCAAAATGTTGCTATTATGACCTATTGAAAGGACTTAAAAGACCCTTAGATCCTATAGTAGGACCTTTATCAGACCAAAAACACCAAACCTTCTTATCCTATTATATGTCATGAGTCTAATCAACCTTAGGTTTATAAAGACACCTTAGATGGATTGACTTTACAATGAGACCAATCTAATCAAAATTAATGGTTGATCTCTAGGATCTAACCATGATTACAAATATGTGAAGATGAACCCATAAAGACTCCTATCCATGCATGGTTTTTCTTGAGTTCTCTACACCAAAGACACCTATAACTTCCCAGGTGTACCCAAGGAACATTATATGTTTGAAGTTACTCAAGGTGCTCAAAATTTCATAAAACATCCCTACATCCACTGTCGAAGAACAAAAACCAAACTCTCGTACTCTGTATTTCAGTCATAGAAAACTTACAACAACAACGATAAATTCACTTAAGTCATGGAATGAATACATATAGAGCATGAAAGATACACCTAAATACAATGTAGCACATCAAGAATTAATTCACTTAAATATAAAGTATACATGTGAACATATGTAGCACAAAAAGCGTACTCATAAAATTGCTTATGTCCTAAAGCAAACATGTAGTACATACATAATGAAGCATAGATATGAATTCAATTAAGTCATTCACGTAGGTCGTACACATGAATTTAGGTTACGAATCATATAATTGAATATACATGAAGTACACACACAAGTGCATTAATTTATAGAAACACACATACATATACGCAAGTCATGTGAAACAAGAATACACTTAAGGCATAAACATCCAACCAACAAATTCAAGGATCAAAATTGAAGTTTCATATATAAAAAAATGAACAATAATAGCGTACATATCAATACATGGCGTACATGCCAAATCCATAATAGAGTTACAAAAAAGTGACATCAACTATGTCCAGGTCGATATATACAATGTACAAATGTCACACACACACACACACACACACACACACGCAAAATTTGGTCATTCAATGACCACAACTAGATCTACACAATGTCTCGATATATCTATGACTGTGGTGGATCATCAAAATTGAGCTTCTTCACAGCAACACTTGGGTCACTAGGTCTCTGCACAAGAATAATTCAAATGCTAAGCCATATATCTTATCTCAAAATAAATAAATATTGGGTTGTAGCTTGTTGACAGTTGAATTATCAATTACCTCATCTCTTTCTCCTATGCTTGTGATGAATGATAAATGAAATGGGCTCTGTCATGTGCAATAGGTACTCCTAGAAAAATGACGAGGTAGATGAAGGATGGGCACTCCTGAAGGGTCCTATAACAAGAAAATAAATAATACAAAATACATGTTATAAACAAGAAATACTAAAAACTAAAAAATGCATGGACTAAAAAGAAAATGCATACCAAAAAATGAGTTGGAACTTATGTACTAGAGGGAGCCAAAACCATTAATGAATCAGTTCGGACCTTTTCCTGTATGGTAAAATAGAAAAGATGTTATAGTCTAGAAATACTAGATAATTCAAAAAATGTATACACTAGATAATACAAATGCATACCGAAGCCTCAGCTAGATCTCCTATGCTTGGGCTAAATGATAAACGAAATGGGATTCATCATGGGTGAGAGGGACTCCTATAAAAATGGTGAGGTAGAGCAAGGATGGGCACTCCTAAAGGGTCCTATAACAGGAAAAATAAATAATACAAGATACATGTTATAAACAAGAAATACCAAAAAATAAAAAATGCATGGACTAAAAATAAAATGCATACCACAACATGAGTTGGAACTCCTGTGCTGGAGGGAGCCAAAACTATTGATGAATCAGTTTGGACCTTTTCCTGTATGGTAAAATAAAAAAGATCTTATAGTCGAGAAATACTAGATAATACAAATGCATACCGAAGCCTCAGCTGGATCTCTTTTACTAGGCAAAGGATCCCTAGGAAGTGGAGAAGGGAGCTGTAATAGGTAAATGAGAATTCATGTGGAAGTTAATAACCCAAAGTTGTTGACAATCAAGTTATAAAACTATAAATGCATGTACTCATCTCTAAACAACAATGTTTAACATGTATATAGAAAAATACATACCATAATCTCATATGGCTCTGTTATACTCATATGATGATTCGCCTCATCTGAGGAAGCTATGACCAATTCATGTATGAAAAGCCATAGCAAATGACATACTAATAGAGGAACATGATTTCTAAAATATTTTGAAAAAACAAGAATGCGATTGAAATTAAATATGAAAACATGTTACCTCCTCCCTCTCCTAAACATCAACAGTGTCTGGTGCATTCATTAGTTCAATGAAACCCAATTGATTCTACATGTATACAATAAACAAGTCAAGTGCATTCATCAATATAGACCGCATTGAAATGTTCATAATACATTTCAAAAAATATACTTAAATTTGACTTAATACCTTTTTTTGTTTTCACGTCCCTGATGATTGCTTCCTCTTTCCTAATGACCTCGAGCTTGGTGGGATAGGCTAACAAAAAAAAATTAACATAAGAGAAATAATATGATACCACATGGGTTCAATTAAAACTATAAGCAAGAGGTGTGCAAAATATGATACCACGTAGCTCTGTAAGACAAAGTCAATGGCAGAAAGGGTGACATCACAAATCTTAGAAATCTGAGCCCCTAACAAACCCTATAAAACACCAAATAAATATATAAGAAATAGTTTACAATCAAGATTATGATTCACTTGAATTCCATAAATGCTTATGCTCCACAACTCTATTATCACAAGTTTATAAACAAATTTTACGAACCATTATTACAATATAAAAAATTTCTCTTCTTTCATAGACAAGACTATTCTTTAAAAAATTTGTAGTCACAGTTAGAGAAGGATGGTCTGGATTGTATTCGTGGAGGTCAGAGGTTAGGACCACTTTTGTAGCAGGTAATAGGACTGTTGTAGCCTGGCAGTGAGTATGTTTTAGTGTGTTTACCCTTAGCATGGGGGATTTGGAGTGCTTTTAGGTTGAGAGTAGCTGGTATGGGCAGTGATGAAAATATTTGGGGTGCTTATGAACCTAGGATGTAGAGGGGGTCTTGTCTATGGTGAAGATATAGACTAGTATATGGGGATTGTCCTAGTATGACAGTAAAATGCCAGAGAGTAGAGTTTACTGAACTAGCAAGTGAATATGCTTTGAGCGATAGGATAAGGACCTTGTGACAAGTTGAGGGGTTCTTGGGGTATCTTAGAATTTATATGTTGGGAGTCTTCAGAAGGCCATGGAGGTGTATTGAAGGATTGAGGAAATTCACAATCAATGAACAATCAGAGATTGTATTCATGATTTTGAACAAGAAATAAAAGTAAAAGAATGATGGTTGGATGTTCCAGATGATGTTCACAGTTGATTTAGAAGCCAATAAGTGATTGGTTAGGGTATGATTCTATGTATGAGTTCAGAATTGGTTGAATTGAGTCCAAGGATGGAGGGCGGGAGTTCAAATCAGTTTGAGTCATGATGGTAGGACAAGGAAGTGAACTTGTTCAAAAGTATGATGTCTAGGTTACCAAAAGCCAGGGATCTTTGTTGAAGCCTTTGTGTTCAACCTAATTCCTTTAGGGAGTACCATCCTTTTATAAATTCCTTGAGTTGAATTACATTAGAAAAAATTCTTTGACCATAAAGAAATAGCAAACAAGCATACACTAATTCTTTGACCACACTAAGATACCACCATAGAAATTATTAAGATTTGATATTTTGAAAACAACGTATTATTCTATTTTATGAATATTTATAAAACATTACCTCAGGTGTTCGAGCTACCTTTCCACGTCTACTAGAATGAGCACTACTTGGTGTGCTTGTACCACCAACTGCACCCTGCAATGCATATTATTCATGTAGCAATTTAGATTCTTCTATACATAAAAATTTATTTACTTTTAACATATTTAGGTAATTAATTAAAATAACATGTCAAAACACTAATTTAAACAAACATGTGTTGGCTCTATACCATACACCATTAACAACATATAATTTGTGAGGGCCATATCCTTAGTAGTGGATGCTTGACATCTTCTCCCACAATGTACACATGAATGGGATGTCGAACCATCCGCAGTCGCCTAACTATATACCCCATCACATATACCATTACAACTGATGCAGATATTCTCAATGGGCTGGGATGAGCCTACAACTATATCTGATGATAATGGAGCTGGAATGGGATGAGATGATCCTAATGGTGCACTTGACGAAAATGGAGATGGCGTAGGATGGGATGATCCTAATGGCGCATCTGATGAAGATGGAGGTGATGCAGGTACTGATCCATCATCTCCTTCAACTAACTGAGTGCCATGTTGGATAATGACATTAGTCAATGATACAGCTACATGAAGAGTTTGTATATCCATAGACTCCTTCACCACTACTAGGACAAAAACATCAATGAGGGGTTTTCTTCTAGTATGATTCCTTTCTTGTGGTTGGGTAATCCTATGTGCCCCAGGTCTATCCTACGCAGAGCCTCTCCCTCTACCCTAGAACTCATGAAAGTCAAAGTAACCCAGCTTCTCACCGCGAATAAACTCATAGTATAGATTCCTCAAAAAAATATAAAGGAACATCATTGTTATTACAAGGTGGTTGGTCAAATACCATGTACCACCTATCCCAAAAAGCTGATTTCATTTCCCTATGAGCACACCAATGTATAGGAAACTGTTTTGTGTTATCTTCTAGGGAATTGCTAGTATTATGATCGGTAAAAAGGGCACATATGTCACATTTTTGTATGGCTTTTATTTTCACATCCTCATATGATAAACCATCACCATAATATGTACAACATCTATCCCTCCATGAACCCCATTTTGTCACCTTTTGATACACCTCATTTGCACTATTGGATATTTTTTCTAATGTAGTTGCGAGGGTAGAGTGATGTTAAAGACTAGAAGGCTTCAACCTATTGACTAATATATTTATTTGTGCACTGTTTTAGTTAAGGTGTTGCATGAGGTCCTCTTGAGTTACATTTACATGACCTAATGACACATGTGGAGGGTCTACAGGTGGCGATGGTTGTGGATGAGGAGAATTTTGAGGAGG
This sequence comes from Thuja plicata, assembly GCA_018584345.1. NCBI lineage: Eukaryota > Viridiplantae > Streptophyta > Pinopsida > Cupressales > Cupressaceae > Thuja > Thuja plicata. The sequence goes on along the minus strand of MU227824.1, from coordinate 91,790 downwards.
GTTTACAGGTGGCGATGATGGGTGACGAGGAGAATTTTGAGGAGGGTTTATGGGGGGTGGTCTTTCATTTCCTTTTCCCCTTCTTGGGTTGTTTGATGAATCTAATATGAAATTAATAAAAGAAAACAAAAAATCAATATCATAACCTAATTTAATTACAAATGCAAAAAAAAAAACAACAACAAAAATAATAAAACATACCTTTGTTATGGGGCGCTATTGCTTGAAAATGTGGAAATTGTTGAAGAAATGTTGTTTTCTTCAAAGCACGATCGGGTTTTGATGTTTTTTTCCCTCCTTTACTCTGCTACTCCACGGTTTAGGCGTTAGAAATGGCCTAAGACATGGGCTTTCCAAAATATATTATGTTTCTAATAACCCGATCGGGTTATTAGAAACATCTCAGAATCCGATCAGGTTCTGAGAAAGATAGAGTTTTTTAATAATATTTTCTAGGCTTGGTTACCAAGCCTAGTACAATTTCAAATTTTCAATAACCCGATCAAGTTATATGAAATTTGAATTTTTTTAAACATGTGTCCACTTTTTTTACTCATAACTTGGTGCACATACCCAGAGAGAGAGAGAGAGAGAGAGAATCTTAGGGGTCGTAAGGGGTCCTAAAACATAGTAATGTGTCCTATGACTCCTTAGGACCCCTTAATGTGTACTAGAACCCCTAAAATGTATTCTTATATTTCTTAAGGGGTACTAAGGTGTCTTAAGGGGTCGTAACACACATTAATGCATCCTACGACCCCTTATGACCCCTTAAGAAGCCTAAGAGTACATCTTAGGGGTCATAAAACACATTAATGTGTCCTATGACCCCTTAAGACACCTTAATGTATACTAGGACCCCTAAGATGTATTCTTAGGGTTCCTAAGGGGCCCTAAGGTGTCTTATGGGGTCCTATGATACATTAATGATGCCTACAACCCCTTATGACTCCTTAGGAAGCCTAAGAGTACATATTAGGGGTCATAAGGCATCTTAAGGGGTCCTAAGACCCCTTATGACTCCTTACAACCCATTAGGAATCCTAAGAGTACATCTTAGGGGTTTTAAAGGGGTCTTATGGTGTCCTAAGACACACTAATGTGTCCTATGACTCCGTAAGACCCATTAATGTGTACTAGGAATCCTAAGATGTATTATTAGGTTTCCTAAGGAGTCGTAAGCTTTTTTACGGGGTCCTAGGACACATTAATGCATCTTACAACCACTTATGACCCCTTACAACCCCTTAGGAAGCCAAAGAGTACATATTAAGGGTCGTAAGGTGTCTTAAGGGGTCCTAGGACCCATTAATGTGTCCTTCAACCCCTTTTGACCCTTACAACTCCTTAAGAATCCTAAGAGTACAACTTAGAGGTTGTAAGGTGTCTAAAGGGGTACAAGGACCCATTAATGCATCCTACGACCACTTATCACCCCTTAGGAAGCCTAAGAGTACATCTTAGGGGTCATAAGGGGTATTATGGTGTCTTAAGACACATTAATGTGTCATATGACCCCTTAAGACATCTTAATGTGTACTAAGACCCCTACTATGTATTCTTAGGGTTTGTAAGGGGTACTAAGGTGTCTTAAGGGGTCCTAACACCCATTAATGCATCCTACTACTCCTTATGAACCCATACAACCCCTTGAGAATCCTAAGAGTACATCTTAGAGGTTGTAAGGTGTCTTAAGGTGCACTAAGACCCATTAATATGTCATACAACCCCTTGCAACCCCTTAAGAAGCCTAAGAGTATATCTGAGGGGTCGTAAGGGGTCTTATGGGGTCCTAAAACACATTAATGTGTCCTATGACCCCTTAAGACACCTTAATATATAACAGGACCCCTAAGATGTATTATTAGGGTTCCTAAGGGGTTGTAAGATATCTTAAGGGGTCCTAGGACACATTAATGACTCCTACGACCCCTTATGACCCCCTACGGCCCCTTATGAACCCTAAGAGTACATCTTAGGGGTCATAAGATGTCTTAAGGGGTCCTAGGACCCATTAATGCATCCTACGACCCCTTATGACACCTTACAACCCATTAGGAACCCTAAGAGTACATCTTAGGGGTTGTAAGGGGTCTGATGGTGTCCTAAGACATAGTAATGTATCCTATGACCCATTAAGACCTGTTAATGTGTACTAGGAACCATAATATGTATTCTTAGGGGTCCTAATGGGTACTAAGGTGTCTTAAGGGGTCCTAAGACCCATTAATGCATCCTACGACCGCTTGTGAAACCTTACTACCCATTAGGGAGCCTTTGAGTACATGTTAAGGGTTGTAAGGGATCTTAAGGGGTCTTAAGACATAGTAATGTGGCTTATGACCCCTTAAAACCCCTCAATATGTAATCAAACCCCTAATATGTATTCTTAGGGGTCCTTATGGGTACTAAGGTGTCTTACAGTGTCCTAGAACCCATTAATGCATCCTACGACCCCTTATGACCCCTTACGACTCATTAGGAACACTAAGAGTACATCTTAGGGGTCGTAAGGGATTTTATGGTGTCCTAAGACATAGTAATGTGTCTTATGACCCCTTAAAAATCATGAATGTATACTAACAACCCTAATATGCATTCTTAGGGGTCCTAAGTGGTACTAAGTTGTCTTAAGGGGTCCTAGGACCCATTAATGTGTCCTACGGCCGCTTATGACACCTTACAACCCCTTAGGAAGCCTTAGAGTATATGTTAAGGGTCGTAAGGGATCTTAAGGGGTCTTAAGATATAATAATGTGTCTTATGACCCCTTAATATGTAATTGAACCCCTAATATGTATTCTTATGGATCCTTATGGGTACTAGGGTGTTTTATGGGGTCTTAGAACTCATTAATGTGTACTAAGGTGTCTTACAGGGTCCTACAACCCCTTATGACCCCTAATATATATTATTATGGATATCTCTCTCTCTCTCTCTATGTTCATTTCTTACCCTTTCTATCTCCTACCTTGTCACCCCCTCACTCTCTTTATCATTTTGTGTTTCTAACATAGGGCGTATGCTCTATAGTGTGTACACCCTTTAGGTAACAAAGCTAACAAACTCGTGAAAGAGGCCCACATTTTAGTGTATATTGTCTAATTTTTACAGTCTGTTCAAAAAATATTCACTTTTCATGGTGTTGAAGATCACAAAGAAGCATATTCTATCAATTTGCACCACCTTTTTGTTTAAAAATCAACATCAAAGTGCGAAAGTCAATCATTCTTCACCAAAATTGATCCATTGAGGTTAGATTTTTATTTTTTGCATGTGAATTGTGAATAAAGAGTCTTTTTGTTTATACTTGATATGGTATGGATTTGTTGAAGATATAATTTGACATATCGTAAGAGATTTATAGTATAATTTGTCATACATTTATATTAAATTTTGAGTTAATATAATTTAGATTGATATTAAATAAAGTTTCATGTATTGTAATAGATTGATATAATAATTTGATAGTTGTAATGAATTAATATGTAGAAATCATCATCATGCCAATGAAACAAGCAAAAAATCTAACACCAGAAGAGAATGAAAGAGACAAAGAGAAGAAAAGGGAAAGAATGAGACAACTTCATGAACATAAAAAATTTCATACCATAGAAGAAGATTTTCCTTTGGATGAGGAACATGAAACATCAATAGAAAGTAAGAGAGAATTGGAATTGGAAATAAAAATGCAATGGATGAGAAACTTGCGTGTAACAAGACAATTGAATTATAAAGATGTGGGCACATCATCTACGAGTTCCCAAGTTGAAGAGACACCATCATCCAATGTTGGAGACACACCCTTGTATCATCTTGAAGGCACACCATTGTCTATATTTGAAGGTGTAAGCACACCATTGTATCATGTTGAAGGCACACCATTGTCTACATTCCAAGGTGTATGCACACAATTGTATCATGTTGAAGGCACACCATTATCTACATCTGAAGGTGTAGGCACAACATCGTATCATGTTGAAGGCACACCATTAACATCTCAAGTTGGTGAGGATCCATCTTTCACATGTCAATTTGAAGGCACATCATCTTCAGTTGAAGGTACATAATTCACACATAATATTGTTGATGTTCCTAATGTTGAGGCCACTCAATAGTTGAAAACACCTCCTAGAATTGTTTATAGAAAGCCAAAATATTTGATTGATGTTGATACTAACATTTTGCAACAAATGCCTGACAAGATTCACAAGCGTACTTTTCAAAGATATGCTATCTGTATTTGGAGATTATTTTTTGAGAATTTAAATATGACAGGAAGATGTCAACTATTTGTTGAAATGATGAGAAATCTCAAATTTAGGCCCATCATGAAGATTCTTGGGCTAAGAATGACGGATGATTCAAGTGGAAAATCTATTGTAAAGAATCTAATGACTGCATATGGGAGTGTGGGTTCTACATCACGCACGAAAGATAGTAATGTCACACGACGTGTGCTTACATCAACAATAGTAAGCACTCAAATTAAGAAATATCGAATCATTAGAAAGACAAGAAAATAATTGAAAATAAGTAGAAAGTCTCTAATGAGAGTTGTGGTAAGGCGTAAAAGAGTGGAAGATCTAGATAACAATGAGTTATGGGCATTTTCTGGTAGACTACTGCGAAAAGATAAATGAATTGTTGAAGCTTTAAAATCCTTGATTGAAGAGCTCTAGAAGAATAACACGTGAGTATCTCCTAATCAAAGATATGTTTTAAGAAGGAGGATTGGTAGTCAAATCCGCATTCCACGTCTGAAACATTTTTTGGATTCAACTAAGACATAATTCTTTGCAAAATTTATACATATGTATCCTCAATTTAAAATTAGTCAAATATATTTTGAAATGGCTAAACCTTTTTATGTGAAGATAAATCACACACGCACAACTTGTTATTGTAGGGTACACATTGGATTTTTTAACTATTTTGATGTTTTTAAGCATATATGTGTAGATTTGCATTCTAACAATGTTTTGCAAGATTGTAACATAAATGACCTGCTTAGATCTTCAAGGGAATTAATTACTACCATTTTATGTGAAAGAGAAGATGGTCAACAATTTTAAAAGCTTTCATGCTTGAATGGTACATGCATAGATTGTGGTGGTTTGCAACATTTGCCAATTTGTCAACATATGGAGAGTACACATGCAATTTGGAATGAAAAAGTGGATTTTGGAAAACATAAGACTATGGGATATGCTCTAAAAGATGGAAAGGAGGCTAAAAGATGTGATATAGTAATTGAAAAGATTCTAGTGTATCAGTTCATGGATATTTTTTGTGATAACTTTGTGTATGAGTATGCAAGGCAGACACATATAGCTTGATGGTTGGATATGCAATTCAAGTTGTGCAAGGACACATTCCCACTTGATACCATTGTTTCAGTTGTGGAATTTGCAGAGAAATACACTCTACAACCAAAAAATGAGGTGCAAGCAAAGTATTATAGCTCTCAACAGGTTGCTATATTTATTCATATATCATTTATGCATTTACCTAAAAATATAGAGGAGAATAGGAAGATATTGAGGGACTATAATTTTTACATCAACGATGATCAATCACATTTTACAAAGTTTGTACACGGTTGCTTTCATCTATTTTATGGTGACTTGGGTAATAGGGGCATATCATATCGTCGACACATCATATGGCTAGATAAGCGTGCATCACAATTCAATAATTCTTGGATATTTTATTGGTTGAGCAGGATGCATACGAGCACTGGTATTCAGTATATGTGGAATTTTACAGAGGCCAGTCATGGAAAGGGAGAGCACATTGGTGCAGGTGCATGTATAAAAAGGGCCTTAGTACATGAAGAATTAAAGTACTAAGAACAAGAAAAATTGTCAGATGCGAGATGTATCATCCAGTGGTGTAATGCTACAATGGGTCTAGGTAATGAAGCTGAGTCAAGGGTTCATAGATTTGTTTGGTTGATGGATGAAACTAACATTGCACCATACAAGGATTGTTGTATATTAACAGGGTCAAGTGAGCTACACTCTTTTAGAATCTCTAATGGAGGTTCATGGATCATCCACACATGAAATATGGCATGCTTTTGTTCATCATACGCATATGAAGATTGGAATGGGTGTGAGTCAAAGGAATGGGTCGATGAATGGTCTATACAAATTTTGAGCCCACTTGAATCATATCGTCCCCCAAGAGCATTACAACTGACACAAATGGAATCATCCATTGACTTTGACTATTTTTCTGATATAGTGCAACCGGGTAAATTGTCAAGGCACAAATAGTCTCAAATTTAGTACTTTATCTTAAGTATTCATTAAATTAATCTGCTCATTATGTTTCTATCATTACAGATCATGGTTTTGTTGTTATTGCACCTAAAGATAGTGACGAAGGGAAAAATTATTAATTTTGTCATTGTGTTGAGGCCAAAAATAAATTGGATCATTCAGTTACAAATGGTGAAGGATTAGAATACCCTACAGGAGCAGGGGCTGTAATTGGTACATGGCTTAGACGGTATTGTATGAAGAACCCTAGGTTGTGGTTGCTCGAGGCTTGGAAGGTACACAGGAAGATTCTTCATTATTACAACCTTGTTGTTGCATCAAATGTCTGTTTGACCAGATATGGAGGAAAACCACATAATAAAACTCTTAGGAAGGTTCGCGAGTCAGACCACGAGGCAATATTGAGACAATAAAGGGTAAGGAAGATCCGACTGGTTCATTGGACTAAAAGTGAATCCAAAATGTTGTAATGTCAAATCTAGTTGAATGCATGTGCATATAACATGCATATTCGTAAAGGAAGTAATTCCCTTGAATCCACATTGGGTGGACTATAAATTGCTCATGCATTACCCCGTATGTATAACAGGAAGTTTGTAAGATTTAATAAAAAAAATTCTCTTATATTTATTGAGGCAATACCAAAGGTTTTCTCTTCTCAGCTGTTTCCTCCTGGTGCTCCTAATGAGCTAAGTTGTAAACATATTTTTCATAATTAATTAAAAAAGTATGTTCATGAAACGAATTGTAGAAATATATGTTAATCTTATTGTCCTGTTTCATGCTAGCACATTATTTGTAAATATCTATCAACAAAAAATCATATAAACTATAGCTTTTTTTTTCCTTTGATGATATAAATTTAAAACCTCATCTAAGAATAGAGGTGTGGAGAAAAAGGTTGATCATGTATTTTCTTGATAAAGTAATTAAAGATAGATTCAAGGAGAATGTGGCCTCTTCATTGGTGATGATTTGGATTTTTTTTTCTAGCCCTAGTTTTTAATTTTTTTCCTTGTCCCAATGTGGGTATTGTTATGAAATCAATTTTTGTATGTTCTTTGATAAGAGATATAATAATGGCCTTTCCCTTTATAGATAGAAGTCAAATTTTGACCATAAGTTGGAATTGCAAAGGGTGACCCCAACCTAATTATATTACCAAGAGCCCCTCTTAAGTACTGAAGCCCAAACATCCTAAAGAGTATTTGTAACTCATTTAGTTCTTTGGTAACTTATTTGGCTCTTTGATACAAGATTATTTGTAACTATGGGACCGTGTCATCAAACCATCTCTGCCAACAAATCTGGTATGTCAGGTGAATGCTATAAATGACCTCATTTTTCTCATCAAGTGGCTCGAACATTGCCGACCATTATGGAGCCAAGTATCCCTCAAGGTGCACTCAGCAACAAAATTGGTGATATACAGATGTCAGTTTCTCAGAGGTTGTGAGGGGTACCAACAAACCATCAAGTGCTACAGGACCATGTCATGGATTCCTATGATAACCTATCTCTGTTTTTGGAGATTCACTCTCATTTTCATTTTTTGACCCAATCTTGGTTGATGCAAAAACTTTCAATGTTGCAAAGTTGAAAACTGCAACATTACGTATCTTTCAAACCAATCATCATGACATCAAATCATCTCCACCAATAGTTTTGGTATGTTGGGTGAATGCTAGGAATGAACCCATCTCTCTCACCAAGTGGCTCAAGCTTTGTCGACCACTCTGGAGCCAAGTGTTCCTGAAGGTGCACTTAACAACAAAATTAACAATCTTCAAACGTCAGTTTCTTGGAGCTCATGAGGGGTACCAAAGAACAGTCAGGTGATACGGGACCATGTCATAGAGGCCTACAATAATCTATCTCAATTTTTGGAGATTCACTCTCATTTTCATTTGCCAACACAATCTCGGTTGATGCAAAAACTTGCAATGTTGCGCAGTTAAAAGCTGCAACATTGAATATCTTTCAAACCGCTTGTCGTGGCATCGTACCATTTTTGCCAAAAGCTTTGATATGTTAGTTTAATGCTAGGAATGACCCTATTTTTCTCACCAAGTGGCTAAAATTTTGTTGACCACTATTGATCCAAGTGTCCCTGAAGGTGCACTGAGCAATAAAATTGGCAATCTTCAGACGTTAGTTTCTCAGATCTCTAGAGGGGTGCCGATGAACAATCAAGTGCTATGGGACTGTGTCACGGAGGCCTATGATAACCTATCTCATTTTTTGGAGATTCACTCTCATTTTCATTTTCCAACCCAATCTTGGTTGATGCAAAAACTTGCAATGTTACACAGTTGAAAGCTGCAACATTGCATATCTTTCAAACCGCTAATCGTGGCATCCAATCGTCTCTGCCAACAACTCTGGTATGTCAGGTTAATGCTAGGAATGACCCTATTTTTCTCACTAAGTGGCTTGAAAATTTTCGAGCACTTTGAAGCCAAGTGTCCCTAAATGTGCACTCAGCAAAAAAATTGGCGATCTTCAGACGTCAGTTTCTCAAAGCTCGTGAGGTGTACCAAAAAACTGTCAAGTGCTACGGGACCGTGTCATGGAGGCCTACGATAACCTATCTCATTTTTTTGAGATTTTCTCTCCTTTTTAGGGTAATCTTTAAGAAACGCCCCCTTCAAAAATGGTGTAAAAAATTAGCGAAATTTAGAAAACTACAGAGGAAATTATTAATTTTATTGGCAAACATTTTTTCTTTTCAAAGAAAAAAAATAATATCATTTGGCGAATTGTGTTTTTGTTTCAGAACTAACAAAAATATATATTGGCGAATAAAAAAAAGTATTTATAGTATAAAAATATATATTGGCGAATAAAAAATAGTATTTATAGTATAAAAAATTTATATTAGCGAATAAAAAATATTATTTATATTATAAAAAATATATATTGGCGAATAAAAAATAGTATTTATATTATAAAAAATATATATTGGCGAATAAAAAACAATATTTATAGTATAAAAAATATATATTGGCGAATAAAAAACTATATTTATAGTATAAAAAATATATATTGGCAAATATTCAAAACAATGCGTATTAGTGATAGGACTACATGTCAAGTTGGGTGCTACGTGTCATTTACTGATGATCATTTTGTGAGGATAGTTTGCGTAGCTGCGACAGGCTAAAAGGAGGGTCGATGGCTAACGGTTATGAAGATACGCAATGGCCCTATTGAAGGTAAAAGGCATGCAGATTATGTTTGATCGGACGACCCACTTAATGACTTGGTCTCAAGATGATCAAAATCTATCAAGCAAGTCATTAAGTCAGAGTTACGCATGTCCAAGATGGTGACGTGGCCTTGTTGCATAAAGTTTTGATAGAGATTAAACTGTGGATGAATCCAGTGGCTAACTTAATTGCTTATGGTAAAGATGCATAAGATCTACTGCTTAAGTGATCAAGTCTGAGTGATGCATGTCCTGGAGATGACGTGGATCCCACTAGCATGAAGGTAACCATAGATTAAAGTGCTGACAATTTGAAAAAGCTCCAACGGCTGACTTAATTGCTTATGCTCAAGATGCGCACAATCTAACATATAAGGCATTAAGTTGTGACGCCACATGTCTTGGCAGGCCCGAGATTGGTGAAATGTTGTTTGATAAACCGCAGTAAGATTCCATTTGATCCAATGGTGGAATTAATTCCTTAAGGTAAAGATGCGCAAGATCTAGTGTCTAAGGCATTAAGTGGTGTTGACGCATGTCCTAGTGGGTCTGACTGAGGTCATAAAGAAGGAGATTAAAGTGCAGACAAGTCAAGATTGATCCAACAATTGACTTAAGCACTGGGTGATAAAGTGATCGAGATTTATAGCATAAGTCATTAAGTCATGTTGACGCGTGGTAGTGGCGGGCCCAGTACAACGCAAGTATGAAATAAAGAGGATGCAATTTCAAAAGGATCAGACGACTAACTTAATAACTTAAAGGAAAGTTGAGGAAGATCTAGTGTCTAAGGAATTAAGTGGTGTTGAAACATGTACTCCCTATTTAAGTTATACCCGCGGTTAGTGAAATGCTAGGTAAGGTAACTTTCAGTCTGGTTAAAGAAGATCCAACAGTTCACTTAAAGCCTTATGATGAAGATGCATGGGATCTAATGCTTAAGTGATAAGGTCATGCTAAGAGGTGTCCAGAATGAATAGTGGTTTCTGTAAAGTGATGAGAGCCACACAATGGATGGGATACTGTTGAGATCTATGGTTCAGATTTAAAGTTTTCAAAATGGTTTCAGTGAGCATATAAGTTATTACTTGAGTTCGGAGTTGCCATAACCATTGAAGAGATTGAAGTGAAACTGAAAGTTGCAGTAATCTTGCACTTTGTGTTACAAATTGTAGAATGGGTAAGTATTTTGTTATCATACTGTTGAAGCATTAAAATTCATACTTGCAGTAGGGTTTCAAATTTTGAAGGAGAAACAGAGTGTCGATAAAATTTGATACTATTATTGTAAGAAACCCTATTTTCAGAAATGGCCCCTAGAATTGAGTTCACTGGTGAAATTGATTACAAGGATAGAAATGTGAGTGATGATCTTATACAACAGTTGAATGGGTCCACCAATGAATCAAAAAAAACCAAACAGATAATACCTGTAAATCCTTATTTTAGAGTCGAGGAGGGTTTGTATGATATGGGAAGATGGGCTAGGGACGCCAAGGTTCATATAGGTGGTCTAGGTCTGTTCATAATTTCTTTCAGCCAAAGGAATGCTCCTATCCCATACTCTAACATATGGGACTTGGATGTAGGAAAATTGATAGTTCCTGGAGTATTTATGGATACAGATTTGTTGATTACAATTGCTAGAGCTTATGATAAGGTGTCTAGGGTTTTGAGAGATACAAATGGGAATGTATTATTGAGTGTCATAGCTAATGAGATTAGAAAAGTTTTCAATTTGAGTGACCTTTCTGTTCAGATGGATGACACTGATTTTGAGCAGTTCAAAGAAGTGTACAAGGCTCAAAGGGAGTGTTTCAGAACTGGGCCTTTGAAAGAATATTTCAATAAGATATGGGGTTTAATTGTAGTAGGCCCTAACACACCAAATCCCTTCAAATTAGAATATTTTAATGGAAAGGATAAAGGGATGTATAGTGCCCTGTGTCATGTTCTAGGAGAAGATGAGGAGGCAACAATGCCCATTCACTTTATGCTTATGATGTTTCAGATTTTACATCTACATTTGTCTGTTGTATATGTCTTTGCTACTCACATTGCTAATTTAATGCATCAAGGTCTAGTAAGAATAAAAGAGGCTAAGATAGCTAAGCTAATGGGATGGTATTCTATGATGATGCACATGATCTTATATAACAATGCTGACTATTTTGAAGAAGAAATGGATCTTATCAAATTTCAAGATGATGAAGAATTGTTAGTTCAGTTGTGGAGTATAGATTTATCTTGTGATACGAAAGAGGCCAGTTTTGTCAATTTTGATAGATGTTTTGCTTCTAGTCTCAGATCACTGTTATGCACAGACAACCCAAGGATTCACATAGATGTGTTAAATCTTCAGAGACCAATGGAGTATGCTATAGAACTCTATATTGTTCAAAATTGGGGTGACTTCATTCTATACCTTGTTTCTACAGTTATCAGGGTCTACAGTTTCAGAGGAACTCCATGTCCTCCCTTTCAGGGTTACACTCAAGATAGGTCTGGCAGAAATCCTTAGACAATTGGGTGGGCTACAAGAGGAAGGATTGACTATAAAAATGAAAGGTAGCATTTTCCCTACCATCACAAAAGCACACCATTTCATTATCACTAAAGGGGGATGGACACAATTTGACAAATACTTGGAGCCTTATCAGTTGGAAATATCAATGGTAAGATGTGCAGATAATGAGGGATTCATTATTGATATGTTCAGGAAAAGAACTAAGTGTTTAGCTCTATATCATCAATTTAATTTTCCTGAGGATATAATTAGAAATGAATTTGATTTGATGGAACAATAAATCAAGAAGGAAAAGTGGTTAGCATATAAGAAATCCTTAGATTTTGTCCACCATTTTGATAGAGCATATGATCCCCTAAAATAATTTATGCCCTAGGAGAAGAATGTAGAATCCTTGATGAGCATGTTTGAAGATATTATGCAAGCCCTAGACCAGAAGAAGAAGAAAGTAATGGAAATGGAACCACAAAAGGTTAAGGCTATTTTGAGCAAAGCTTCACAGGGAAGGGTTGTTCCACCAGGGAGATATGTGGTGTACCAACGAAGAGGCTATAGCACAATCTTTCCCAGAGTTGAAAACACCTATGATCCAAAAGGGAAGAGGATATTAGACTCTAGTACCCAATCATTTCCATCTCCAAAAAGGCAAAGGGTGGAAGGAAGAGATAAACAACAAGATGATATTTATTCCCCTTCCCAATCTCCCCTGCACATGGATGAACAGACCATTGCTGAGAAATTAGTGAAAATGGGGAATATAGGGCATATATTTGTAATATCTTAGGAGTTGCAAGGAGTGCCAGAGGCACCCAAACATACTCAAATGGACTTAACAGTAGCTGAGTTTGCTAGAAAAAAATTGGATCCTATCACTAAACAAGCTAGTGATGAATTCTTGTCAGATGATAAATTTGTTAAGGCAAGGGCCTTTATTCAATTCCTTTGGAGAATTAACATTAATGAATTTAGAGAAAAATGTCAGAAGTTGCAGAATGATCAACCTACTAGAGATAAAAATGACATTGAAAAGGAAGTGAAGCAGGAGTTGGTAGCCAAATTTGACAAAATCACTCTTGAAGAAGGCATAGAACTGGTAAAGAAAGAAGGAGTTCTCATTCTTCCACAATGGGATCTTGCTGATGCCATTGTCTTTGATTTTGTTAGAAAAGAGACCAAGCCAATGCACACTAGTGGAGTCTCCACTGGTGTTAAATTCAGTGAAGACCATGCAACACTAGTAATGTGGTCTATAAAAAGGAAAGACAATAAGAAATCTCTTGGAGATGATTATGCTGAACATGCAGGTAGCCTGTTGGTAAGAAGAGTGATAGACACCTCAGGAGTAGAAGCAGCTAGCCTTACTCTGGAATCAGCAAAGTTTGGCATGAAAGTAGCTGAGAAAAAAGAAGAACTCAAAAGACTGAGGGAAAAGTATGAGATGGTCATGAAGGCCTATAATGATGAGGTGATAAAATCTATTGAAAAAGATAAAAATATTGCTATCCTTGAAGGCAAACAAACAACCCAGTTTACTCCTCAAAGGATGATTACACAAGATCCTCACCAGCCCTCATCATCAAGCCCAATTATAGCTTATCCCCCTTCTCCCATGCCATCAGGTCCCACCACACAAGCAAAATTGGAACTAGAAAAAGAAAGATTAATTTCTAAAAGAACCAAGTTAGAAGAATCATGGAATAAATGGATTGAGGAGTCTGCAACATTTAAAGAAGTAGAGGCATGGGTAAAGAAAAACTATGCTGATAAAATATATACCACTCTCATGCAATGCACTAAGAATTTAATTCCTACTGCCATTTATTCACAGGGAAAAAAGATGTCAGCATATTGAATGAATATAATGCAGATAAGGATAAATGGGATCCAATAATGGATAGATTGAAGGGAAAGAGAGTAGAATTGAAATTTTCTGTACTACATCCAAAGAAGATAACAATGTTGACATCACATTGACTGGTACTTATAAATGTTTCAAATTGTTAATGGACATGAACATAAAGAGAAGCATCATGATTAGGATGGTAGTGGTTTTGAGGAAATAATATTCAAAGGATTGGTATAAGATGTTTCCTAATCTTTTTAACAAGAGTGTTGAGATAAAAAAAAAATGAAACATTATGGCATAAACAAATGAATGAGGTGTTGGCAACAAGAACCAAAATTATTATTACTTTCAAAAGCACACTTTTGTTTGTTCAAAATGTTGAGATAGTCGGCAAGGCCAAATCATTTTTTGAATTTTGGACAGAGGAAGTTGAGAAAGAAAATGTCAGTTGGGATGAGATTAATAGTAGAAAAGATGAAGTCATTGGTTTCTCTTGTCTGAATGATGAGGTGTATACCTCCTGGAAGGACAAGTACAATGTAGTTTATCAAGGAGAAGGTGATAAAGTGCAATAGGAAACAAATGACAATGTTTCCCTATAGTTTGAATGAGATAGGTGTTGCCCAATTTCCCTTTCTGTGCTTTTGGCCTGGTTTGCCCTATCTTGTTTCCTCTGTCTTGTTTTCAGGTTTCATGTCTAACCCCTATAAACCCTCAGAACCCTGAAAAAACCCTAAGTTCTCAAGTGTTAAACGATGTAATAAACCCTAAACCTTGGCTTGTTCTATTTCATCGTTACCTTTTTAAGTCACTTAAGACATGTGCCATAAGTCAGGTCTCTTAATCGCTTTACCAGAATCGAATATGCTAAATCATCTCCTGACTTCGCTTTTGCCTTGTGTCGCGTAGTCTTATTAAGAAATGGAATATTCTCTCAGTGACTCAAGACTTAGCGATTTCCTTTCAGTCGGGTTGTCGGCTGATTTCATGTTATGAGATTTTAACATAATGGGACCCGCCTCAGTCGGGTGATCGCGTGAAGATTTAGCAAGTCAAAGAAATGTCTTTCGACCTTGCGCCTACTTCATGTCGCGTGATCGCTGGATCAGCTCAGTCAAACAGTTAGGCTCTTTCTTCAGTCGCGTGGTCTCGTGATTAAATGATGGTTAAGAGATAACAGTCACGACCATGCGAC
>MU227824.1:37804-71206 GCA_018584345.1 Thuja plicata | reverse complement strand
GAAGCCGGCCTTCTCCGGAGATTCAACCTCGTAGTTCAAGTCCCACAGCTTGGAGGTTGATTCCATGTTTCACTAGGTTGCTGTTAGAGAAGCTTTCAGCAAGGGTGCAAACCTAAGTGACAACAATAGGAAAAGATGAAGATCCTACATCAACAAGATCAAGGAAAATAGATTCCTGAATCCTGATGGTGGCTACCGAACAACCCCAAAGTAGTTACAAATGCCCAGGTGGTCAGAAGACAAACTACTTTAAATATCTTGTAACAAGAGTGGTTATTAGTCCACCTGTTATTTTGTCTTATAAATGGGTCATAGGATTTTTCTTTTAGCTTAGTCATATGAAGCTTGTTGCATCCTTGATTTTTAAGGATTCCAAGATGACTAAGGAAAAAACTATATATTGAAAGTTATAAGACTTTGTAAAGGATGGTGAATTTACAACTCTAAAGAAAACTTAATATTTTTGTTTAGTTTTTTCAAGCTTTGGTCTATCTGAATGTATTGAATGTATTTTTGTTTAGTTTTTTCAAGATTTGGTCTATCTGAATGTAATGAACATGATCATCAAAGATTCTACCTTCTAGCACTGTAAAAAGAAGAAGGATGAATGTCCTTATTACATTGATAATAGCTCTTGTTAAGCTTATTTTTTAGCATGTTAAGTTCTGCATAAAGTTAATGACGTTCATCAGCAGGGTGTGTTGTCAACTGTTGTAGAAGGATTATATCCTTGTTAATTAGCCTTTTCCCTGTATGAATCTAGAATTGGGAGTCTGAGAGTCAAGTTGGATAAGCTATATAGTGATTCAACAAGAAAAAGTTCTAACAGTTTGCAAGCTTCATTTTAAGGTCATGTGTAAAATTTGAAACCCTTGTCTAAAAGTCTTCAAGTGTAAATCTTTTTTTAAAACCCTAAGTGTTGAAGCAGTTTCTATTTTTACATTACCTTTTTCATAACTTGAGTTATGTGTCCACCATGTGTTCTTTTAAACGGGGCCATGTTCAATTTATTCTAAGTCTTTAGCACTTTAATAATCCCTAAGTTTGAAAGCCCGTGAGTATTTTATTTAAGATTATGTGCCAAGATGATATGTTTTAATCTAACGGTCCACTTAATGAATTAGTACTGAGATGCACAAAATCTGTCTCATAAGTCATTAAGTGGTGATGACATGTGGCAATGGTAGGTCCAGCATAAGTTGAAGGTTAAGAAGCATGCAGTTCCTATTTAAACAGATGATCGAGATCTATCTCATAAGTCATTAAGTCTGAATGAAGCGTGTCCCTATGGTGACATGGGCCCTGTTGCATAAATTTTGATGGAGTTTAAAGTGTAGATGAATCCAACGGCTTGCTTAATGACTTGTGGTAAAGATGCGCAAGATCTAATACATAAGCGATCAAGTTTGAGTGACGCGTGTCCTTGTGGTGACGTGGGTTCCATTAACATGAAGGTGACCACAAATTAAAGTGTTGACAATTCTAAAAAGATCCAATGGCTGACTTAAATACTTATGATCAAGATGCACATAATCTAACATAAAAGCCATTAAGTCATGATGCCATGTGTCCCAGTGGGTCCGACTGAGGTCGTAAGAATGGAGTTAAAGTTTTAGCATTTAAAGGTTGAAGTGCTTAGTGTAATTAATTATTAATGAGACTTATCGACACCAAGATTTTGATTAGACATTAAAAAGGATAATTTGCATGAGATATGAGTTGTGATTCGTAAACATTCATTATTTTTCTTTTTGGAGTGAAGTCACCTTATGTGAAACATTCCTTCATAATTTAATGCGGCTGCCAAGTTGTCAGTTCAAAATTTAAAATCACAGCTAGGATATGGTGGTTCTGAGGACATGCTGGCAGTTTGCGTAGTGTGTAACTTGAGTAGCTATATAAATTATAATCTAGGCCAAGATTTTGATTAGACATTAAAAAGGATAATTTGACATGATATGAGTTGTGGTACATCGACATTCATTATTTTTCTTTTCGACTTCGGAGCCCAAGTTACACAGGATACAAATTTCTGTGAATTTTTTTTATCGATATTCATTAATGTCCTTTTCCGAGGCAAGCCACCTTACGTGAAACATTCCTTCAAAATTTATTGCGGTTGGAAAGTTGGTGATTATTTTCTTTATATAATCCTTGGTAGTGAAATTGCAGAACACAAGGAGCTTTCTAAATTTCTAAATTTGGAATCTTGGATGATAGAATGGGTCTTCCAGTAGCTGAGGGATCATCAAATGATAACCTTGAACCTGTTATCCAATCAAATTTGGATATGGAGGAGGAGATTCAGCAGGATCTCCTCAGTCATCTTAAGTTTGCAGCATGGGATCATGCTACCAGTTATGCCGGATACCAAAATGACATGTTTGAAATCGAAGTAGAACATGACAAGGTAGAGATGCACACCATTTTTGATGATCATGGCTTCAACCAGGAGGGATTATAGGAGGAGATGATCTGGTTATTTTCTGGTCTGCGCATCGACTGATCTTTTTTTCTTTGTGGATAGTATTATTATATTATAGTTTATAGTATATACTATAACATATTAACAAATTACTATTAGTCTATTAGTATTAGGATATGTAGGAGTCGACTGTCGGACTAGGCTTTTGTAATTTCCTCTGAAAGTCTACAATGTCAATGGATCTTAGGAAAAATTTTGTTACTTGTAATTTGTAAATACAAAATTTGAATATACTTTTCATTTTGGTTTTGGAAACAGTTGGAAGCTTGTCACTTCTCCTTCTAGGGAAACAACAACCGTTCAAAATTTTAGTCACTCAATGAATCTCAATCAATGATTCAGTTAGCAGTATTATGTATATCTAATACCAATTTTTGAATTTGATAGTAAACTATAATAATGTATACATATGAGAACTAGAAGAATATTTTTCAAATAGTGTCACTATTTTTTAGTTTTACGCGTTATTTACTAATACTTCAAATTTCAATACTAAATAGTTAATACAGTAACATGTTACGTGAATCCTGATTCATGAAATTGAACAATAGTTTTATAAATTGAAAAATATGTAAATTGTAATTATTAAGTAACTTCAACTTTGAAGTATCTGTGAGTGTGAATTGTGATTCTATATATAATTATAAATACCTATTAACTGATTCAGAATGCTAAATCACGATGGTGATGGGTTCCGAAGTTAAGCCTGGTTATTTTGTAACTTCTCAACAGTTAAGTTTTTTATGATGGTGATGGGTTACAAAGTTACGCCTGGCTGTTTCGTAGATTCTAAACGGTTAAATTTTTATGATGGTTAGGGGTTCTAAATTCCTGACTAACTTCGTACGTAACTTCGTAAGGTGTTGAAAAGTGAGATTAAGTTGCATGCCACATGGAAATTGTCAAAGAATGGAATGTTTGCAGAGCTTCATTAGGGTTTCTTGGTCATTTGTGATGGTATTTTTTTTGGTAGCAATTTAGCAAAGTTGAAACTTGAGATAGGGACCTAGGGTTAGATGTACCGTTAGCGTAACTTTGGCAACACGCCAATTATTTTCTCTCGGATCACCGCCAAATCTATGCTAGAAGTGATAGTTGGCAGTGACATCACTTTTCTAAAAAAGGTAATTACTAATTTCATGCGTGTACGCTTGATGAGATTTTAATTTTTAATAGAGTAGGTGGCCTGGTGGATGGTTGTGAGTTGCTTATTAGTTATTAAAGACAGTTCACACTTCACATAGCATCCTTAATTTTCAGAGTCGAAGAGCAACAAAGAGGTGAAACCTTCAATGCAGAAAAGGAGCTTACTGCTTAGAGTTTAGTATACATAAAGAATGACAGAACAAGGATCTTCTGATGTTGTTGTAGAACCGGAAAATAGTTTTCCTTCAAGAACAAAGAGGCCAAACATATACACTGAAGAATGGATGAAACTGTTGCCTAGATCCTCAAATTTGCAATTAGCTAACACTTATAAATGGAGGGACCCTTATGTGTTCTATAGGGATGTTGTCTGCCCAAACACAATTGGGTATGATCTCTTCATGTATTTCTATAACAATAAATTGAGAGGCCCTCCTGTTTCAAACCCATGGGACAAGAACTTGGGAAAGTTGATAGTACCTCAGGTATTTTTGGATATAGACCTCATGAAAATGCTAATTGAAGCATACAATCCAATGTCACAAGCTTTCCACAGGAAGGAAAAGTATTTAATCTACATGTTAGACAGAGCAAATTTTATTCAAAATTTTGACCTTCAGGGACCTATGGGTGTGGATATTGACCTAGCATAAGAGGTGGCCCTGTTTCATAGACAGAAAAGTTACTACACTGGAAGGGTTATGAGGAAGCATATTCCTAGACAAATTAAAGAGGCAGGGTTGTTGCCAAAGAAGGTTGCAGATTCATTTGATATTGAGCTTTTTTTCCCTATTTACAGAATACCATCTATGGTCTAAGCAAAGTTATTGGAATAGATGGAGGTTTGTTAGTGACTTCTGACATTTATGTCATGGCTACAAATGTTCAGGACCTGTGCACCAACAAGGAGTTTTATTATGTGGGGCACATAATCAATGTAATGCACACTAAGTTGATGACGACAAAGACTGATTTGAAAAGCTTCAATTTCAATTACTACTCCATGCTGATGCACCTGATCCTCTATTGCAATATTGGTTACATCAAACCAGGGTTCATCAATGAGACTGAGAATGCAAGAGGAATTGTTCCACTTCAGCTCTAGACCAGGTTATGGGATAGAAGTCACCATTTCTCTAATTCCATTGATTTTTATAGTGATTTTGTGGATCTAATAATAAACATGTTAGGTATTATGAGGAATAGATTTCCTTTACTACTTAGAAAATTGCTTAGACCCCTAGCATTTAAAATTGACAATGAAATTAACCATAATTGGGGTGATATGTTTTTTTTAAGAATTTTTCTGTTATAAGAGTGTATGCTTGCCCTCAACCTCCACACTTACTGCCAAAATATGTCCTAGAAAGATTGGCAATAGTAGAATTCCTATGGCAGCTTATCATGATATATAGAGAACACTTAGGCCCTAAAAGACATAAGGGAACCTTTTTGGTGAGGAGGTTCCAAATAGGGGATTTCTCTATAGGTAAAGATGATGTGGACCAAATCCATGAATTCCTAAGACAATTCATATTTCCATGTGCTAAAGAATGATGTATGACCCTGAAGACTTCATTACAGGAGCATTGAGAGAAATGAGGAATCACAATTTGGCTCAAAATCATCCTATGGCAGATGAGGATGTTATTATAAATGTGCTCAGTGAAGATATCTGTGAGGAGAGAACCCTTAAATGGAAAAATATTGTAAGGGTAGAGGAAGAATTAAAAAAGCCAGACCCTACCTTCCATGGTTTCTTTCCTGATCTCAAATACATGCCAAGAATTGACATGTGTATAGAGAATTACAAAATATTATTTCTAAATTGCCAGACATCCTTGAGGAGAAGGAGGAGGATAGAATAAACCCTAAGGAAGTTGAACCTAATGTGGTGTTTATGGTAGAAACAGAACAAGCTGAGCCATCCACATGTGAGCATGGGCCATCAAAGAAACAAAAGTTGATGAATGTACCACAAAAGGAAAGGAAAAAGGCACTACAAATCTTGCCAGGTAATTGGAATTACTTTGCTGACTTAAGAAAAAAAAATTTGACATCACAGGTAGAAGAGGGAGAAAAGGCCCTAGATGAGTTACAATTGGCTGCAGCTAGATTGGATGATAGGGTCATCCAAGCTAAATATTTTATAGATGATGATGAATTCATCAAGCCCGATGAGTTTAAAAGTTTTCTCTTTAGAGTTAAAAAGAATGAATTAACATTGTCTTTGAAAATGGGGGAATCACAGGAAAAGACTATTGAAATGATTGAAAAATTACAAGCCTATGATCCCAACAGTGAAACATTAACTGTGGTGGAGGCAAGAGATCTTGTGAAGAGAAGTGGCATGTTGCTGATCCCTAGATGGGACTTGGAGTCCTCATTATTAATTTACCAAATCAAGAGGCAAGATAAAGTGGTAGCTTATGAAGCTTTTGGCCCTGATGGACTACAGAGGGGTTCTGGATTCAATATGGATAGTAAGACACTAGCAGTATGGTGTGTGGCCCCAAAATCTAATAAGCCCAGATTGGTTGACATCCAAGACACAACACAGAGTAGCCAATTAATATGAAGGTTGCAGGAGACTACAGGATCAAAGATAGAAAATCCCCTACATCATGCATCCTCCATGAATAAGGCAGTAGTTGAGGACTTAGAGAACATATTAGCAAGGACATTCAGAGATTATGTGTCAACTAGGAAAAAGTTTGAAGAGGAACTGAAGAAGAATTTTGTCCTGGATAAGACTGTGAAGGAGCTAAAAGATGAAATAAATAGTCTAAAAAATGAGTCCAGGGAAGTTATAGAGGTTTGTGATGCTGGGGTCCAAACTGAGTATGAAGGGGGCTTAGCTCCAGAACTTGCAACAGAAAACATAATAATGGACGTTGATCAACTTGCTGATACTGGAATTGCTGAAAAGGAGACGTTAAGAAGGTGCTATTGCACAGAGTAAATGTTTTAAAAGGGAAGTCTCAAATCATTCATATCACATTCATTTCTTTGCAGGGGGCAGAATATAAATGTTCTAATGCCTTGTCTGTACTAACCCCATTGTTTAATACTTGGGGCCCACACTTGCAATTCTTTGAGAGGTTAATTTTACTAACGGGAAAAAATGGAGTTACCTTCAAAAATAATTGATGTTAAGGAAATGGTGTTATTAGTAAAGGATTTGTATGCATTTTTCAATGGAAAGTTAAAGAACATTCAGGCAAAGCTAAAGTATTTTGCTGAAGAGTCTGAAGGATATATCCCTGCTATTGTGGACACAGAGGGACAGTTGAACGACTGGCTAGAGTGAGTTGATTCTTTGAACCAAATTTTGGATGCTAGCAAGGTGGCTTCTTTTGTTGGTGATGTTAACATTTCAACTTTTTTTGAAGTTGTGGATGAATTGTACAAGCATGAGATTGACATGAATAAGTTTGTTGTTGAATCTCGGGTCATAATGGATGCCAAGTGGAACAAATTCCTTAAAGACTTGGATACAGTTAGAGCGATAACTTGGCCATCAAAGAGGGAAATTGTGGTGTGGGAAAAAATTGGAGAGATTCAAGCCTTGTCACATTGACAAGATTGACAGTTCCGGTATTAGATGAAGATCCAATAGAGGGAGGTCAGTTAATTCAAATAGGGTATCTTATCTTTGTGGTTCACCTACTGTGGATACACCTTTGGTGCAAACCAAGACTGATTTTGAAGAATCTGCACTGCCAGCTATTGCTCTTATAACTATTTCCAAGATTGTTTACCAATGTTAGTTTTTATTTTCTGATAGAAGTATATGGTACTATGATCATTAATCATTGACATTGATGTATAAATTTCAAGGAAGTTAATACAATTATACAAGGATATTTTGTAATTTTCTGAATCCTGATAGAAGTCTCTGGTACTATGATCATTGATCATTGAATTTGATGTATAAATTTAGAGGAAGTTAATGCAAGGATATTTTGTAATTTTGTGATAGAATTCTCTGGTACTATGATCATTGAATCTTGATCATTGATGTATAAATCTCAAGGAATTTCATACAAGGATATTTTACAATTTTTTGTGCCTGTGTAATTTTGTAAAGAGCTCAAGATCGCAGTTGCAATTTTTTTAAAAAATTAAAATTGAATGTAATAATGTATAATGTCATATTATTATATTAATATTTTCTTTTAGGAAATTAGGAATTTAGGAATTATTAAATTAAGTAAATGCTTTTGCTTCAAGGAATTAAGGAATTAAGTAAATGCTTAGTATTAGGAAATTAGGATTCAGGAATGACTAATGAGTATGAAAAATAATAAATTTAAAATTTCTAGGAAATTATGAAGCTTTGACCAACGAAAATGTTTCAAAGTAATGTCGGGTTGTTTCGTAACTTCTCAACGGTTAAGTGGTTAGGATGGTGATGGCCTGATGGGTTCTGAACTTTTGAACATATGATAGTAATGATCAAGTGGTTACAGAGCTTCGTGAGGGTTTGTTGGCCATTAGTGTTTGTGGTTATGAAGTTGCAATGAAGCATTTGGCGGATTGGCGTAGCTTCAGAAAGGTTAATTAGTTACAAGATTAAACAGTTCAGAGGTTACGAAAGGCTTTGTGAGGTACTTCACAAGGTTATATGATAGTAGAGATTTTAAGAATACCGTCACTGTAACTTTGGAAGGGTTCCAAAGGCCTCTAATTTACATGTTACAAAATTATGATGAAGCATTTGGCAGATTAGCATAACTTTGGAAAGGTTAATCAGTTACAAGATTAAACAATTGAGAGGTTATGAAAGGCTTTGTGCGGGACTTCACAAGGTTATATGATAGCGGAGATGTTAAGAAGATTGTCAACGTAACTTTGGAAGGGCTCCAAAGGCCTCTAATTTACATGTTACAAAATTGTGATGAAGCATTTGGCGGATTGGCATAACTTTGGAAAGGTTAATCAGTTACAAGATTAAACAGTTCAGAGGTTACAAAAGGCTTTGTGCGGGTCCTAGGACTTTGCAAGGTTATATGATAGCAGAGATGTTAAGAAGACCATCACCATAACTTTGGAAGGGTTCCAAAGGCCTCTAATTTATATGTAGCAAAGTTGAGACAGGGTTAGATGAACTGTTTGCATATCTTCGGAACCAGGCCAGCTTAAGTTTTGAATCTTGATTCTTGATTCTTGAAATAACATATTAACATGGTTGCATGACTATGAGGCATTAAGGGCCGAGGCATTTACACTTTATAGTGAGGAAAAAGGACATTACTAACTATATGATTATAGTATATAATTTAAATTTCATGAACATTCTACATTACAAAAATCATGAATTCAAATTACAAATTACAATAATCAAAATTCAAATTACAAAAATCTAAATTCAAATTAAAAAATCATGAACAATACTTATTACTTGTAATATGAGTCAAATTGTCAATATTAAAGTCCAACAAGTACAGTAATAACTAAAAGGTAATAAGTATACAGTGTATAAATACCTATTAACCAAAAATTGAATGCTAATTGCTAATTCTAAATCACTTCACTCACTCAGTGAGAAATCTGCAGCTTCTATATCCAGCTCCTGAAATTGACTAGTAGCAAGAGCTTCTTCTTCATTCTAAGTTGGGTATTCAAAATCAAAAAATTCTTCATCCTCATTCAGATTCTAGGACCAAGATCCATCGTTTGTCTTAGAACTAGCAGTAGCACCAGTACCACCAGGTTTTGAAGTGTTCAAAAGCCCTCCTCTTTCACGCATGGAATTCCAAATTTCCAATGCCCTATCATAAGGAAAGTCTCTAACATTGTACTGAGTTACAAACAACCTCAAGAAAGTTTCCAAATTTCTATCTAGTTTGTTTGTGATCTTTGATTTCAAAAATCCCAATGCACTGAAAATTATTTCATCTTCCACTGACCCCAATATCATTGTTTGACATAAATTAGCAAATTTGAAATATTATGATATTGAATCATGCAATACTTCACTCTGCTCTATCCTTTTCTAAAGCCTGGTTATTGCACCAGGTTCATATGGATTCTCCAAGTTTTTTATCTACAATTTCATACATGATGCAAATTGTCTACATTGTTTTTTAAGATTAGCTAAATCTAAAATTCCTTCAATTGGTTGTCCATTGGAATCCGCATGTTTTGAAAACTCTCTAATCAATTCATCAATATTTTTATGAAAGATATGTGCATCAGTTTGTTTACCTCCAAAGTTTTTCCAAAAATGAGGAAACATACAACCCATGGCTTCAATAATTTCTTCTTGAGGGAATCTTTCACGAATCTCACTTGAAAGTTGGTAGGAAATTGACTTCAAATTATCACTAACAGATTTAACAATCCTGTCAAAATCAACCCTTTTAACTAGAAGTAGTCTGCCTCGCTTGTCTGTCTTAGATTGGTGCATTGGTATTTCATATCCTTTCACAAACACACATAAATCATTTTTTGCATTAAATTGTAAAAAATTCTTAGCATGACTCAAATCTGTAATTGTCTGCCACCTGAAAATATTTGGGCTTTGAATTGTTGTCATATCTAAGTACAGACAATCTAGGGCAATGCATGTCATTCTACGTAAACTTCTATACTCATGGATATACATAGTTCTATCTTGGGCTTTCTTAACAAGTTTGTTCATTAAATCCAACATGGGGAGAAGACTAGCTAAAGTTAACAAATTCTCTATATCACTTAACTTATGTAACAAATCAGGAGCTTTTTCTACTGTGAGGAGTTGCTCATATATTAGTCTGATCAAGGATTGATATTCTATTAGAACTCTTTCTATTGGTCCATGCAAAGAGATCCATCTGGTCTCAACATCCTTGAGAAGCTTGTTTCTTGGTCTTACTCCCTTTGAAAAAATCTTAAATTCTGCAAAACGTTTAGGACTAGTTCTGCAGAAGTAAGAGTATAGCTCGCGAACTAGATCTTCAACTTTTGACACTGTAGGAAAATCGCTTACAATTTTACATGATAAATTCATTTGATGGGCCATGCAATGTATGCAAATCATGTAAGATGCAATACTAGTTTGTAATCTTGCACAAAGACCATTCCTTTGGCCTTGCATTACTGCAACTCCATCAACTCCAACACACACTAAATTCTTTCCATTTGTCAAATCATCCATACCAACAACTTCATTCAAAGCATTCTTCACTTCAAAATATAAGTTTTCTACTGTTGAATTGCCTCTCATTTTACGAACACACAGTAGATGAGCTTGGTGAACATGTTCTTTTACTGTATACACATGCATATAGACCCAAGCAGTGTTATCTACTATAGTAACTTCATCTATGGATTATGAAATGAATCTAGACTGTTTTAATTTCTCCTGTGAATTTTTCTTTTCCACCTCAGAAAGCTAGTTTGTCATTTCCCATCCAAAGTTTGTTGACCAATGTGACATAGGATAGTGAGGAACTCTCAAAAAGGATAATACATTACCATATTCTAAGAAGTCTCTCATAGGATGCCCTCTGGACATAATATGAAAAACAACACTCATCTGAATGGTCTTTGCTAGGTTTGCTTCATTGGCTACATGTTTAAACCCAACCTTGATTGGATTTTCACTACTAACAAGTGTCACCATTCTCTTGTTATGCTCTTCATATTCTATGGCATACTTAACATGAAGACATTCTTCCTTTGATTTCCATCTCACTACTAATATTTCTTGTCCGTCTATGATCTGTTTTTCATAAACCTTACCAATATGCTTTTCTATAGTGTCAAGCTTTAGCTACAACTTCTTCTCTCTTTTATTTTTCTGGGTACAAATCTTACACCTGCATTTTTTTGGTTGTTCATCATTGTTTAGGACTGGTTCAATGAACCAGTACTTTGCTAGCCAATCAACCTTAAAATTTCTTTTCATTTCCCAGTCCCGCCCCATTTTTACTTCCCTTTTTATTTTCTTCCGACTAACATCATTATTATCTTCATTGCTAGCATTTTCATCCAACTGCTTCTGCATATCCCTTATAACATCTTCTGTCATGCCACCATTTTTATCCTCATTTAATGCATTTTGATTTTCATTTAACTCAATGATAACCCTAGCTTGTGGCAGTGGTACTGGTGAGCTACTGTGAATGGCTTTTGCACTTGCAATTGCAGAAGTTGATGGAGTAGAAACATTGCCAACTCCAAAGAAAGCCTTTATGGTAGTATCTTTAAGTTTTGGGCACTTTGATGGCCTCTCAAACCCTTCACTTCCCTGAGGAGTCTTACCTTTCCCTTCATTACACTGACGAACATGAGTCTTACCCTTGTCTAGATTTCCAATCCCTTCACTGCCTTGAGCACAGTGAGAAGTTGGAGTCTCAAGTTCAACCTCCCCTGACATCTCAATCCCTTTAGCAATAGGATAGTCACCCTTATCCGACATCTTGACATCTCACTAGTCACTGAATCACTAGGAAATTAATAGAAATACTATGAAATGTCAACAAATAATTGCTTAGTGCTTACCTTGGTCCAGCTACCTCTGAAATAATTCTGCTTACAAATAATTCTGATTCTCTGAAATGCTAAATCCTCTGTTTACTGAATGGGACACAAAAATTAAAAGACTAACAAATATCATATTAATTTATATCAATCCATGATTCAAATTTCCATTTTTTTAAAATTCCTAGGCTTTTGGCAAAAATGTGTCGACTTGAATGTAGGAATTAACAAATGGTTGGTGAAATAGGTCATGGTTAATATAACAATTAATTAACGGTTGGATAAATAGGATGCGGTCAATATAAAAATTAATTAACGGTTGGCGAAATAGGACGTGGTCAATATAACAATTAATTAACTATTGGTGAAATAGGTTGTGTTCTATTTAACAATTAATTAACGGGTGACAAAATAGGTCATGGTTAAGATAACAATATAAACCATTTGGCTATTTTAGATTTTATATGCAATTCATAATTAATACCCTTGGCGAATAAGGGACCATTAAAAGAACCACGTCAGATTGGTTAAAGGCAAATATATTGGTCAACCTCGTCAAATGACAAATCTTATTGGCAATTCCAATGAATATTTAACCATTACTATGTCAAGATTGGGCGATTGGGGCCACCGTATACCATGCATGTTTTGCTAATTCTGCCAAAAATATTTCCCAGAATTTGCCAAAAGGTGAATATTCGCCACTAAAAGTTACACTTCTCCTTTGCATTTTCCAACACAATCTTGGTTGATAAAAAAACTTACATTGTTGCGAATTTGAAAGCTGCAATATTGCATATCTTTCAAACTGCTCATCGTGGCATCAAACCATCTCTGCCAAAAGCTCTGGTATGCTGGGTGAAAGATAGGAATGACCCCGTTTCGCTCATCAAGTGGCTCGAACATTGTCGACTACTATGGAGCCAAGTGTCCCTAAAGGTGAACTCAGTAACAAAATTGGCTATCTTCAGACGTCAATTTCTCAGAGCTTGTGAAGGGTACCAAAAAAATGTCAGGTGCTAAAGGACCGTGTCAAGGAGGCCTATGATAAACTATCTTGGTTTTTTTTTATTGCTCTCATTTTCATTTTCCAACACAATCTCAGTTGATGCAAAAACTTGCAATGTTGCACTGTTGAAAGCTGCAACATTGCATATCTTTCAAACCATTCGTTATGGCATCAAATCGTCTCTGCTAACAGCTCCAGTATGCTGGGTGAATTCTAGGAATGATTCCATTTCTCTCACCAAGTGGCTCGAACATTGCCGAACACTCTAGAGACAAGTGTCCCTGAAGGTGCACTTAGTAACAAAATTGGCGATCATCGATCTTCAGACGTAATTTTATCAGAGCTCGTGAGGGGTACCGACAAAATTTTAGGTGATAAGGGACTATTTTATGGAGGCTTAGATTAACCTATCTTTGTTTTTGGAGATTCTCTCTCATTTTCATTTTCTGACCCAATCTCAGTTGATGCAAAAACTTGCAATGTTGCACAGTTGAAAGCTGCAACATTGCATATCTTTCAAACCACTCATCGTGGAGTCAAACCATCTTTTCCAAAAGATCCAATATGCTAGTTGAATACTAGGAATGACCCTGTTTCACTTACCAAGTGGCTTGAATTTTGTCAACCACTCTGGAGCCAAGTGTCCCTGAAGGTGCACTCAACAATAAAATTGGTGATCTTCAGACGTCAATTTCTTGGAGCTCATGAGGGGTACCGGCAAACTGTCAAGTGCTACGGAACTATGTCATGGAGGCCTACGATAACCTATCTCAATTTTTTGAGATTCACTCTCGTTTTCATTTTCCGACCCAATCTCGGTTGATGCAAAAACTTGAAATGTTGCGCAGTTGAAAGTTGCAACATTGCATATCTTTCAAACCACTTGTTGTGGCATCGAACTGTCTCTGCCAAAATCTCAGGTATACTGGGTGAATTATAGGAATGACCCCATGTCATTCACCAATTGGCTCAAACATTTTTGACCACTCTGAAGCCAAGTGTCCCTGAAGGTGCACTCAACAACAAAATTGACGATCTTCAAACGTCATTTTCTCAGAGCTCGTGAGGGGTACCAAAAAAATGTCAGGTGCTATGGGACCATGTCACAGAGGCCAACACCTTCAATTTGATGAGTAAATGCTAAAAATAACCTTGTAAGGCTTCACAACTCATTCAAACATTTAGGACCACAATGTACTGGTGCATCCCTTAACGTTCTTGTAGTGCCCTAAATAGGTTCAGGTGGTCAAAATGCTCCAATAGGAATAAATTTGGGTAGGATTGATATTTTTGATCTTATATGACCTATTATAACTTGTTTAAGTTGTTGGAATGGAAATTACGAGTCTAGGTTTATGAAATGAAACATGCATATTCTCATAAAGTATGAATCATTCACTAACAAAATACATAGATACGCGTGCAAGCATAAATATAAGGCATAAGCAATTTACAAAGCATAAGACATCCACATAAACATAAAGTAGTCTACATCAATACAAATGACACATGAATTTCATACTTAAAATATAAACTATATATATTCATAGAGCATGAAGAAAAATATATATGCCCAATAATGTCATAGATCAAATATATATTGAATACAATTAAATTGGCTTCATGAAAACCCAAACGGATATAGAACATATCACTTATACAGTATACAAAAAATATGTCCAGTAATTCCATATTGGCGTACAATGATTATCCCTAATCTAGTCATTTTCTAGAAGGGGAAGAAAACAAATCACAGGTTGTCTTCGATCGTCGCGTCAATGGAGATGCAGTACTCTTCCGAGTGCACTCATTAGTCCTCCTGTCTAGACTCTTCTGCACCTCGAGATGATAAAATAAAAATTATAAACATCAATCACTAATATACATCAGAATTCAATCATACAATGACCTAAAATAGAATATTTGCTTACCGCTACCAAATAGTTGTTCTGTACATCCACCGAAGGGGCACGCTAACGATCTGGAGTAATGAGTCCCTACAACAATGACCAAAATAATATTTAAAATACATACATGAATATCATTAAAATTGTCAATACAAACTATTAAAATAATAACTCTAATTAAGTAATCTCTTTCATACTTCAGTCAGTGCTTCAGAACTAGCTATAGCTGCATCTACACCACGATCTAAAGTATCACAAACAACAAGAGGAGTCTCTGTCATCAATAAATGAAAATGAAACAACAAGAGTATTATGTAGTTATCAAGAATACCTATAATATTTTATAGTTACCCTACTAATGAATAAATGGTACCTCTATGAAGGTGTCACCACATCCTTTAGTGTGCAGTGTCGATGTCATAGCACCAACATTAAACTAGTGCACACATATGGTAATTTATAAGAAAACCATTCATATAAGAATGTACCACTGACTTGTTAATTATAATGCATTATTACATATATACTTGTGTCATCACAAAGCTAGGTGAAGGAATGTGATCACTACCATGACCACTTTGACTCTGGATTTTGATCATAATTTGTCTAGTAATTCAGTTATTCATTCATTTATTAATTAAATATAATCAAGTAAATAAAATTAAGATGCAAATAAACATACCTCAAGGAAATGTGAATGATGCTCTTCACTGTCTAATGTGAACGTCGATGGTCCAATAGTGAACTAATGTACATGCACAATACGTTATGAGAAAAACATCCATATAATTATAGAATAATCAAATGTATTAGTTGAAATGTTTTATTCGATGCATACTTGTAGAGTTGACGATGTAGTGTAAAAGGGGTCCAGGGGATCATTGTCGTTGCAACCGACACCCTTTCCCTGAATTTTCATCATAATCAATAGATACTAATTTAATTATTGATTTATTTAAAAATGAAATATGATCAAATAAATTCAATGAACTTGCAAATATTTACCTGTGTATCAATGCCAAATGTTGTATTGATAAAATCATCAGTCATCAGTTCATCATCCTCTTCCTCTTTGTTGGCAGTACCAAGTGTACACATGGATCCACAAGAATGACAAATATGACCCCTCGTAGACCGACCATGGTCACCCTCAGCTAGAGGAGTGGCATACTAGCTAAATGGGAGTCTATGTCAGAGCACTTATTGTGCCTTGTGTGTCCACCTCCACATGTTCCTTCACCATGGAAGAAATACTAACATTATCTAACTGTGGCTTGCCACTAGACAACCTAGGTGCATTAGGGTCACGACATGCCATAGGTCTATCAAATGATGACCCCCCACCTCTACCCTGAGACTCTAGAAAGTCAAAATAATTTGGCACCCCCTTCAAGACAAACTCACAATAGAGTTTTCTCAGGAAATAGATAGGAACCTCATGATTGTTACAAGGAGGGGAATCAAAGATCATCCACCAGCTATCCCAAAATTTTGTTTTTATATCTTCCTTCAAGCACCAAAGAATTGGGAACCTCTTTGTTGTAGCTTTAAGAGTATCAGTTTCCCCTGGATTTTTAAAGAGTTTTCAAATGTCATCTTTTGTGATTTCTTTCATTTTTATGCCCTCATATGATAATTTATTTGCATAATATCTTTTTTGTTATTCTCTTTTGTCATGCCATAAATTAAGTTTCCCACTAACTGAACCTACGTGGATCAAGATTAATTCTAATGATTTTGAAAGTGTTGCCCTTCTAGGATTCGTATCAATAGAATCTTTTAACCTCCTAATTAAAGATTCTATTTATGTTTTCCCTCTTTCTATTTGGTTAATAAAAAAATTATGTGGTCCAGGAGGAGGTTTCTCGATTGGTGGAGGCAGTTGGGGTTCATTTTCTTGGTTATTTTCAAAATTCATTTGTTCATGAGGAGAATATGGAGGGTTTGGTTGAGGGTTTTCTTTGGGGAGATCGTTCCTTCCTAGCAATTAAAACAAAATCTATTTCAAAAGTCTAATTAAACTTAAAATTTAAGAAAAGAAACTTTGACAATAAAATTTGATTGAAAACTAAAAATTAAACTTAAATTTCAATACAAATAAGAGGCATAGGTTGTAGAATCACTTACCTCTTCTTTCATTTTGACCTTGATGACGTCGTGGAGCCATTTTTTGCTTCGATTTGATGAAGAAAATACTCAAAATGTAATGCATACGTACTCTAGAGATAGTCTTTTCTGAGCTGCGGGTTTGAAGGAGTAAAATGAGCCACTTTTGTGGCTATCCAAACTTTAAATAAAACCTAATAGCATGTGTTATGTGCTTTTGGGGACCAAAAAGGAATTTGGCACCTTTTTGGTCCCCCATCTTTGTGCATATACCCACTTATCAATTAATGAGCTAAAGGGGCTCTATAATGAATAGTTCATAATGCAAAACACTTGACAAAGGTTTTACAAAAGGATGTAGCAAGAGAAGTGTGCTTAATCTTGGAGGAAGCTCCATAGTTAAGTGCCCTGAGTTAGAGCAATTCTGGGATGGGTGAACTCCTGGGAAAGCCCAATGCTTCAATCTCGTGAGCATCACCTAGATGCAATGAGTGCTAAGAGTACCATTCATTATCATTAGAGATGATTTTTTGTGAACACTCGTGAAATATGGGTCAATGAGTTTGAGTTGAAAACTACATAGTTGAATCATGATTGCAATATCAGTGATCACAATTTGATTTTGTATGGAATTTATATCTCCTACTTATGGGGATTATTTATATTTAATTAATTAAACATCAAACCTTGATTATTTTAGTAAAGTTATTTTATTTTCTGTTAAAGAAAATTTTAGAAATTGGGGTTTTTTAATGGATAGAATATGAAATAAAAGAAAAGTACATAATTTTTTTTCTAAAAAATGAGAAAATAAAAAATTGAGGACCATTAAACTATTCATTCTTGACTTATTATTTCTTAAATAATTTCTTTGAGATTTTGTGTTTTTGAATCAGAAAACCTTAGGATAAAAACCCATTTCAACCAACCTTGGTGGATTTGCATAGATTTGAGGTACATCTATTGGATCAGATTTTGAAGTTGTGGGTGTGAAAAAGATATATTCACTTTACAAGTCGAAGATATGATAATCTTCTAGAAGATTTCCAAGTTTGTACATACAAATTTATAAAGGATTGCAAAGCAACAATAAATTTATTGAAAACATTCTTCTCTAGCTGATCAAATTATTTCAAGTTCTCCCTTACTAGATGCCAACTCGAGAAGCTGCTGAAATTTCAATATAAATCATCACATATGCAAGTGCATGAGTTTTTGGGAAATATATATTTATTTTTCAATTATCCAACTATAAGCTACTAGTGGTAGTGAGGGGTTTGAGACCGAGAAAGCTAAAGAAAATTTTACATGCTTGGAAGTTGAAGATTAAATTGGGCTTATTTCAATTTTAAGTACCTTTCCAATTGTTGCTTTGTAAAAGAAAATAAGATTAAGGTCCCATGGGGGGCTTCAAGATCTATTTTAGTGGAGGAGAATGTCCCATGAAACTAAAAATTTAATGCTATAAAATTATTTGGAATCTTTTCTTGAAAAATAACATCCTCTACTTGTTAGGATGCATTATGAGGAATTTATATTTTAGTTGGAAATTCGTTGATATTTAAGATTCCTTCTAGAAAAGGAATAGAGTTTAAACAAAAAAAAATAGGGATGTGTCCTCTGCCCCAAGACTTAATATCTTTGTCCCCTAGCCATTTTGCAAATGATGAGATGTTGGGGGACGTCCCCCTCTCATCTTTGATACCTTCTTAATCCTTTGAAATGCTAGGAAATGTCTCCATACATTTGGGGACGTTTCTAGGACAACCAACCATCCCCTACAAATAGGAATGCCTACAGGCATTAAAAAACAAAAAAAATAGAGATCTTTTTTAATTTTGTTTACTTCTATACCTTTCTATGAGAATCAAAATAATATAAAAATTTCAAATGTTTGAGAAACAAATATATGAGAATCAAAACAACTATACTAATTTCAAATGTATGAGAGTCAAATATATTCAATGAAATACACATTAAAAGTTACAATTGTTTAATTTTTTGAGTCATGTTAAACCCAAGTCTCTATACTATGATTCAAAAGATTTTTTGTATTAAGTATCATTCAAAAATTGATTACATCATGGTTGTATGTTCTCAAAGATAATCTATCAAGCTAATCAATACAAAAATGACTCAATTAGAAAGTTCTTATACAACTAGAGACAGTACAAAAGGATTCAAGTTTGAGCGTTCATATACATCTTGTATAAAAAAATAACTACATGAAAACTTGTATAAACATAAGGATAATCTAGAGTCTATATGTTGACTCTTTCCCACCATGTCTATCATCTGATACACCCATATACCCACACCAACACTCTGTTCTATAGGAAGAAGTCATTATCGGGTGTTCAAGAATTTTTTCTATAGGCACAATTGTGGTTAGGAAGCATGTTTGGGTACCTAAACTCTTGGTGGTTGCTCAAGGATTTTTTGTTGTTCATTATGTTATCTTTTCCCTCTAATCTCAGTTATGAAGTTATGTAATGCCACCTCAAATGGAATTCCTTCCTTTGTGCACCTGGCCCAAGTGTATACTTGTGAAATCTTCCATTTGAAAATCCGAGTGGAAACATTATATAATAATCTTTCAAACTTGGTCTAAGAGATCCTAAGGGTTGTTGTGACCTACACATCCACATGATACCATATAAGTCTCCTCAGAGACTCAGTAAGAGATTTATTCATACCACCAATCACATTTCCATTATGAATTTTCCAAATGTGTCATAAAATTTCAACAGAAAGACAAGACCATAAGACATTAAATTCCTTTCTAAGGCTCTTGATATAGCTAGTGATCACATATAGAACATAAAAATTTCCATTAATGACAATTAAAAATATATTTCATATTTCTTTAGCCATAAAACATTCAAAGAAAATGTGCTTATATTTTATGAGCTCTACAAATGCTATATATATTTAGATCTCCTGAGGGAAGTCTAAAAGGAAACCTATGAATTTAACCATTTGCTAGAAGAAACACCTTTTCTTAGGCTCCACCTTATTACTCCATATTCTTTCAAAGACTTTCGACCAAGAGGTAGGGTCTAGATTATAATTCCATCTTCTATTATAGTGAGTGTAAATGTCATCATAGTTTTTCAGGAAGTTATAAATATTATCTTCCTTTATACAATGTAATAGAGTTCTATCCTACCACTTAAAATAAGTGAATCTATCCTAGTTGGTGCAGCACTGCTTGGGAAGATGAAGTACAGAGCATGCTTTGCTAACCACTTTAAATATGTTCTCTGGTGCACCCTAGGGAGTTTATATTTGTGTCTTAGTATCTCCCAACCAATAAGGTTTCACAATTACATCACTCACACTAGAAATTCCCCTTCATGCCCAATCTTTGGCTGAGCATCCTTGCAATAAGTCCAAGGGTTTTCCTTTGTGGAATAGATTCCACCACGGAGATCTTTCCCCACATATTTTTTTGTGTATTTATCTATGATATCATTTTGGGATATGAAGCCCCTTACTTTCTCCTAGTCCTTCCAAATAGATTTGAAGACACTAGAGACAAGTACTTTGATAGGGAAGGTGTGTTCCATCAAGTCACAAAACCTTAGATATTTCCACGCTGAAGACTTTAAAGGGATTGCACTTTTAATATTTTTCCTAATCAAAACTTTTTGTGGCTCCTCTCTTATTGTATCTTTGAAGATTTACTTAGTATCCAAAGCTATGCCTTGGGTTCTAAGATCCTTTAGGACCAATCCTCCCTTACCCTTACTCGTCACACACCATTCTCGTTTGACCTCATGTCTTTTCTTCCCCCCTACCATCTGACCATAAGAAATTCCTAATGAATTTTTGGAGGTGGTTAATTTGATATTGGCTAAAGAGCCATGCAAAAGCATAGTAAATATTTTAGGAAGCCAAAATATTTTGACAAACTTGGAATCTGCCTGCCAGTGAGAGTGTGTGTTTGTTCCATTTTTGCAACTTCTTTTCCACTTTACCTCTGAGCCAATCCTACATTTTCTTGAGGTCAAGGGTTACTGCAAAGGGTACCCCAAGACACCTTACAATATGCTTCAAACCTCCCAAAGAAGGAGAAAATATGTTAAACAACACAAGAGAGGATTTCCGCCAACCAAGCATAATTGATTTTTGAATGGATATCTTACTATCTGAGACTTTACAAAAGAGATCTAGTTTCAACATCAATGATTCCATGTTGTCATATTTGAGTTCAATGAGGATTTTCATATCATTAGAAAACTATACATTGGAGAGATTGTCATCATTATGGAGAGTAATAGATCTAACCCTCTAGGATAATGAAGAGTCCCTTAGGAGGTAAAAGAGGTCATCAGATTCTATCAAAATAATGCAGGAGCAAGTGGGCAGCCCTACCTAATGGATCTGGAGAGGGGAAATATTTTTGACATCTCACCATTGACCTCCACATATGAACTTGCATATTCCATGAGTGTCTGAATCATATTGCTGAGCTGATGAGGAGGACCTAAAGATGCCATCATTAAGTGAATAAAATTCCATTCAATTTGGCCATAGGATTTTTCATAATCTATGAGTAACATGCTAGCATTCTTCCCCGTGGATATAGCATAGTGCATAGCCTTCCAACATGTGAGGATATTTTCTAGAATATACCTTCCTTTAACCAAGCCTATCTGGGTTGGATTGATGACTTTAGGGAGGATTCCCTCCAGTCTGTTTGCAAGGATTTTATTTGAGACACTGAAGAGGGTTATTGGCCTCTAATTCTTAACCAACTTTTTGTCCCCGTCCTTGGGGATAAGCTTAAAGAGCCTATTTTTTATGTATTTACCTAGATATCCTTTTTAAAATGCTTCTTCATATACCAGTTTCAACTCTTTGGTAATTTGTTGAGTGTTTCTTTTATATAATTTCACTGGCATGCCATCCAGGCCTAGGGCCTTATCAGTGTTTAAGGATAGAATGGTTATCAATATCTCCTCCTCAATAATTACCACCTTTAACTTATCTAAATCCTTATCCCCAACTTTCCTTGGAATATTTTTTTTAATCCTCTCTCTAGCTTCCTCCATATCTACACCCTTGTCTTCTGAGGTGAATAATTCTTAATAGTATCCTGCAAATTCTCTCACAATAATTGGTAGATCTGTCAACATGGTATATTCCTCCCATTTACTATCAATGATTTCCTTAGCCTCTTTGTTTCTTAAAATTTTAAATAAATATTTAGATCCGTTGTCCCCATGGGCTAGCCAACATATGCTTGAAAATTTTCATTCTTGAGTTTTGAAATTTAAAAATTACATTATTTTATTTTATTATGTATCATCATAAATTGTAAGCAAATATAATTAGTTGTTCAATTAGGCCCCATTTTAGCATGTATGGGCTCCTGCACTATTTTTTGGTACTTAAATCCCAATATCACTATCCATTTTGACATCCTCGCTTCAATTGGGACCCCCAATTTAAATTTGATTATCTTTTGGAAGGAATAGGTTGGTCATGACAATCTATTTGCAAGAATAGGTTGGCCCACATAACCTATTCCCCCATAAACTTATATAAATTTGAATCGAAGGTTGGTCTCAACAGTTAAGTGGGAAATATAAATCCACGTCGGCCCTCTTTGATTTTTGAGCTCCAAAATGTTTGTGAGGTGTATATAAGCAACCCACCTCTCCTCATTTGGAGATAAGACAAGACAATTTCAAGATCTCTCCTGCAACTTCACAAATTTCAAGCATTCCCAAATAGATTTCAAGCATTCTAAGATGTTTTAAAGGAAATATTATTCATGGATCAAGCTTCTTTCCCTCATTGAAGGAAAATAAAAGGAGTCCACCATCAAGGAGAAAGATCGTAGCATCCATCCACATACAAGAATCCAAACATCCAAGCATTCAAGTCTTAATTGCTTCAATCCATTCTTCTCTTTCTCCATCAAACATTGTGGAAAACTACAACATCCATTTTGTAAGGCTTCTCTTTCATGATTTCCTTTTAGGATTTTGTGTGGATTCAAAGATATTGCATCAACATTCTTGATCACATTCAAAGAAACACTTGCATTGCCAAGGTATAATACACTTCATGATTCAGATCTAGCCTCTGCTCTATGTTAGCATGCTTCCATTCATTTTAGTTCATTTCAAGGTTGATTTCAAGTTGGGGTTTGACTAAGGAAAACACCTCTCTACACAATAATTACCCTTCTTTTTTGTGTGTAGGAATAGGACGTGGCACTCACACGAGATCAGATCTAGGAAGTTCAAGACATCACAGATAGTCTGTAACTGAAAATAGTCAGAAGTACATGGAACACATCGACCCAGGCGACCTAGTCTCAAAACAGGTCAACCAAAGTCCCTCCAAATCCTCTTCAAATTAATTTTACAAGTCTATTTCATGCTCTAGTTTTTTTTTCTGGTATCTATACTAAGCTGTCTACTTTCTGCCAATCACTCAAAACTCACCTTTCCTCATTTCTAGCCATGTATTTTACATTACTCAATCACATCTTCCTAATCAACCCTCAATTGTAATGAAGGATCATTGCACCCACTTAGTGCTTAATTCCGCTTGAACCTAGTGGGTCATCTCCCTTCTGAATGTGCCATAAGAAATAGGGTTGACCCCCTTTTCTTTTGATGAACTTGACTCGTAACATTTTTACTTCTAATTTGGCATTTAATTTTCATTTATATGCATGATATTGCTCCATTTCATGCACACAATTCTAATTTATGCTCTTATTTTTGCATTCATTGGTCAAAAAGACAAAAATTGCACATTATTTCATAGATCTAGTTCATTCTTGTATTGCATTTTGTGATTTGCATAAAAACAATAAAAATAAAAAAATATTTATTTTTATGCATCATTATGTATGTTTAGATTAGTCTCTTCATGCTTCATTTTATTACATTAGCTTATTTGATGTTACAAAATGTCAAATTTCTTTTTACATAGTTTTACTGCCTTTGGTAGCCCTTTTGTGGCGATGACTTTGATATATTGGATATTAAGTCTTCCTTTATGCCTCCTAAACCATCCTTTTACCAAAATTTGATTAATATGATCCAAGGATTTAAGATCTATAAAATTCCCCTTTATGAACCTATCAATGATTCCTCTCCCAAAGCTACCCTCTCTCATAAGTACATATTAATCCAAAAAGATACTTCTAACACTTCTCTCAATGATCTCCCTCTTTGGGATGAACCATTTGAGAATGATGTTGATTATTCTCTTAATATGTAACTCCCCCATGAGATTACCTTTATGCAAGAGGATGATATTGTAGAAGAGGTTGATATGATTGACAATTCCCTAATGACACCTCCCATCCTATCCATTTCAATAATCCTCCCTCTAGAGATGAGGCATTAATGAGTGATGTTTTTCCCCTCCTAAAGTCTCCCCTATCCATGAACATACTTGGGAAGAATAGGATAATATCCTTGATGCCCTCCCTTATACAAATGAAACCTTGACAAATATATATCCTAATCAAGTCATTATCGTTCACATGCAATCTCAATCTCCTCCTTAGATTATTTCTCCAATACAAACAAGCACACCATCAAATCTTCAAAGGATGATTGGGGAACTTTAGAATTTACACTCACCTTCCATAGTAAAAACAAAATCCTTACATTTGAGACTCAAACCCCTTACTTCAACACATGTATGGATATTGGTTGGGCCTATTTAAATTTCAATCCAATTCCACCTAAGAGTAACCCTTGTCTTTTTTATATTTGAAACTTCGGTGATGGACATGGTATAGGATGTGTGAAACCAAGCATTGAGACCCATAAGAAATCTACATCACACTTATACAAATAATCTCTAGGTTTTCAACCTCCCCTTTTTTCTAACCAGTCTATAAATTCTTCTCCTTATTTCCCATCATAACAAGAGGATATTTTGTTTTAACTTTTCCAAGCAAAATTGATTACTCTTCCTTTAAAGAACAAATGAAAAAATAGAAAACACAAACAAAAAAATCCTTCCATTTGTATGTATCATCAAATTTATGGCCATAAGACTAATGAATATTATGATTTGAAGTGTAAAATTCAAGAATTTATTGATTGTGGTATGATTCAAATGATACGTAATAATGAATGATACCTTTTTCACAATCATTCTAAATAACATCTAAGTTCCTATTATGTTGCTCCTCACTATGTGACATTGTTAGCTTGTCCTTTGAGGGCTCATTGCCATTCATGGTGTTTCAATTTCAGGTAGTATGTGAACAACATAATAGTCCGCATTCCTTTTCTCCACACTTGGGGGTAAAGGGTGTTGTTTTAATCTCCTAATTTTCTTACTTGGACCCTTTTTTTCCTTTGTTAACTTGTATCTTTTATAACATGCTATCTTTCCTTGCATGGACTTGTTTGTTTCTACCTAAGGTTTACATCACTGTTTAAAATCCCTTCTTTTCTTGAAAGCACATCTCTATTATAAGTGACCTTTCACTTGGGGTCCATAATGTGTTGTCCTTTTTTGAGTATTTCCTTATCGTGCAATAGGGAAGTGTGTATGCTTGATCCTCCCTCCTCATTTTCTCTTCCTTTCCAGAAGATCCATTATCCTTTCTTGCATGTCAAAGTTGTTTGTTTTACATGAGGTTATTCTCTTTTCTAGGAAATTTACATCCTTGTTTAAAACCTTTTCCTTGCTTGAAAGCGCATGTTTATTATTAAAAAATACCCTTACTTGGGGGCTTAAAGTGTGTCATCCTTCATCAAGAATCTATTTTTCCACCTTGCAAGAGGGGGGCTAAAAGAGTGCATTCTTGTTCTCCTCACCACTATCTTTTCCTTGAAGATGTTATCTTTGTTCAATAACTCCTCTTGAAATCCGATGTCTTGTAACCAAGATCTCTTCCTTCTAAGGGTATCTTTCCACTTGTTGCAAGGTATCCTTTCACAATTATCTTTACCTTAGCTAACAAGAAACTTCCCTCTTTGTTGAAGTTATAACATACATTGTTGTTTAAGGATATTTCCTTGTTATTTGAAGCAGGTATCCTTGTTCTCTTTTCCTTATGATGTCAACATAGTTTATGTTTCCATCCTAAGGAGGGGGGCATATATGCGGCCTCCTTGTACATTATGCAACCTTGTACATTATTTAATAGATCCCTTCGGAGATAATTCTTTCCTTCAGATTGATCATCTTCAGTGGATTCATTTAGAGACAATGCTTTCCTTAGGCCTTGTTGGTACTCTCCAATTTTTGAGAGTACCATATTGAAATTTGCTAAGGCATTAAAAATGTACTCTAAATGATGTTCTAAGTTGCCCTCTTTGAGAAGCTGAAAATTTGATGCCCAGTTAAGTGTCATGAGAAATCACTTTGGCATTTTTTTGTGTACATATCATTGAGCCTATATATCCACTTGCAACCCCCTGTTATCAGTTTGAACTTGTTTTTGTAGCACCTAGTTTGAGGGGTTTGCATAAATCTGCACTATGCACATCTCCAAGATTAATGAGATGACCTACATTGGAGGCCTACATATCATGCCCACTTGGATATCACAACACAACAAGTGTTGCCCCATGTTCTATTCATGAAAAATAACTTTTGTCTCCACTTTCATACCATGGTCAATTCATTTGTCTAGTCTGGTAAGCTCAAAGTAAATGTAACTTATTCAGATATGCAGTCTGCACAGTGTTACTGTTATCAAGTGGCCTACTTTGAGGATTAATAAAAATGAACCTGTCAATCATCAGGACAAGCCAATTGCATTCTTGTATTTTTCATATCTCAAAGTACCCAATTGCAGGGTTCTAAGCTCTCAGGAGTTGATTCAATATTTTTGGCAATCCCGATCCAAATCTAGTTTATTCAATTTTCAGTTTGTAGGTGCATAGAAGTTTCAGAACGACCAAGTTTGGCCAGTAATATCTTGCATCCAATTTTGATTTAGGCAAAACCCTTTTGCATGCATACTCACTCTACATAAAAGAATCAATGTGCTCAGTGACATAATCTAAGAATGAATTTTAGTATTTTATCAAGATACATTTTGGGAGTGATTTCAGATTTGTGTTGACATGTGCATTTATAGAGAAATTGAAGTGACTAGCTTTGACAATTATTTTTTTCCAATCCCGAAAGTGTCATGCAAATCTGCTTGGCCTCTGTACTCACATGTTGGAAATGAGCATATGCTTTGGACTGAATGATTCTTAGAAGTCATCTGATCACTTTTTGAAGCCAGTTTCAGAGGCGAGTTGTCATTTTTGGGTCAGTTTGCAGAGA
This sequence comes from Thuja plicata, assembly GCA_018584345.1. Taxonomy (NCBI): domain Eukaryota; kingdom Viridiplantae; phylum Streptophyta; class Pinopsida; order Cupressales; family Cupressaceae; genus Thuja; species Thuja plicata. Next base: position 43,809 of record MU227824.1, on the reverse strand, counting down.
TATCAGAGGTTGACTGTAATGACCACCAATTCAATGTTTTTTGCTCCAAATGCACAGAGGACTATATTGAGGTCAGTGAAATGAGAATCAGTTTCAAAATCAGTTTACAAATTACTAACACACGTAAATACAATAGACTAACACATATGTTGATAACACATTTTGTTAACAACATTTTTTATTTACTAAGATGCAAATATTGTGTTGCATAGACATAGGAGAAAGGCATTTTTATAAAGATGCTTGAAATACGTTGCGAGGATACGCCCAGCATAAACTGTGACTACAAACTTTACTTCTTATTTTTATATTTTCCTATTGCGGTTAGGGTCTGGGTGTACGTGGGAGCACAGGCAAGTGAATGTCGAAAGTCTGAGACAGGCATGGCAGTGTTTAATAAATGCCCCAAATGATGAGATCCCTGGTAGTGGGTTTTCGTAGATCTGCACAAAATGGATATGTTAAAAAGGTTTTTGAAAGTCTTTGAAAACATTTTTGGTGGCTGTAAAGTCAATTTCCACACTATTTGCCAGCATCCACGCTGCTAATACAGTAATGGGAACAGTGAAATGAGGTTTGAATGCCTGTCATTGTGTATACGCGGGTATTAAAACTATGTTTTGTTAAAATCCCTCACAAAATTGTGTTCTTATGGATTCCCATGATCTCAGAATATGCACTGTGCAGATTTTTTTTTATTTTTTTAAGAAAGATTTTAAAATTTGCAAGCAATTGCAATTGGCAGGAATAAAGCCAACTACAACATATTTCGTGCTCTTTGTATTAAACAAATCTATTGAATGAGAGGTTTCTATCAAATTTCATGTTTTCTCTGATTAATTAATTCTGAAAATGAAAGTTGGAATAAGATTTGAACCTATTTGCTTATTAGCATAGTGGAAGCATAGACAAAGGCATGTGAACACGTGAGCCACTTACAAGCTCCATCATCACAAATATGGTCTTATGGTGTAGTTAAAGGAAATGACACAAAAATGGAGTTGTCAATAGTTTTTTAAGCTTGCAAGTTAAATACCCTCCAAATTCGGCAACCTTTGCCAGCATCGACCTCGCCTCTGTCAGTTGGAAGTTTAGAACAAACTGGGTGAAATTTATGTTATCAGAGATGCCAATTAGTTCAGAAAGAAAAGTGGAGATTTATTTGATTGGAGGTAAATGCAGTTTCACTGGAGATGTTATTGCAATATAAAGTCTTTCTCAGTTTGGTGAAATGTATTCAGGTGAAAGGGCAAAAATGAGAGAATAAAAGTAGAATCAGATTTTATTTCTAGAATCAAATATTTCCAGTTGCAAAGTGAATTTGTTGAAACATAGGTAAGTTGAAGATAAATATCATTGAGATTAGAGGCAGTTTTTTAAAGAATTTTTCTATGAAAATGGCCATTTTAACATTCATATTCTTCAAGGCATTTCTAATGCTTTAGAAGCATTTTTGATATCATTTGGACCATTTTTAATTGATGTTTTATGATTTTTTGTTAGAATGTTTTCAAAACATTTTAAAAAGCCCAACAAATATTTCTAAACATTTCTATTCAAGGTAGGAGCAAGAAGAAAGAAAAAACTAAGGTGAAAACTTTTAATAGAACGATGGCTGGGTGAATCTGGGCATGTGGAAATTTTATTGCAAATGGAAAAGTATTTTTACCAATAAGGTAAAATGTGTTTCCAGACACATTGCAGTGTGAAAAGTATATAGTGTAAGAAATATTTTCACCCACAAGGCATATGGTTCAAATTTCACATAAAAGTAAAAAGAATGGAAATGTGCAACAGCTGATATTTTTTCAAAAGAGGGAAAATTGTTTACACTTGGTGGTTAAAGCCTTTTTACAGAATTATTACGTGTAACAAAAAGGAAGTGAAATTTTACCAAGAGAGTGAAATTGTGATTTTAACATCAAGGCAGGGGAGTGATTTTTTTAAAGGGAGATAAGAATATTTTGCAGTTGTGTTTGTGTTTTCAGGGGAGTGCAGGATTATGGATAAATAAATGAATCATTTCAAGCGGGAAATACTAAGGTTTTATAAGCTGCCAGGTGTTAACAGAATCAGATGAGGGAGATATTATTTTACAGAAAATAATATTTTGCCAATCAGATTTCAGAGAGAAGACACTTGTCATCAGCAGAATAATTTGGAGTTTCTTTTCTTTTTCTATATCTTCTTCTTTCTTCTCAGTTTTGAAGGGTTCCAAGATAGGTTTCAATTCTGAAAATTGTTCTTCCATTCCATGTAAATAATGTGTGTTTAGTTGTAGGTATGTAATATGTTCTTGTAATAGTTTTCTTTTATGAACAATGCTAGACTAGCTAGTGCAGGTTAACTTCTGTCATTATTGAGTTGTCTCCATTTTTGTGCATTTAGACTATTTGAATTGAAGGTATCAGGTATTCTCAATTCATCTCTACATCTCTTTGTGGTTGCGTTGTTTCAACATTGACCACTTTCTAGGAAAGGGCTAATTTTCTTTGTCTGAACAACAATGGTCTCAAGTGATTGTATTCAGACTTATACAAATTTGAAATATTAAGGATATTGGATTTTGTCTGCACATTTGTTGTGTGTTTTGTAATACATGTTCATGGGTCTCTTCTAAGGGAAGAGTTAAATTTTGAGAGCAAGTATTAGTAAGATTGAACACTGAATTAGATTTCATAAGTAGAGCTTTATGATGATATCAGTAGGTTTGTCGGCGCAAGGCAGTGACATATTGAAAGCTTGTTGGTTGAGATTGTTGTTCATAAGACTTCTATTATGGTTGTATGTTTGACTATGTAGCTCATGACAGAGGAACTGATTTATGCGATTTTGAAGTATTTTCAGAAGCAATCTCAGATCATTATCAGATCATTTTAATTTTATGTTGAGTAGTGTAAGACTGGTCTTATCTAGTTCTCAGCATGCTTAATGCAAGTGAGATTTTGCATAAGATTGGTAGAGTTTTAAATGTCCATTACCTATAGGTCTGAGAATTATCCACAGTTGTATGTCTGCATAATGTTGTTTAACAAAAAGTTTATTATATAGGCAGATTTTTGTTATTAGGAAAACCCTCCTGAGTGTGTGGAAATTGAAGTGACGAAGGCTTGTATGCCTTGTTAATGTTGGCTTTTCCTGTCCTCAATTTGTAGATGGTGCAAATTTTGTGAATTAGGTGAAGATCCCTAGGTCTAATTCCCATTTTCTCTTTTAGGATTGAGGGTTGCAAGAAAAAGAACCAACAGACCTAATCCTCCTTTTTCAGGGGATCCCTTTGCTTTCCTTAGGATTGATCCTCTTATGACAGATTTCCTTGTGGATAATGCTTCGCTTTCCTTTTCCATGTGAGTATATGTGCTCTTGCAATATATTTTGAAGTGCGATGTTAGTGGTTGAGACATTTGGCTCATCAAGATATCTTCAACTAGTTTATTTGGAGCCTTGGTGAGTTTTAGTTTTAGCTTTTATTTGTTTAGTGTACTCTTGCACATGATTTTACGAGCTAAGATCCTTTGTTGGGGGCCTATGTCCTTAAACTTTAGTGATGTCTTATTTCTGTGAAACTCTCGCTCCCTCCCTCCCTTACCATGAGCATGAGGTGTGATGGAGTCCTAATTTTTACAAATTAGGACCTCCATTTGATTACTTTTTCTAATCTTCTTATCATGTTTTTAGTGTTATATTTTTTATATTTCTTGCATATTAACACAAGATTTAGCAATCTCTGTAAATTATCAGTTTGATAGGTTTCTTTTCATATCTTCGAGTTAAATTTTCATAATGAATAGACATCAAGATTTCTGAAAACCATTCATAAGACAATCATCATCATCCTTGAGTTGAATATTTTATTATGCCTAATCTAGACTGTGTTTTCATTCTGCAGACTATAATATTAACGATTGCTTCAGATTGATCCTGTTATGATTATTGTCTCTAACGTGCATATGAGGAATCTGATGATCCCATCGCACATGAATTGGGAGATTAAAAGGCCATGAAAAGAACCCAGAGATCGAGTCAGAGGAAGGTGTCAAACAATTGTCAGGGCAAGAGGACTAGAAAAGTGTGAAACAATGATAGAGAAAGAAGACAATTCAGTCTCAGTGGTTTCTGTCAAATAGCTCACCAATTAATGGGAAAGAGTTTACTTCTTATCAAATGCCTACAAATGTGGAAGGCATCAAACTATTTGACATAATTCTGTAAACAAAGAAGTCATCCCATGGAGGCAGTTATTTCGATCATCTATTATAAACCAATGAGAAGACATCGAACTGTTTGACAAAATTCTTTAAACACTGAGGGCATCTCAATGAGTACGATGATTGTTGGATATGTGCAAAATGCAAATGAAGAATAGGGTATAAAAACACCAACCGATCTGCATATAAAATGTGGAAGAACAGACACGGCATGTAAAGTGTTTGGCAGAATGTCGTGAAAGCATGAGAGCTGCAAAAACTATATTTTTTAAAGTGGTTTTAGAAACTTCACAACAATTAAAATTCCAGGTATAAAGGAACATCTAATAATGTTTTTTTCTCAATTATCCATTGTTGTGGAAAAGTATGAATCACAGTGCATGTAACATTGCATGGGAAGAAATGTAATGATTGTGGGGTATTTATGAAATATATTTGTTGAAAAGGCTCTAGAAATTTTCAAACGAAGATAAATGAGTCATGAACAAAACACCAAAATTGTTTTTCAAAATACCGCAAAGATCTATCATTGAAAAGAAAGAAAGAAAAAGAAAGAAAATAATTTTAACGTCTGCGAGGTTAAAAATAGCTTATAAGACAGACCGTCTCACATGCTGAAATTTTCATTTCCACCCTTTTCTTGTGAATACATGGTACAAACCAGATATGTTAGCAAAAGCTGAAAATTCTCAATCAAATGTGAATGGAACACAGACCGAGGCATCAAACTATTTGACAGAATGACCCGATGGTTTATGTAAGGCCAAACTAGACATGCATGGTAATTGTATGATAAGATACATCAAAGGGAATGTGCCTTATTGAATCCATATTAAAGGCAGGAGAATATTTAGAATGGATGTGAATTGTTAAAAAACAAATGTGTCAAAGATGTGTCATCCCATAAAGTGTATATGCAAGATGGAAGATTGATGCCTCCATACTACGGTACAATGGAAACGTTTGAAGATGTGAAGAACCTGTTTGACTGAATGCCAATAGTCGTAGGTGTCAAAATGGGAGCATTGTGATGATGTGTCAAGCACTCTTGTTAATGCATGAATTATTTTACCAAATGCCTCACTAAGGCGTCATCCCATGGAACTCACTAATTGCAAGATGCGTGCAAAATGTATTTATTGAAAAGTATTTTGCATAAACCACATCCCCCCTGCTCATGCCATCCTGAGAGCTTCGTAATGGGTTACAAATATTTCTTGAAACAATACTGCTGCTTCAACCTTTGTTTGCATTTTCTTCGCTTGGACTCAAGTCAATGTGCAGATGTGAAATTTGGAAACAATGTGCACTAAATGTTTTATATAATTCTCATGTAGGTTGTATGGAATGAATGTTTGTATCAAAGAATATCATGGGTTTTCAACAATTGTTCGGTTATGTCTTCCACATTCGAATACCATTTATTAAGGAGCATTGTCAAGCTTAGCTTGAGAGAACAAGAACATTGAAGTCGAGCTTAGCCCAATACTTTTCCATTTTTAGCCGATAGGCTTCTCTTGGGAGAAACCCTTGACCTGAAAATTGTCTCACACTAGCTTTCAGGGAGCCGGGATTTTCTCGTTGCCGTAAAAGATAAGTCAACTAAATCCCATAAAAGGTGTGCCAACTTTGGCTGCAGTTATGTTATTTTATTAGGTCATTCGAAACTGTGTACATTTTCCTACCTTTCCAAGCTTTTTCCTCATTCGCTCCATGGTCTGCAGTGGATGCATCGAGTAAACGAATACCATGCTCTGTGTTTTTTAGATCACGAGCACTTGGGCACCACTGACTCTG
>MU227824.1:10461-31100 GCA_018584345.1 Thuja plicata | reverse complement strand
TTAGTGGACAAGTGATTTTTAAATTTATGCATGTAGTGCATACATAATTCATTTTAAATGATTATTGTTTTTATATATTTAATTTGTAGATACATATATCACTTTCTCTGCAAGGATCAGTACATCCTTCAGAGCATGATAGCCACTCTTAGGACTGCTTAGTGAGGAGTCATTGTGATGAGTCCTAGGGTGTCGATCCATCTAGCTATTCATTTTATCATCTATTTTATAGACTTATAGTTTGACCTAGACTTTATATGTTTGACATGTTACATTTGATTTTATATGTATACATTTGATGATCTAGACTTTATATGTTTGACACAATGATGTTATACATACATGTGATTTGATGATTAGATACTTGATCTATAATTTGATGATTAGATGCTTTACATGCATTTGATGTTATAGGTCTATGTATGTGTACACGTGTTTTATGATCTATTTCATATGTTTGACATGTTGTTCCATGTGTTAAATAAATATGTATACATGATTTGATGATCAGATACTTTCTATATATTCATTTGACATATGATACATTTTATTATCGGTTTTGATGTTATGTACGTGTGCATGTAATGTATTCATTTGATGATCTATTTTATATATGTTTGACATTTTTGATGATCTATATACACAAACATGATGATCTAATTTATATGTTTACATGTCATCTTGTTTGATTTTATATATGTACATGTTTGATGTCATTTTACATAACGCTATAATTGTGATACAACACATTGTGAAATAATCATAATCATAGTTATGTGATAAATACAGAGTAAATGATATCCAGGATGTCATTGAGACAATGATACAAGTCATGATAATGGAAAGAATCGAAATAGGGTCAACAAGAAATAAGATCAATAGATCAAGGTCTAATAGTAGGGAATCTTTAAACAAATATATAATAATATTCTTTTTCTAAGATAGATAATTAAGATCTAAATAAAATTGTGTATCCAATATTGTGCATACATGCATCATATAAGATTTTAAATCATCCCCTTAAGACATGTCCTAACTAAACAACAATAAAAATTTCATAATACAATATCGTGCATACATGAATCATATAAGATTTTAAATCATCCCCTTAAGACATGGCCTAACTAAGCAACAATGAAATTTTCATAATACAATATTATGCATACATGAATCGTATAAGATTTTAAATCATGCCCTTAAGATACATGTCTTAACTAACCAATAATGAAAATTTAATAATGTAATATTATGCATACATGTATCATATAAGATTTTAAATAATCCCCTTAAGACACTTCCTAACTAAACAACAATGAAAATCTCATAATACAATATCATGTGCATACATGCATCATATAAGATTTTAAATCATCCCCTTAAGACATGTTCTAACTAGAAACAACAATGAAATTTTCATAATACAATATCGTGCATACATGAATCATGCAATATATTAAATCATCCCCTTAAGACATGTTGTAACTAGAAACAATAATGAAAATTTTATAATAAAATATCGTGCATATATGAATCATATAATATTTTAAATCATCTCCTTAAGACATGTCCTAACTAAACAACAATGAAATTCTCATAATACATGTATAGTCAGAAAATAGAAGCACTTCCATTGTAGACTGATTTAGCCTTCCAAGTAAGTGGTTTGGTGTCATGTCAAGTGCCTTGAATGGGTCCCTGACTTGGATCTGGCTTTTTCCCTCTGATTTGCCCCATTTCCATTTTTTCCAGCCTATTTCTGACACCCCAGACTGAAAAACTAGGACTTTGACCTCAGGTAAAGGTTGACCTTTTTGGGTCAAGGTCGAACTCAACCTTGAATTAGGTCACAATCGACCTTTTTTAGGCCCAGGGTTCAAATTCCAAAATTTTATGGTTTTCGGATGTCAGGCTTTGGAAAATGTTAATTCCCACTTCCGGGTCGGCTGTTTTGGTCTTCGAAACAACAAATCTTAAATTATATTTAATATAGGTCCTGTTCTAGGGGTATGGGTCTAATTGAAGTTTAATTCTCCTATGTAGGACTCTCTAGAAGATTGTGCCCTAGTTTCATATAAAAAGAATCTTTCTCCTCTCATTTTCTCTAACCATGATCATCAACTTTCAAGACTTGAAGAGTGAAATCCAAAGGTGAAGAAGCAATATTTGAAGCAAGCCAAGTAGCCATTGAAGCATTCATCCATTCTCAAGCACTTCTTTCATAAAGGAGATCCATTGGTGGCCATTGAAGGATTCAAGCACCATGGAGTCCTCTTGTTGAACATTTCTCCATCCACATTCCTCCAAGCCTCTTCCTATTCAAAAACCCATTCAAGATTGATGTTGAAGATCTACAAGTAATTGATTGAAGACATCCTACATTCTACATTCTACATCCTTTTTGGTGCATACATACTTGGGGATTCACGGATTTGAATCCTCCACAAAGAATTCTACAAGCAAGGTGAATTTGTTCATTTAATTTGTTTTACTTATGAAATTTCAATTATACTTTGAGGTTAATTCCAAAACTGGGGTTTGACCAAGGCAAACCCCTCCCCCCAACAAACAAACCATTTTTATTGTAGGTACAGGTTCAGAACAACAGATCAGAGTGCAGATTCGGATACCCCTTTTAGCAAACTTTTGAGATCCGAAAATAGATTTCCTGTCAGAGACTTTTTAGGTCGATTCTGCCCTAGGTCAGCATCGGAAATTTTGGGTCAATGGTGACATTGACTTGAGGGTGCAAATTGGAACTGTGTCAGAACATAAAAATATTTCTGGGTTTTGTTCATCTCCGCGTTTCTATTCCAAATCTAGTCTCAGATTTTCTAGAAATTGAGTGCAGACCCCCGAAAACAACATTCTTTAGATCTGCAACATTTCAAGGTTAGTACTTTTCTCTTATCCATTTCAATTAAGGTTATTAATATTTATAAATATATCACACATTCAAATAAATAAATGGGTATTTAAGATCTTCCTCTTTGCTCTTATTTCCAAATGATTGATTCATTTATGCATTGATCCTTTCTTTAGGATTAATCAATTTGGATCCTTCATTTGTATATCTAAGGATAAAAGGAGAGCATCTTATTTACCCCCTACATTTCAAAACATCCTTTAAATGTAAGATAAAATAATAAAAAACTAAAATACCATATTCCTTATCTTACATTTTGGTGAACCACAATAGACAACTCTTTCTTTTTGGTGTTAGATTTACATCTTTTATGTTAGATCTTGCATGCATATTAGATTAGCTTTCTTTTATGTTCTTGCATTGAATTTTCAAAAATTAAAATCAAAATCTTGTGTTTCCTAAATTAATTCATTTGCATTGCATTGGTGTATGAGCTTTACCACTTCTAGTCCTACTTATAGTTTCCTGGTTAGAAGAAGTCGTAGACTTATGGGTTCCTTTGATCCTGAGTCTTCTTCTCCTTTCCTTAGGATCTTGAATGACAACTTGATCACTCATGATTCCAATCCTTCTATGGAGCATAACTCTTCTCACTCATCTCATGATGAGGATGATGCTTTGAGAGTTCCTCCTGAACAAGTGCAAAAACTTTCAACTGAACTTGATAAAATGGGAAATTGGCTTATTCAAGAAAACCATAATCAAGATTCCATCCAAGCTATAGAGGCTCTTAATAAAGTCCTTCGTGATAGTGATCAAGGTATTAATATCTTGTGTGGTATCACCCATATTGTGCATTTGAATGTTAAACCTTTAGCACAAGAGGCTCAAGATCTAGGATTTACTCTTCCTGTCACTAGTGAAGGACCTTCTTCTGTTCCTTTACCTAGCATTCCTACTTACACTCCCCCTTTGATGACTACATCTCTCCTAATTTCATCTACTCTTGTGAGTGTTCCACCGGTATCTCTACCTACCTCACAACCTTCATATCATAGTGTGCCTTTTATTTATTCCAATCCCCTTCCAACTGTGGTTCCCAGTGTTCCACCGGTTGTGTCTTCCATTCCTGTCGCTTCCTACACTTTTCCTATCATTCCTAATATTTCAATGCCACCTGTCTTCTAATGATTCAACAATTATTAGTTTGGCTCAAACTGTATCATCTTTACAACAATAACTTGCATCCTAAACTCAATCCAAGTTTAGCATTCCTACATGTGACATGGGTAGTCCTTTATCCTTAGACATTATTCATGCTATTGTCCCCCAGCAAGCCGATATGCCTCGTCTTGATAATTACAATGGTAAAGATGATATTGTTACTCATGTTAAAACATTTCAAATCCTTTGTAGTGATTATGCTCATGACCATAGGATTTTAGCTAAACTGTTTGCTAGAACTTTTCGTGATAAGGCTTTGCAACGGTATTGTTCTTTACCTCCTTATTCTATTGATTCTTTTCCTAAACTTGCTAATACCTTCATCCAACAATTTCAAAATAGCATTGGTCTGCAAGTTTTCTTAACTAATTTAATGCATTGTAAACAAAACATTAAGGAAAAATTGACTGATTTCATTGGTAGATTTAAGCATTTGTATGCTCAAATTTCTTATCCTATTCCTGATATTAATATTCAGCACATGTTTATTTCAAATTTACAAAAGGATATTAGAGATAAGATTCTTCTTACTAAATTTACCTCTTTTCAACAACTTTGTGCAACACTTCATCATTATCAATTACAAGTGAGTCAATTTGAGAGAAACACTCCAATGGCTCATGTTCCAGTTGATAAGAGTGACACTGCTCCTAATCCTAATAAGTTTCAGAAACCTAACAACTATATCAAGATTAATAAACAGATGAATGCAGCTGCTGATCAAGTTGTTGTTGCATCCCACAATGCCACTTCTGCATCCACTGATTTTTGTATGAATCGTACGTTTACTCCTCTCTCTGAATATTTACATTCTATTATGAGTAGGTTGTTCAGTGCTAATATGATTACCTTGTCTCCTATTCGACCTCTCCTTCCTACTAAAATAGCTTCAAAATCCTTTGATTCTAAATCTTTTTTCCAATACCATCGCCAGAATGGCCATGATACTGAAAAAATTTATTCTCTAAAGCATAAAGTTCAATACTTAATTGATTCTAATGCTTTATCTGTTGATAATTTTGATGGTAATGAGAAAAAATCTATCTCTCCTCCTAATCAAAACCTTCAAATCTATATGAATCCTTTACCTACACATGATACTAATACCATCGCTCAACCATCTTCTATGGATATTGTTTACGATTCGAAGATGGATGATCTTAATCACATTGTTAATCACATGGAGATTGTTGTTTCATCTCAACCTACTGTTCAAGATCCTTCGCCTCCACCTCAACTTCAAGTTCCACCTAAACCTCAGAAACAAACTAAGGATAAGCGACCTCGGGAACTTTCAATTACATTTGATGATTCTGAGACTATTAAGGCTCCCGATGGTCCCCTTTATATTTATGCTAGGATTTCTAAGATACCTACGCGTGGTTGTCTTGTTGATCCCACATCTTTAATAAATGTCATTACTAAGGAAAATAATTTTATGAAAAACCTAAAACATGACTGTTATGATCCATCGGATGCATGGATCCAAACTTGCAATGGTTTTCTCTATCTTGCACTTGGTTCTGTTAATTTGCTTGTTGAAATTTGTGGCAAAGTTGTAGATACTACCTTCAGTGTCGTACCTAGTTTTGATCAATTTCATGTCAAATTTGGTTTGGCTTGGATAACTGCTATGCATGTTGTTGCTTCTCCTATTCATAAATGTCTTAAGCTCATTCATAATGGAGAAGTGAAAATAATTAATCATAGTTTGTATCAACCTTCTAGGCCTAGAGATTATGCTACTATTGATTTCTTTTGTCCTTCATTACCTAATTCATGTCCTCCTCGCCCTGACAACTTTTTTCATTCATATCAAACCTATAAACATCACAAGATTATCGAGTTAAGTATGCCTCAGATTGATCTTAACCGTGGTCTTTTGCCCACTCCTTCTATACCTCCTTTATCCATTACTGCTAGCTCTATTACTCAACCTCCCAGTGTTGCTTCTCAGCCTACTGCGAATCCTACCAACCCTCCTATTGAACCTATAAAGGAACCAGTTGTTATTTCTCCTAGTTCTCCACATGTGTCAAACAAAGGAAAATGTACTAAATCTGCTAATGAATGTCATAAGATGCATAGAGCTAATGCTAGGGCCCGTGCTTTTGTTCTTTGAAATTCTTTATCTTCTTTTGACCAACATATGCCTAATGTGTTGGAAGAAGTTAATATTCATAATGATATTAAGATGAATGAGTATGATGATCCTATTCGCATCTTAGATCCTATTTTAATTAATCTTGATGAGGAGGATACTCTTGATGATCCTATTGATCTTAGTGCTAAATATGAGACCATTGATCTTGATATTGATTTACCTCATATTCTTTCAACTCAATTGACAATTACACCTAGTAATGAGCAACGCGATTCTCAAGAGGATCCTTGTTTGGAACTGGTTATTATTCCTATTGTATTAGATATAGTCCCTCTTGTAATTTTTCCACCTTCCCTAAATGATATCAATCGAGATGGGGAGAGTAGGCAATGCACCTGATTGGCTTATCCTTTAGGATATCCCTTTATGTGTTTGCATGATGTATTGTGCTTCTCTGGTAATGTGTTTGCTAAATGTTTGTTAGACTGTTTTATATGACCCTTGTTACTTTGTTGGTGCAAGGTGATAAAGGAATCAAACCTGTTGTATAATTCCTCTATATGTATCTTTACTCTTCTATATGTAGTTTTCATGTAATTTTGTACTTGTTCTATTGTTCGTAAATTTTTTCCTTGTGTAGTCCGCTTAGATCTGCGACATGGTTACAATGGTTCTTTTTGGTCTCCATGTTGCAATCTGAAAAGACTCTTCTTCGTAACTCTTGAGTTTTCTTTCCTCCATTGTGATTTTAGTTCTACTTTCTTTGGGGAATGATATCAATTCATTTGCAATAATGTCATATCTATATATACATGTTACCTTATGATCATACTAACCCCACAGTAGGTATATTCCTTCTGTGTTCTTTGTATGTTTGTGTGATATTTCCCTTGATTTGTCTTTGTTTGGGGGCATCTCGTAGTGGAAACGTAATCAGTAGAGCTATTTATGTTTCTGTTCAATCCATTGCTCCTGTTAAAGTGTTAGCAATAACTTTAACGTGGGGGCATACACTCTATTCACTTTTTGTACACATGCACGTTCAAAATATTTTCAAAAGTTAAAACTTTTCCCCTTTATGGATTAAAGACTAATCCTTAAAGAATGGATATTTTACTTTATAGGATCTCTTGATCCCTCCAGTTTAAATTTACATGGATCTCTTGATCCCTCCAGTTTCAATTTACAATGTTTTGATCCCTTAAGGTCGGAAGGTATCCCTAAGAACGGATATCCCTGATGGGTTGACTAGTGAGTAGCCACATTCACTAAGCGGTTCAACTCCATCTTTCTAGTTGCACTATTTCCTTGTGTGGTTCACAATGGGACATAAGTTCTCATTGGGCGAGGTAACCACACCCTCTCTCTCTTTCTCCTTAACTGGTGATGTCTCTCTTATCATGATCTTAGGGTCGATAAAGAATTAAGTCCCTTGGGGGCTTGAGGATTCCTTTGTCCCTTTTGATTTCAACAAGATTATATGTTCTTCATTATTTTCTTTACCAAGAGTTTGCGTCGAGTCCATACTCTTGCTAAAGTGCAGGCTAAATGTATAGTCAGAAAATGGAAGCACTTCCATTGTAGACTAGTTTAGCCTTCTAAGTAAGTGGTTTGGGGTCATTTCAAGTGCCTTGAATGGGTACCTAACTTGGATCTAGCTTTTTCCCCATGTTCTACCCCATTTCCACTTTTTCCAGCCTATTTCTGACACCCCAAACTAAAAAACTGGGACTTTGACCTCAGGGTCAAGGTCAACCTCACCTTGACCTAGGTCACAATCGACCTTTTTCAGACCCAAGGTTCAAATTCCAAAATTTTAGGGTTTCTAGATGTTGGGCTTTGGAAAAAGTTAATTCCCACTTCTGGGTCGGCTGTTTCGGTCTTCGGAACAACAAATCTTAAATTATATTTAATATAGGTCCTCTTCTAGGGGTATGGGTCTAATTGGAATTTAATTCTCCTATGTAGGCCTCTCTAGAAGATTGTGCCCTAGTTGCATATAAAAGGAAGCTTTCTCCTCTCATTTTCTCTAACCATGATCATCAACTTTCAAGACTCGAAGAGTGAAATCCAAAGGTGAAGAAGCAAGATTTTAAGCAAGCCAAGTAGCCATTGAAGCATTCATCCATTCTCAAGCACTTCTCAAGCACTTCTTTCATCAAGGAGATCCATTGGTGGTCATTGAAGGATTCAAGCTCCATGGAGCCCTCTTGTTGAAGATTTCTCCATCCACATTCCTCCAAACCTCTTCCTATTCAAAAACCGATTCAAGATTGGTTTTGAAGATCTATAAGCAATTGATTGAAGACATCCTACATTCTACATTCTACATGATTTTTGGTGCATACATACTTGTGGATTCACATATTCGAATCTGCTACAAGGACTTCTACAAGCAAGGTGAATTTGTTCATTTAATTTGTTTTACTTATGCAATTTCAATTATACTTTGAGGTTAATTCCAAAACTGGGGTTTGACAAAGGTAAAAACCCCTCCCCCCCAAAAAAAAACCATTTTTATTACAGGTACAGGTTCAAAATAGCATATCAGAGTGCAGATTTGGATACCCTTTTTGGCAAACTTTTGAGATCCAAAAATAGATTTCCTGTCAAAGAATTTTTAGGTCGATTCTGCCTAGGTCAGAATCAGAAATCCTAAGTCAATGGTGACATTGACTTGAGGGTGCAAATCAGAACTGTGTCAGAATAGAAAAGGATTTCTAAGTTTTGTTCGTCTCTACATTTCTATTCCAGATCCAGTCTTAGATTTTCTAGAAATTGGGTGCAGACCCCCAAAAATAGCATTCTTTAGATCTGTAACATTTTAAGGTTAGTACTTTTCTCCTATCCATTTCAATTAAGGTTATTAATCTTTCTAAATCTATCACACATTCAAATAAATAAACAGGTATTTAAGATCTTCCTCTTTGCTCTTATTTCCAAATGATTGATTCATTTATGCATTGATCCTTTCTTTAGGGTTAATCAATTTGGATCCTTCATTTGTATATCTAAGGATAAAAGGAGAGAATCTTATTTATCCCCTACATTTCAAAACATCCTTTAAATGTAAGATAAAATAATAACAAACTAAAATACCATATTTCTTATCTTACAATACAATATCATGCATACATGAATCATATAAGATTTTAAATCATCCCCTTAAGACACATGTCCTAACTAAGCAACAATTAAATTTTCCTAATACAATATCATGCATACATGCATCATATAATATTTTAAATCATCCCCTTAAGACATGTGCTAACTAGAAGCAACAATGAAAATTTCATAATACAATATTGTACATACATGGATCATATAAGATTTTAAATCATCCCCTTAAGACATGTCCTAACTAAACAACAATGAAATTTTCATAATACTTTTGACAATGATGTGCCTATGTATGCAACATATAAGAATTTAAATCATCCCCTTAAGCCATGTGTCCTAATTAAACAACATCCCCTTAAGCCATGAATTCGAGCTTAAGATAAATTTAAATTTATGTCAAATTGTTCAACAAATTCACACAATTTGCAAAAATATATACATTATTTCTAGGCCACGTCAAGTGGTTCAACTCGCTCTTGGATAACATGTAATATTCTCTCATGATCACCAGTATCTAGTCTCCACTTATGAATTACACGTCCTACAACTGGATGAAGAGATAGGGTAGTAGAAATTACACGGTGACTATACTAATAGACCTTGTTGTCACGTTGATAATCAATAAAGTGAATTCCATGTTTTTATATTTTGATTTTCCTCAAATACATTCCTTGAACAACAATTGAACCTACACACACAAGAAATAATATTTCAAACAATGAGTTCTAGAGCTAGAGATAATGTTCATGTTTAAGGTAAGTTACATTAAATTTTAAGTTTCAATTGTAATAAATTTAACATAGATACACTAGTAACCTATGGGTAACATAATTATGTCACTTTTTTCATTCTTTGTTAGCTTCTTCCTCTCCTCCGTGCAACATAATAAATAATAACTAGCACCTTCTACATTTTCAGGCTCTGTTATGACTGCAAAACCATGTCCTGGACAATAAATTTCATGGGGTCAATTTACTTTAAAGAGTTTGCTCGATATATATGTTTAAATGAAGTAAATAAGTATGTATGTACATAAATTTATATATTAAGAGATCGTGAAGTTAAATATATGCACCAATTTTCATTAATCCTGAAATATGGTCATAATTGGTAGAGATCAATGGAATGTCATCGAAGCTTTCATCTTGATCTTGATCTTCATCATTTGCATTAGTAACATCTATTGGCACAAATTCCATGCACTAACATATCCACGTTCTTGGTTGATGCATTCATCATAGTTTCTGGAAATGCGGTCAACACAAAAGCATGAGTAATCTCTGGTGTACAATGACCACATGTGACTATCCGTACTCATAACAGAATGCACAGATCTTTTTTTGTCTACCCTCTTTTATCCATGCATTGATCTTCTATCCACACCTTCAAACCATTAAAAAAACAATTTAGACATAAATGTTCAAATCAATATAAAGTATATTAAAATTTTACTTAATAATTTGAAAAGATCGTGCATACTTGATATCTCCCAAAACACTTTGAATGGTATGACTCAACAAAATCCTAATGATGTACTAGCCTCATTTGGCACAAAAAGTGCATCTTACACCATTCAACTACATCATGTGCATATTTTATATGAAATCCCTGATAATCCATTTGATACTTTCTTAAATCATGTTTGATCCAAGCTCCTGCACCACTGTGCTCACCCTTTCCATGTCCACTCTCAAAGAAACTCCAAACATGTGCTATCTTTTGGTATCAATGATATCTACATAGTGCATAAAATGAAATTTATGATTTAAATTGTGTTGCACATCCATCTGACGATACAAAATTATTTTTCAGAGTTTATGCCCATGTTTTCCAAATATCCAACACTTCTTAAAGCAATGTTCGACAAAATGTCTCTCATGCTTTTTATCATCACTAATGTAAAAGTGATACTCTTTCTTAATGAATCGTGCTTCATATGTACTTTCAACATGATCCAAATCTAATTGTGCATGTGGATAAGAGACTTGGACCATAATAGTGACCTGCTTTGTAAAGTAGTATTTTGCTTGAAGCTATTTTTGATGAATAATAGAGTAAATTTTTGCAAAGTCAACAACCAATAAAATTGTTCCAGGTGGGAAAGTGTCTCTTAGTGTTTGGAACTATTGTTCTTTCCACTTACCAAAAAAATCATGATGTATATATAGTGTTATCTCTACAAGATATTTTGTTGTCATTAATTTAGTCAAAGTCATGGAGTCAAGTAGTTCATCAGTCGGTGAAAGGAGATAGTCAAGTATTAGGATAGTTAATAATGTACACTGAGCCAGTGGGTAAAGTAATAGAGTTAAAGATAGTATACCAAACACCTATAGTTATCGAGTGACACACTACACTGAGCACATGTGTATTACATCAAGTTGATAGTACACTGAGTATTCAGGAGTTACTCAACCGGGTAAGATAGTTAATTCAAAATGTGATCAGATCACATTTAATTATTATCAGAGCATTAATTAAGATTATAAAAGCACGTATAATGGTTTATTACATGACCAATGATTTAAATGATTCAAATTGAGGATTTAAGGAATAGATCAAGCGAAAAAAATAAATTTTGTTATTTCCAAGAAAAACAAGTACCAAGGTAAAAGTGACATGGTCACTGAGCTGGAAAAAAGATCTAATGGTCAAGAAAAATTCAGAGTGTACCTAATGTATAAGATTAAGAGGAAAAACTCATCTATATATTAGATGAATTTGTAACTTAAAATAAAGGATAGAGAGAAAAGAGTTTAAGTTGTTATTATTGTTGCTAAGAAAGTTAAAGGAGTTGTTGAAGAACAAGAGCAGAGCACAGAGCACCGAGAAAAGATTCAGTTACAACAAAGCATAAGAGAATAGTGTTACAGTTTGAGATTGAGGTAACACAATCGGAGCACATAGAGTTTGATTAGCATTTACATTTGATGCACTTATTGCAGACATTGTTAAGTAATTTGATACTATTGTATTGAGAGCTTTAAATCCCAATACTGGGTAGATCTTAACTGATCTTATAATTGTAAATCCTTTAACAGGGTACATCTCTAAGTGTAGAGATTGTAAAAATCCTTTAAGCGGGTAAACCTAACAATTCTTTAATACTCTTAACCAGGTAAGCTATCAGAAATAGCTAAAATTTGTAGCTCTAACCGAGCACCCTTTATACTGTAGTTAGTGAAGGTTTTGGATGTCATCATTACCGCACTTTTGTCCGATAACCAAGTATTTTTGTGTTACCAAAATCATGGTGTTATGAGTTCTATTGTTTAATGTTTTGATGTTATGGTTTTATAAGCTTTATATTACTTTCATTTCAAAGTTATGAACTCAGTAATTAGTAAGCAACAATATATGGTTTATTAGTGAATTGGGTTAGAAAATTTTTAGTGGCACTGATTCACCCCTCCCCACTCAGTCCCAATTTTCCATTGTTATTTCAACAATTGGTATCAGATTTAGTACTCTTGAGTTAAAGGTTTGACCACCTAAGAGTTAAAGATCATACTCATGGAAAGTTATAGGAAATCTAAAAGGATTGATGGTCTTGTATTTGAGTTGGAGAGTGCACAAGAGTTAATGATGGATCTAAGAAAGAAACTTGAGAAGTCTCTAAGGATAAGAAGGAAACTATATAATGAGCTGAAGGTTACACAAGAACAAGTTGATACACTTGAGACAACATCTGAAGGAAGTGTGAATGATGAATCTGAAAAAACTCTAAGAGAAGTACTTGAAAATAATGATTCACTTACCGAGCTATTAGATTTGATGAAGAAAGATCTTGAAGCTAATAGCATAAGAATGAACGAATTGATTGAAGGTAAAAGGACATATGAGGATGAAAAGAGAATGGTAGAAGATGAAAAAAGACAAGTTGAAATCAGGTTAACTAAGAAAGATAATGAGATCTTAAGGATAACCCAAGTTCCCTATAATATGACTGACCAACTTTTGAATGCAAATCATGACTATACACGAAAGGAGTTTGAGAACCAAGCACTAAAAGATGAGATTGAAAGAATGGACAAAGGATTGAAAGATGAGAAGGATGAAAATGAAATACTTAGAAGAAATGAAGAAGCATTGAAATCATTGGACAAACAGGTTAAGAATTAGAAGCAACCAAATGATAGATCAGGAATTGGATTCAATGAGAATAGCACTACTGAGAAAGGATAATCATCTAATCCATTGAAAGATTATGGTGTTGTACCCCCACCGAAACTAAAGAATCCAAGCTGCAATTATTGTGGGAAGCTTGGACACACTGCTAATGTTTGCAGAAGCAGAAAAGGTAAAATACCGAGTACACCTAAATTTGATAATTGTTGCACTTTAGATGTAATAGGTATGGACCTCAAGATTTTGAGTGCAAAACCAACTTTACTGACAACACAAGGAAACCTAAGTTTGATGGTTACTACAAGAATTACAACAAGTATGATCACAAGACTTAAGAGTGTAGAAAAAAGAAAAGAAATGATAAGTGGATGCCTAATCGAGATAATGTAAATACTAACCGAGCAAGCACATCTATACCATGGGATTATAATACAATGATTTCATGTTTATCTTGTGGAAGATACATACACATTGCTGCAAATTTCATATTGATGCACAAAAGGAATAACAAAAGATAATGGAGGAGCCCTAGCATGGCATGTTTCCACTATCGTAGGGTAGGACACCTAGAAAGAAATTATAGATGTACTAAGGAGATGCACCAACTGAATATTAATCTATAAGGAGTGCACCATCTACTGTTGAAGAAATCAGAGAACAAATGAACAAAACCTGGAGGAGAAAGACTCAGGAAGATGGAACATCATTTAGAACCATAGACAACACCATATCTACCAAGTTGTTATGCCTTGCATCCCCGTCCCTACATTTTGTGTGCAAAATGTTGGGTCCCCCTTTTTGTTTTTGCTTGCGGCTTTGCCTTGTCTTTCTTTCCCTTTTTGTTTTCTTTCTCTGGGGTTTTCTTCCCCGGTGTGGTGTTTTTTTTGTTTGGTTTTCGTCTCCGGGACTCCGGTCCCAAAGGTTTTCCTTCATTGGGAACTGGATTTCAGACTTTGGGATTCTTCACCATGATGTTCTTAAGGACATCATCGCGGGGAATCCCCGGGCCCGGAGTCCGGAGGTTTTCTTGTCCGGAGATTTCCGGAAGGAGGAGGATTACCTTTTTACCGCAGGCATAAATAGAACTTATTTGTCATTTTCACATTTACCGCGATTAAAAATTTCAAGCACTTAAAGCGATTAACAGAGCGATTAACAGAGAATTTGCAGAGAGTTTATGATAATCAACGCTTAACATATACCAGTCACTTTTAGGCAGTTGCAAGTACTTCATGGTGGTGATTCTTACTGTTTGACAACTCAAGCTGTTGCAGAGCTCCCGCTGTAACTCCTCCCTTTCCTCCACCTTCTACGTTCTTAGGTTGGTCTTTCAGTTCTCGCCTCTCTGGTTTTCTTTTGTTTCATTTGGTTTTGTTTGTCTTGTTTGTTTTGTCATTTTTTCCCGTTTGGTCTGTTTGTTGTTTTCTGGTTCTGTCGCCCGTTGGTGGGTCGGCTTTGCCAGAGGGTTGTCTGCCCTCTGTGTAGGCGTCTGTTGGGGTGTGAATAATTGTACATATGTCTATGTCTTGTCTGGTTTTCCCGCAGGCGTCATTTTGCATTGTATATTTTGTGTATATGCATGTATATTTATGTATAATCTTTGTATATCCCTCTATTTCTATGTATATATCCTTTGGCCCTCATGTATATCCTTTTGGGTGGCTTGACAAGCTGGTCGAGTCGCCTGTGTTTATGGTTTTTCGCCCATGAACTCGCTTCGGGGCAGAAAACCACCTGTTTGAAACTCGGCTCTCGGCTGGTTTCAAACAGGTGGTTTTCTCTCTCTTCCATGATGTCTGTCAGACCCTCATTAATGTCCCATATGTACAATCAATTCTATCCAAGTGGCCTTCACTTTTCGCGTGTTCAGACAGTTGGATCCACCGTCATTGCCATAACTCCCATTTAATACCTACGCATGTGGCGCCCACGTGGGCTCGATAACTTGCCTTTTTACACATCCTCACTAATGGTCATTTCTCCAAGCTTCGGGTCTCCTACCATCATCCATCCTGCATCTTTACCAAGTGTGATAAAACCCCCGGACCCAGATGTTTAATAAAAAGTCTTTAAGTTTATGTGTTGCATTCGCTTTTCGGTTATCTTTGCATGAAATTAACTTTTCAGGGAAAGCAAGCATCACGATGGTAAGATTCCCGAACCCCAAAAAATTTATTTTGATTAATGTATTCTGATAGTCGCTTTGTCTCGCAGGTCCCCGGAGTTCATTTTCTAAACATGTCTGAAGCATCCGCATCTTCTCCACCTGGAAGTCCTGAGTTACCTTCCGCAGCACAAACTCGGGCAGCAGTAAAATTGAAAATGGAGAAGGCCCTAGAGAAGCTGCCCCTGACCATGAAATTTGTACAAGACAATGTTATCATGGGATCAAAGATTGAGTCCAAGGTTAAGCTTATCACCAATACCAGCATCGGAACATGGCCGGAAATGCAGGCCTTGGTGAAAATAATGCACATCCAGCGACAGGCTGGAGATCAATTAGCAATCAACGTCGGGAACTCCAGAATCCTCTGGGCAGCTTGCTTCCCGTGCTCCGTGCAATCTTCGAAGATTATCTTAACATTGGCGACCAACTACAACTCTTCTGTCTGGGTCGTTATGCTTGCGGCCGTAGAGCCCACGGGATATCCCACTCCACTGGTGTCCCTCGACCCAGTCACATTCCAGGCAGGCCTGGGAATCCCACAAATTGATAGAGCCACGGTGGTTACAAGGACAGATGCCTTGGCTCAATTTACATAGCTGGAGGATGCCACCCGGGTATACATGAATACCCATTGGCTCAAGGCCCCAAAGAGGGACCCAAAAAGAATGAAGATAGAAATCCTCCGCTCTGAGTTCAAGGAGAGCATCCAGATGGGGATGATACCATTAGCCCAGGTCTTTGGGCATCCCTCCACCCAGGAGTTTTCTTGATGGATGTACTATTTCCTCCTCGGAATCTCCACCAAGGGAGAATACTTCGACTAGGCGACAATAATCTCCAAACACATCGACTCCCAATTCCAGCAGTTGAACAGGAAGAAGAAGTTCTATATGTCTTCCTATGTTTTTAGGGCCCTAGCGTAGCAGAGGCCCCACGCCCATGGCCTACTTACTGACGGCGTGCTTAGGATTGGCCCAGGACAAAAGGCGCTATGGGACCATTTCCCACAAGTTCAATGGGAAGCTAGCTTCCCCAGTTTCTGCTAGGTAAACGACGCGTTCGTTTACTACCATCTGCTGACACCCACCCGGGACGCCGGATACTGCCTGTCCTCAGAGGCGATAAATTTGATCCATAGTTATGGACATTACTATATTCAATTCCAACAGCACACCTACACTAGGGTCACCGGCTTCTCTGAGAAACCCTACTTGTTACTGGTGCAGAGCACCCTAGGGTTTAGCTCAAAACCCTAGCCCCAAATTTTGAACAAGTTTTGATAACGGCTTCATAACAAGCAAGTCATGTTTTTCATTGTCGCTCAGTCATAGAGCCAGCAGAGAGTAGAAAATTGATGCATCGCACACTCGCGAGCTAGTTATAAGGTAAGTCTCTTAGTGGGCGAGTGTGCGACGAGGAATTTAATCGCTCAGTCGCCGAAGACAAACAGTGAATCATGGTGTCCGAGTGAGCGACACCCTATGCGTCACGAGATCGCGGTTGAAATGACGGTTAAGTGAAAAGCATGACGAGTGCGCGACGAGCATTGTATCACTCAGTCGCAAGGCAAAGGTCAGCTCAGGGAAGCGCATAGCGGGTACACGACGGGTGATCATCGCTCAGTCACAGAAGAAAAGTCAGCTCATCTCCAGACAGTGTGATAGTGCGACTATTGTGCAGCGCAAGGTCGCAGATGAAAAGAGCAGTTCATGTTATGAATGGCGAGTGCACGACTAATGTGCATCACCGACTTGCAGAGAAAGGAGTAGCTCGAGGAAAAATAGTGCGGGTATGTGACTTGAGCTCATCGCTCAGTCGCAACATAAAACATAGCTCGGGACAATGCATTGCGGGTGCGCGATAAAGAGTCATCGCTCAGTCGCAAACCAAGACATAAAAGGTAATCTTCACTCGCGACTATGCGATAAAGAATAGAACCAGTCAAATGAAAAAGTGTGCTGACGTGTCAGAAGGAGAAAGCCTTGAAAATTCTTAACCGCCAAATCAGAAAGAGAATGACACGAAGGAAAAGAGCCATGTACAAAGTGTCGACCATGCAAAGGAAGTGATGATAGGTTGCAGACGAAGATAAAGAATAGTGAACAGTTGGAAGTCTGGGATCGACAGGTAACCACCAAGGTTACAGAATCAAGGAAAAGCCAAAGATAAAATAGAGAAGAAGAATCTGTGAAAAGGGTTCAGATAGTTCAGAGTTCAGTTCAGTGGTAGTTAGGTAGTAACAGAGAATTTTTGTAGACTAGCAGAGAGTTGTAATATTCTGTATTATCAATAAAGAGTAGTTTTGTCTGTACTTTGTGTGTTCTGTTGTTCTGAGTAGATTTCTGTAAAGTGCTATTTTGTTTCTGTTAGATAATATGGGTGCTTCTTGACTCTAATAATCTATTCCATGGATTGTGACAGTCAAGAAGCATCCTCCTTGTACATTATGTGTGTTTCTGTATTTTTGTTGAATGAGAAGCTAGTCAAGTTTGCAGACAAGTCCTAGGCGAGCCTATGGTCCGGCTAGAGAACTTGTAGGAAAGATAGATAAATAGGAAGGTGCATGACTATAATGAATTCAGTCATGAAGAGTAAGATTCAGTGAGGTGTAAAACATTTCGGTGGGTAGGGAACCTAGGAGAGAGGGAAGATAAGTCCTTCTGGTTAGGGTCTGAGAGTAGCCCTAAAGAGACTCAAGTGTAAGTCCAGAGAGTCCTGAATTGAAGAGGATTCCAAGTGAGATTCCTAGAGTAGAGTGGGAATTTCAGAGAGTTAGGTAACCTCCCCATCAGATTGGTATCAGAGCTAAGTTAAAGATTTGGGTTTGAAATTTGTAAATTTTTCAAAGTACTGAGGAATCAGTAGAAGGAATAGCCATGGTGACAAATGTAGAATTGGCTAAAGAAGTGAATGAACAAAAGGAGAGAAATAGACTCCTTGAAGAAACTCTAGAAGTAATGAAGAAACAACTAGAGGATATTGCTGATAAAGTAACTGGAGAAGCAGAAAGCTCCAATAAAGGAAAAGCTATTGCAGAGGAGGATGTCATACCAGAACCAGACCCTCCTATGCCAGAAGAACCATTCTTAAAATCTATTAAGGCACTAAGTGGAAAAGCATTAGATGGAGTACCAGTACTTGCTGGAAAAATGGATCCTGAACTGGTAATGGAATGGATTGAAGGAATGGAAAATCATTTTGATTGTGAAGGAGTGACTGAAGCACAAAAAGTGAAAGTTGCTAAGTCTAGATTGAGAGGTGTAGCCTTAACTTGGTGGAAATTCATCCAATAAGAAAGAGAAAAAGAATGTAAAAAGCCTATTTCAAATTGGCATGCTATGGTGTCAAAGATTAAGGAGAATTACCTTCCTGAAGACTATGAGATTCAGCTTCTTAGAAAGAGGTAGAGTTTGAGACAAAAAGATTTGGATGTGTCTGCATACACTGAAGAATTTCAGAAACTATGTCTGAGATCAAGAGTGCAAGAAGAAGAAGCAATAAAAGTTGCAAGGTATATGGGTGATTTGAGAGCAAACATCCAAGAAGAGATAAGTTTGTGGACACCAACCACAGTTCAAAAATGTTTTCAATTGGCACTGAAGGTAGAAGAAAAGAACAAGAGAAGACAGGAATCTAACTCTAAAAATAGAGGTAGAGGCAGAGGATTTCACAGAGGTGGATATAGAAGCAGAGAGAATGAGTCCAAGACTCAGGAAGATGCAAAACCAGTAGAGCAAAATCCTCAAAGTCATAATAATAGAGGAGGCTACCAGAGAGGTAGAAATTCAAATCATGGAGGCAGAGGAAGGCAGAATTATGGTAGAGGATCACACTTTGCTACCATGAAGTGTTATAATTATGGAAATTTGGGTCATCCTGCTTATAGATGTCCAGAGAAGCCTTCAACATCACAAGGAGAAAAGAGGAATACTTATGTCCAAGAAGACCAAGCTAGTTGCCATAATCAGGAGGTGACTATTGATTCAGAGAAGGGAGAAAACCTCATGTTCCGTAGAATACTACTGAAGGAACTAGCTAAGGAGGAACCAAAAGAAAGAAGATCATTGTTCAGAGTGAAATGCAAGATACTTGGCAAAGTATGCAAGGTGATAGTAGATTCAGGTTCTATAGACAATATCATCTCTGAGGAAGCAATTCAGAAATTGAATTTGGTAAGAATCCCACATGATCATCCTTATAGAGTTACTTGGTTGAATAAAGGTCATAAGGTGTTAGTAAATGAACAAGATTGGGTAGAATTTTCCATAGGGAGTTATCAAGATAGAGTTCTATGTGATGTACTTCCAATGGATGCATGTCATTTTCTCTTGGGTAGACCTTGGCAATATGATAGAGATGTTGTCTATCATGGGAAAAAGAACATGTATACCTTCAAGAAGGATGGAACTACCTTCAAAATACAGTCTTTACTAGATGATAGAAATACTGCAGGAGAGCAGAAACTACTTCTGATGAGTGGTAAGGAATTCTTGAAAGATTTCAAGGATGAAGAAGAAATTGGGTTTGCTGTTTTGTTGAAGCCCAAGGAAGAAGAGATGAAGAAAGCAACTGTGTTGCCTAAGGAAGTCCAAGATGTGTTGGAAAAATATAAAGACATCATTAGAGATGGTACACCAGCAACATTGCCACCACAAAGAATAGTTAGCCATCAAATTGATTTTGTACCAGGAGCTTCATTGCCTAACAAGGAAGCTTATAAGATGACACCGGAGCAGAATAAGGAAATAGAAAGGCAGATCCAAGAGTTGTTGGATCAAGGATTGATAAAGAAAAGTATCAGCCCATGTGCTGTACTAGTGGTATTAGCACCCAGGAAAGGAGGAAAATGGAGATTGTGTACAGATTCTAGGGCACTCAATAGGATTACAATAAGATATAGATTTCTTATTCCTAGAATTGAAGATTTGATGGATTGTTTGGGCAGTGCACAATATTTTTCCAAGATTGATTTAAAAAGTGGTTATCACCAAATTCGAATGAAAGAAGGTGATGAATGGAAAACAACCTTTAAA
>MU227823.1:3002468-3072997 GCA_018584345.1 Thuja plicata | reverse complement strand
TTAATAGATTAATAACTTTAGTTTCTATGTAACATGTATAGGTTGGCTAATACGTTAATGGATTTATACTCGTATAATTTGCCTAGTTAGAATAACTATTTTAGTAATTCACGTAATTAATTGAAGTTTATAATCTATTAGAGTAATAGATTTATTATCATGTTCAAATTTAATATTAAATCAACGCATTAAAATTATAGCCTACTTCATCCAGGGATTAATTATTTAAATAGAACATTATTATTAGTTAGTATAGGTTTCCATTTAGGTTGTGAATTTGCGAATTAACTAATAGGGTCTTGGCCTAATGAATTGATTTGTTTGATTTAATTAATTTAATGTGTAAGGGGGATTTAGGACACCTTGTTATGGTAGTATAACTTATCCACCTCAACATTTAGATAACATTTCATGTTAGCTCACATTATCAAGTTTATTGTTGTATATAATTTAGTTATTATGATGGTTATCTCATGTACTAATAATGTAGACAAACTATCTATTATGTTAAATAAATCATGTACAAAAGATATAACCTAGGTACATACACCTTTTAGGTTGATATATCTTTTGAAATGTAATTGGTTAGAAAACTAAACGCGTCCTTCACAATGATATTGGATAAGATTATAGTAATGGTGGGAACCTGATTAAACTAGGAATGTTTTAGGATCATAATGACATTGAATATGATTAATTAATTTGATTGCTAGGACAACCATTGATGGGTTTAGTATACCCCTATGTTCCCTACAGTACTAAACCCTAGATTCTTTTATCATCTTTCAAGTTGGAATACTGACTCTGCAATCGCCTTTGGCGATAACCCCGACTCAATCTATTACTAGACCTTTCAGCTTGATAAGAAACTTCACCATGTTGTCACTTGTTCTCAGCACTCTCAGTATTATTGTGTCATCATTGTTGATGTTGTTTCATGTCTTAAAAAAAAAAAATTTGTGTGTGTGTGTTTTGCCCTAGTTTTGGGCATGACAAAAGTTCTTATAAAAAATAAGGTAGAGTTCATTTGTAACTTAATAAGGTAGTCAAGGATGATGGTCATTTCACTCAAGTAGAAAATGTCATTATTGATATCTTGTGTTTCAGGACAGATGTTTAGTCCCTATTTCAAAGAATTATTGTCAAGATCCCTATGTGTAACTTTTATATAAAAATGATTGTTTGTAACTGATTGTTTAAGCTTTGAGAATTTATCGAATTCACAATGGTAGTGTGAATGAAGATCTCAATGCTTATCACTAATATTTGGGAGGTAGGAGGTAGGAGGTAGGAGAAGGCATGATATAGACATTCAAGGTTGAGAGACTCACTCATGAAAGTTTGAGCAGAAAAAACATTTCCTAATAACTATCTTTCCAAAATCAAAATTATTAACCTTTCTTGCATACTTATGATATTTTTTTTCTTTTAGTAAGATACATTAACGTACTCCATTTTTCAGTCATGTCAATTTTGAAGAACATACTTGAAACAACATCTATTCTAATCCATTGATTTAATTATTTAACTGTAGATTATCATGTCACAGTATAGTCAAAGAGAAATCAATATTTTTACTAATAATAATATATAAAGAAATATAAGCCAGAAGAGAAAACACAAAAAGGGCAAAGACCAAGTGAATCATTGTGTGCAACTAGAAAAATATTGGAAGACGTATTAAGAAACTTAAAAAACTACACCATGCTCTCTAATTTTTCCATAAAACAATCCCTATATATGATTTTGTTTCCATTTGAATGTGTTTTTCTTGAAATATTGGTGTTTGGAGATGTTAATTGCAATGAGTTAACTTTCTTTGATTGTTGTAATAAATTCATTTGGTATAGGGTAGAGGAAGTTATCTACATTTTTGTCCAGACAATCAAAACCATCATCTTGGACAACCTAAGGGGAAACAATGTGATTTATTTTTAGTTTAACGTTCAATAAGTGATCTTCGTGTTGGGGTGAGAGAGGAAATTTTTTACAATACCCCTTGTTTGTTAGAGAGAAGGGTGAATTTATATCATATGTTATGAAGCCATAAAAGTGACTAGACTATCATAGGAAAGAGAGGTCTAACTATCTCACTCAGAGAGTTGAAGAATTTGTCCATAATACAATGAATGTTTGGCCATGGAGGATTGAGGAAATAAAAGCAAGGATAGTCTATTGTATGAAGGAGGATTGAAGAAGGCATAGAGTCCAATGACATAAGTTTGAAGGGGAGTTGATTTCATGATGTGTTGGTTGGTGTGTTACCAAGTTGTGAGAGATCAATGTTGGGACTTGATTGGGATTGAAGGGCAATTATTAATGTGAGAGAGATTGTTCAAAAGTATGTTATCTTGGAGTAACCAAAGCCAGAACCTTCTATAAAGCCTTGAGTTGAGCCTAATTCCTTGAGAGGGTTCCAGTCTTTATTGAATCCCTTGGGTTGAGTTAGGTTCCTTATAGGAATTTAGGAGGGCTCTGCATCAACAAAGAGAGAAAATAATATATTATTTCTATAGGTTGTATTGAATTATACCTATCTATCCATGAGACTGTGTGTGATCCTTGTCGATTTGGTTCAAGTTCCTGCATATGTAATTCATTTATCATATGTTAGCTAAAAATTACATAATAGACAACATGAATAATATGCAGTCATCATAATCATTGTATACTATTTCATTCCTTACCTTTGCTTTATTTATACATTGGAAGGTCCTCAACAATAGTGTTGACTCTATATTTAATTACCTGTTTCCACCAAGGGTGAAAGAATCATACAATGTTTATACATGAAATAACCACCAACAATTGAGTATGATAAGTATTACATTTGTAATTTGATAAACAATAAATATATTAAATATATGAGTAATAATAGAAACACATGTATCATAAATCACATATGTATCTCGATAAGATATGCTATTAAATAGCATGAAAATGTGCATTTCTATGATATTAAATGCCAGGAAAAAGTTTATAGGGTAGGATGAATGCATAAAGAGGGTGTATGTACTTAGAGATGAAGCTGGAAAACATCTTTTCACAAAATTTGTTTGATATTTTTAAATCTTTTCAACACCAAAAATCTTGTTCATTTAGGTGATAGAATTCCATGGTTATTTCAACACAAAATATATCACTGAGTCAATATTTATTTCAATTCAGGATTTCCATGTCAATATTTCATTCAATTAAGGATTTCATTCAATTGCATATTAAATTAAGGATATTGCAAATCTCATACATTACATTCATGTCATTGATCTTCTTCTTCATCAAACTCATCACCATGACCACCACCACCACCACTACCACCACCACCACCATCACTACCACCACCATCATCATCATCGTCATCATCATCATCATCATCATCATCATCATCATCATCATCATCATCATCATCATCATCATCATCATCATGAACACCACCATCACCACTGTCATCATCATCACCATCACCATCACCATCACCATCACCATCACCATCACCATCACCATCACCATCATAATAATAATAATAATAATAATAATAACAACAACGAACAACATCATCATTTAGGCCTTCTTCTTCATGAACATTTCCATCATGAAGATCATTGACTACCTGTCAATCGTGATCATTATCTGCATCATCTTCTACTTCTTTGATATCTTCTTCTTCAGTCACATTAAACTATACCAAGATTCCTCTTAGATCATATCTAACAACAAATGACTAACCTAGTTTATTTGGAACATCTAAGTAAAATACCTACTCACATTGGCTTGGAAGAATATAGGGCTCATCTCCAACTAACTCATATGACCTTGTATTAACCATTGTAAATCCATTATCATTTTCAACAACATTTCTATCAGGAACATTTTAATACACTCGTAGCCTGTATGATTTGATGATAAATAGAATTAACTTGAAGAAACTGAAGTCACACTCAAGTATATCATCTAAAATGCTATAGTATTGATTTTGAGAGTGTTGGGGATGTATGTCATTTATATATGAAATATTAGTCAACTCAAAGACTGTAGATATCCCAAAATCACAATTTTTCTCCGTGTCATCCAAATTTTTGATGCAAAATTTATGAAGATTGTAACACATAGCTTGGTGGTGTTTGACTTGCACTATGTCAAACATGTAAAAATTATTGTATCATGAGTTGATAAATATATGGTTGATTAATAGATTTTTACGTACGTCTATATTTCTTAAACCATTTACTAAATTCATTTGCATTGGCATAACATTGGAATCTCCATTAAGATGAGATTCATTAACCAATGAAGCCACACCTTCCCATGCTAATGAATGACGAGAATACTTACATCATTCAATCCATACCATCATCCACTCATGATTGATTACAATATACAAATATAGTTCATCCCACTCTCGACCAACTATACAACAAATTAATAGACATATTGTTGGGAAGTCAGGGTCTATTGTTGCAGAGAGTCAGCCTGACTCTACTCTAAGGTCTCTCTCTTCAACCTTCTAGGGTATTTTGAACCCTAACTCAAGGTAATTCACTAAGATCTTCAGCTCTTACTCAAGACTTGGTCCCCATCAACAATTTAATCCTTCATTCTTAATGAACCTACAAGGATAGATTCATGCTCTTGTCTAAATCAACTTATTTAGCCGACACACTCACAAAATCTTCACACTTTTCTTCCCTATTTAGGCTACCATTGAGATCGCCTAGGGTAAGAATTCCATCTTCATTCCTATTACTTCTCCTACAAAAATAAAATAGAAAAATATATACAAGGGCTCATCTCAGATTCCATCCAGGCACATGGCTCTAACCATGGATTCAAGAAACATGAGGAGCCATATAATACAAGCAACGCGAAATGGACCAAAAAATCATGAACTTTCAAAATGAGAATAGAATAAGTGATTTTCACTCAGAAAAGATAAGAAATGCTCAAAGATGGGCTAAGAACACTTTCTATAATTCTTCTATTCACTATTTGAATATTCTTGAACAATTAACCACTAATAAAATATCTACAACCTACTACTATATATTTCGTGCTCTTGAACAACTTCAACCACCTTTTTCAAAGAAAGAATTGGCACTCAATAAATGACCCTCCTATCACATGAATATGTGTAACTGTCCATTAAGAAAAAGGTGACACATAGGGAGCCATTACAAATGACCCAAGTGGTCACAAAAGTCAAAAGCCACAATTTTTGGGTCATTAATCGACATCACTTAGCATCAGACTGAATTTACCAAGAAAAATGTCGAGTGTCAGTACAAACAGAACATCACCACTAAGCATCAGTCAGTAACCCTAAGCAATCATCACTAAGAGATATCCCCAAGCAAACTGGGTAGCAACACTAAGAACCAAAACTTCTCGAGCACCAGTGTAAACCGATCGCCCCATATCATTGCCTTTTCCCCATCTATGGTTCCTAGTGCCTTGGTTGGATTTTCATAGGTTTTCAAACTTATGCAACACACACTAAACTAAAAAACAAACAATTAAACAACTATGGTGTTTATTCACTAATTAACCTTGGTCAATACAAGAGTGGTTGAACAAAACACCTTACAAACAACTTCTAAATCCAAAATATTCTCTAACCTAGGTGCTCTTGCACCATACTCCCCCAAAAGAGATAAATATTCTTCCAGGTGATTGGATCAAGTTAGGATCAATTCCTAACTTCTTGAACTCTGTCTCCTACTCCCATGTTTCTTCTAAATCAGCTTTTCCTTTCCATTTGACCAGATGTTCCATGTAGGTTTGCTTTCTAGTCTTCTTAGAAACTCTTGAATTCTTAATCTTCGAGCTTCCTCCAGTTTTGGTGCAACAACAATTTATAGTTCTTTGAGATCCTTTGTATCTACTACTAGATCAGGACCTTCTTCTAGAATTTTTCCTTTATAGGACACCCGATCTTGCACATTGAAAAGTGGGGATAATCCTATGTCTGTAGGAAGATCAACTTTATAAGCATTAGACCCATATTTTGCAAGAATTATACAAGGGCCTATCTTCCTCATCTAAATCTTACTCGGAAATTTTTTTTTCTACCTTGCTTTGTTTAGGTGCACCACAACCAAACCTCCAACTTTAAACTAAACATCTCTTTTCTTTGCATCTACCTTCTGCTTGGTGTCAGTTGTATTCTCCACTAATGCTTTCTTCATTGTATCATCGACCTCTTTCATGGATTGAGAAAAATATTTATTATACCCACTCTTCTCTAAATTTCTTCCAAGATCCTTGAGTTCACATACACCCCTAGGATGAATCCCATATACTACTTCAAAAGGGCTCTTTCGAGTAGATCTATTAAAAGTATCATTATAGGAAAATTCTTCTTGAGAAAGTAACTGATCCTATGATTGTCCATATTCTATTGTGAGACATGTCTATAGATTTCCTAAAGTGTGGTTCACCACTTCATTCTGACCATCGGTCTATGAATGATATTCCAAGCTAAAGGAAATATTTGTACCAAGCTTCTGCCACAAGGTTTTCCAAAAATGACTCATAAACTAAGAGTCTCGATCATATACAATACTCAAAGGTAGTCCATGTATCCTTACAACTTCTCTAAAGAACATATTTTCTATGTAACATGCATCATGTTAGGTCTTACGTGGCACAAAGTGAGCCATCTTTCGAAACCTATCCACAATCACAAATATGTTGTCCATTCCTTGCTTGGTCTTTTGAAGTCCAACTACAAAATTCATACTAAGGCATTCCCAAGGTCTATTTGGGATTGGAAGGGGTTGATAGAATCCTGCATTGGATGCAATCCCCTTAGCTTTTTGACCAATTATACAAGTTTCTACATATCTTTGGACATCCCTATTCATTCTTGGCCAATAGTAGTACCTCTTGACCAGCTCTAGAGTTTTATTCAATCCAAAATGTCCACTTAATGAACCATTATGCTTCTCTTATACTAAGTTCTCCCTCATTGAACCTCTTGGTACAAAAATTTGTCCTCCTTAAAAAAAAAGAACTTCTTGAAGAGTATAGTCAGAATACTCACTATGAAAATGATTTTGGTAATCTTGACATACCTTTTATGCCACTGAAAAGTCTTCATCTACTGGATACAGATCCTTGAATCTTTCTATGTCAATGCTTCTTAACTAAACTTCTTGTACCATGAGAAGCCTTCTACTCAATGCATCCACTACTTTATTTTGCACTCCTTTCTTATGCTTTATGGTTATGGTGTAGGCTTGTATATACTCCAACCATTTCATATGATTATTGCTTAGTTTATCTTGTGAATTTAGAAAACTTAAAGCCTAGTTGTCGGTAAAGACTACAAATTCTTTGGGAAGGGGATAATGTATCTATTTCCTTAGTTCTTTCACTAATGCATATAATTCCAGATCATATGAGGAATACTTCCTCTTTGCATCATTGATTTTTTCACTATGAAAAGGTACTATCTTTCCTTCTTGACTCAAAAATGCATCGACACCAATATTGTTGGCATCACACTCCATAGTAAACATCTTGTCAAAGCTAGGAAGTGTCAATATTGGTTGATTTTCTATCCTTTTCTTCAAATTCTCAAATCCCTTATCAGCCTACTCATTCCATTGCAACTTGGCTTTCATACCCCATTTTATGGTATCTACAATAGGTGCGCTGATTTCACTAAACTATCTAATAAACTTATGGTAGATCTGTACTAATCCATGGAAGCTTCTTACCTTTGTAGCTGACTTTGGTGTAGGCCAATTCAATATTTTTTCCACATTTCTTGTATCCATCTTCAAGTTACCCTCTGAGATTAAAAAAAAAAAACCCAAGTATACCAACTCTTGTCTCATGAACTCAGTCTTTTCCAAGTTGATTATCAACTTCTCATCATGCCATCTTTGCGTCACCATTTGCAGATATCTAAGATGATCCTATTTTTCTTTGCTAAACACTAGAATTCCATCTAAGTACACTACAACCCATTTTCCAATAAAGTCCTTCAAAACCTCACTCATCAATCTTATAAATATGCTTGGGGCATTTGACAACCCAAAAGGCATAACCATCCATTCATAAAGTCCTTCGATAGTCTTTAAAGAAGTCTTCCACTCATCTCCAACTTTAATTCTTATCTGATGATATCCACTCTTAAGATCTATCTTGGAGTAATATCTAGCTCCACCGAGACAATCCATTAAATCTTCTATCCTTGGTATTGGGAACCTATACTGAATAGTGATCCTATTTATGGCCTTGGAATCGGTGCACAACCTCCAAGTACCATCCTTTTTTGGGGCTAATACTATGGGAAAAACACATGGACTTATGCTCTTTCTAATCAACCCTTAGTCAATTAGTGCTTGGATTCGGTAAGCAATCTTTGAATTCTCTTGTGGGGTCATTTTATAAGCAACCTTATTTGGAAGTGAGGCTCCTAGGATGAAGTCAATCTGATGACTAATAGTCCTCTCAAGTGGTAGGGTAGTTGTTTGAACATCACTAACTATTGTTTTCTATTGAATTAACAACCTTTGAATTTCTAAATGTAACTCTTCCTTCTTATTTCCCTTTTCATTCTTTAGTTTAAAAAACAAAGCAAAGCCCTCTCCATATTCTTCTTCTACTATCTTTAAGAATTATTTCTCACTAACCAACAATAGGTTGGGACCCCTTTTCTTCTCTTCACCTTCTTCCAAGATTGACTGTATCTTGAAATTCACTCCATCTTTCTTAAAGCAATAGTATTTCTTAACTCCATCATGTACTATAGCTCGGTCGAACTACCAAGGTCTACCCAATAATAGATGACAAAAATCCATTGGTAGGTTATCACACAACACTTGATCCTTATATCTCCCTACTAAAAATTCTACCCAATCTTGTTCATTAACTAATACATGTTGATCTTTATTCTACCAATTAACCATATAAGGATTAGTATGAGGAATCCTTTTCAACTTGAAATTTTCAATAGCTTCTAAAAAAACTATGTTATCATTAGAACCTAAATCTATGATAACTTTAAAAACCTTACCGAGTACCTTTCATTTGACTCAAAATAGAGATCTTCTTTGGCTTGGCTCTTCCTTAATGGGCTCTTTGAGTAGTGCTCTACAAACCATCAAATTCTCTCCCATCTCTGAATCTAGGGAGACTTCTGCTGCTTAACTGCTAGAAGACTCCCCTTCCACATAGTTGAATCTTTTTTCTCCTCCTTGTGATGTAGAACTCTTCTCAAGAAACCAATATGCAGGATGCCCAAGCTATTGAGAGTTATAGAATTTCATTGAAGAGAAATAAGATCCTCTTCCCTGATTATTGGTTCTTCCTATTGAACTGTTATTTGAACCTCTTCATCAGTTGTAACCACCTCTTGTGTTACTAGATTCTCCCTAATTCTCAGTGATTTTGGACTCACTCTAGTTCTTAGATTCAAAATTCATTGCTACATATCCTCCATTGTGACCTCTATTGTCTCTTCCTCTTCCTCTGCTATTTGAATCTTGCTTCTTTTTGAACTTCTCCTCTACCTTTAGGGCTAGATGATAGCATTGATGTACTATCTTGGGGCTTAAGAGACTAATTTCCTCTTGGATACTCCATTTGAGACCATTCAGATACATTGTTTCTTTTAGCCTTTCCTCTTCCATTACATGTGACCTTAAGCATAGCTTGTGAAATTATTCTATATAGGCACTGACTTCCAAGTCTTTTTGTCTCAGATTCTGTCTCTTCTTGTGAAAATGTACTTCATAATCATTAGGAAGATAGGTTTCCTTCATTTTGGCCACCATACCTTTCCAACTAGTTATGGGGTTCTTTCCTTCTTTGGTCCTTTCATCTTGTACAAAATTCCAACAAGTCAGAGTAGTTTCTCTCAATCTTGTCTTTCCTATTCTAACTTTCTAAGCTTCAGTCACATTATCCCAGTCAAAGTGATTCTCGAGACCTTCTATCCACTACATGATTAATTTTGGTTCCATCTTGCCACTAAATAGAGGCACACCTTCTAAGGACTTACCACTCATTACCTTCAATGCTTTCAAGAATGGATCTTCTTGAAGAATAGAGTCTGTCTCTGGTATTATATCTTCCTTGGCCACTAATTTATCCTTTTCATCAGCTTCTCTCATCAGTTCACTAGCTATTGTAGTACTAAGGTGCA
Organism: Thuja plicata; assembly: GCA_018584345.1. Classification (NCBI taxonomy): domain Eukaryota; kingdom Viridiplantae; phylum Streptophyta; class Pinopsida; order Cupressales; family Cupressaceae; genus Thuja; species Thuja plicata. The sequence goes on along the minus strand of MU227823.1, from coordinate 3,062,844 downwards.
CTTCTTCTAACTTAGATGTCATTTCAGCCAAATTTTCTTTCAGGAGTCTATTCTCCTCTTTTTTCTCTTCTACATTAGTTTCCAACTCCACGTTGGTCACTATTTTGTGTGAATCTATAGACTCATCAAAATATAATACTAAAATAACACAAGCGCAATCTTTAGGCTCTGATACCAATCAGTTGGGAAGTCAGGGTCTATTTCTATGGAGAGTCAACCTGAATCTTCTCTAAGGTCTCTCTCTTGGACCTTATAGGGTATTTTGAACCCTAACTTGAGGTAAGTCACAAAGATCTTCACCTCTCACTCAAGATGCAGTACCCATCAACAATTTAATCCTTTTTTCTTAATGAACATACAATGATAGATTCATACTTCTAGCTAAATCAACTTATTTTGCTGACACACTCACAACATCTTCATACTTTCTTACCTAGTCACACTATCACTGAGCTCACCTAGGGTAAGAAATCCATCTCCATTCCTACCACTTCTCCTACAAAAATAAATTAGAAAATTATATGCAAAGGCTCATCTCAAATTCCATCTAGGCACATGACTCTCACCATGGATTCAAGAATCACGAGGAGCTATACAATACAAGCAACCCAAAATAGGCCAGAAACTCATGAAATTTCAAAATGATAATAGATTAAGTATTTTCACTTATAACAACAAACAAATGACCCATGTGGTCACAAAATTCAAAACCCACAATTTATAGGTTGTTAACCAACATCACTAAGCATCAACATCGATTGTTGGTACAAAGATAAATCAGCACCGAGCATCAATCAGTAACCCCGAGAAATCATCACTGAGGGATATCCCTAAGCAACCCAGGTAAAAAAATAGAGCACCACAACTACCTGAGAACTAGTGTAAACTGATCATCAATGTAAACCCAACACCCCATATCATTGCCTTTTCACCATCTATGGTATTGGTTGTATTTCCAATTTTGGAGCTTGCTAGAATTTTTTTGAAATTCTCAGTCATATCCATGCCTAAAAGTTGAAAATCTTGTCGAAATGCCTCTGCAAATATTTATCTTCAATCTCTAGGTAAAATTACTATGCATATCCAAGAAAAACCCTAGTTCATTAAAATCCTTTCTATTTTGTTGTTTTTTTTTCAGAGAAACCCAACCACTTAAGTCATGAGTTTTATTTCATATTATTCACTTAAGTCATGTAGTCTCATTATGATTTAATAATATTCCTTTTCTTTTAGAGACTTGGTGATTTCCTTTAAGTCGTGTTGTCTCTATAAGAATCAAATATGCTTCCAGTCTTTATGAGATTTCACGCGAGCTGTAGATGCAGATTTTGATCCTATGGTTGGTAGATAATCTCTTTGAAAAATTGAGGTTAAAGAATTTATTTGGCAACTTTGAGTTTGCTCAGTCACACTGTCTCGAAAGGTGATCCAAGTTGCAAGTTGAGTTAAAGATATTTGAAGTTTCAAGCAGTCACATGATCATGAACATTAATGTAGGTTAAGATAAAAGATGAAAGATTAAGTGATAGCTGTCGAATTAAAGTGTAATCATGTGGTGGTCGTGAAGTCTCAATGAAAACTCTTGAGTAAAGAAATATATCAGTGACTTTGAGTTTACTTAGTCATGGTGTCTCACAAAGAAACCATGGTTGACCAGATGGTTAAAATCCTTCAGTCATGTGATATCTTTTAAAATCCATGGTTAAGTTAAAGATAAAGAGATTAAGCAACTCCCGTAAGATGAAACATAGATCCTATGGCTAGTGTAACGTCATGGTAAAAAATTTTAGATAGATAAAAGATAAACAGATATCCCAACTACAGTCCAATTACAAAAGGCTCTAAGTGGTTGGTGTTAAATTGTGAAAGAAACCATGAGTTAGTGATTCCTTAAAGCGACAATGAGATTCAACGGGTCTGTATGTCACAATAAGAACTATGGTTGAAGAAGAGTTTAGTTAAGTATAAGTCAGTTTACAGTGAGAATATTTGAGCCATGAACAAGAGATGATAATGTGGATAGTGTCTAGTCATTTTAAAAGGTCAAAAAGTCAAAGAATATTGCAGTGATTCAGTGATGAGGATTCAGATTGGGACATGTGGCTAAATCTTTCAAAGACTTCAGTTAGTCAGGAAGTCTTGAAGACAACCTGAGGTAAATAATTTCCTTCCACGACATGGAGATTGCTAAGGTCATGAAGTATTGAATTAAATTTTAGTTAAGTGAAAAGAAATGGAGATTACCTACGATCCATTAGATTAAAAACTAGATCTACAATAGTCATGAAGTCTGAGATGAGAAAATGAAAGTACAAAAAGTAAGAAAGATTACACATGGGCCATCCAATTATAAGATGATCATGTGAAAGTCATGTAATATCAAAAGAAAGTTAGAGTAATTAAAATCTTAAAGAAAAAAGGAGATTACACAGTCGCATAGTCTCTAAAAGAAACCCAAGATTCAAGATGAGTTATTAAAGCCTTAGTCACGTAGTCATGAAGAGAATCAGAGTTAAGTGATTTCATTCAGTGATTAAGAGATAGCCATTGATTTGAAAGATGCTCGTGTAGTGGTCGTTAAGTCTCAATAGATAACTGGAGTTAAGGATAACTCTCCACAACAATGAGATCATATAGTCACATAGTCGCTGAAGAAAATTGGAGAGAAAGAAAAGTAAGATATGAGATTTTCTTCGCACCATGTTACACAGTTGATAGCCAATAAGAATGAAGAAACTATGACAAATTGTTTTAAAAGTTGCTGAGTTGTTTTAAAAGAGCCAATAGAATCAAATCTTGATATCTTTTCAAATATAATAAGGTTATTATAAGAAAAGTAATCATTTGAAATTGATCATCTGTAAGTATCAAATGCCACGGCTAGGAGCAAGAATTGATTTCACAGCACGTAGAAGTAATGACATAAAAGACTGAATTACAAATTCATGAAAGAGATTGGTGCATTAATAGGCATTGCCATTATTCATTTCATCTTACTAGTATCCAAGTTTACAGAGCTCAAAATTTTCATGAGTGATTAGCATTTTTAGAAGAACAGAGTTATCAGGATTTGCAAGTGAACAATGAAGTTTTCCATTCAGTATTCAGTGTAATTATTAGTACTAAAGGTTTGAGTTTTGATGTGATTCACAGTGGGCAGTGAGGGTTTTGAGAATATTTGTTTCAATATTGGAAAAAAGGAGGAAACCTGATCAGTTGAAAGTTACACAAGATAGTATGAGAAGAGTAGTGAGTGGCACTTCTACCAGAGGGAAGAGCGGTGATGATGATGACCTTAAAGGGAAGAAAAACTATTCCAAAGAATTCATCCAATTTCTCCCATGTTCCAATCAAGGGAAAAAGGTAAATTATGAATACCTAAGAGATAATTATGCATATATTAGAGATCCTAAAACACCAGACTATTATGGTTATCACTTATTAAACTATTTTCATAAAAACAGTGATGGCCCTATGCCCATATCAAACCCCTGGACCAGTGGATTAGCTAAGTTAGTTGTGCTTGATGTATTTATAGATGTGGAATTTATATTAGAGTTGGAAAGTAGGTATGATATTTTTTCAAAGACCATCAAGAAGGATGATGGCACTATTTTAGTGACCTTGGATCAAACTTCATTCATGAAATCTTTTAATATCTATAAGCCTTGTTCCACAGAGATAAATTTGAAGGCCCTAGCCACCAGATATACCAGAGAGTTTGGTATAGTATCTAAGTTGATTTAGGCCCATACACCAAAGGGAACTAGGAACTAAACTACCCCTATTCCTAGTGGTCCATCTCCATATTTTTATAAAGACTTGGCTTTTTATATGAAATATATCTCCTATTCTCTATGCAGAGTCTTAGGTGTAGACAGTTGAAGGGAAAGGGTATCATCAGACATGCTGATGATAATTCTAGAATTATAGAGCCCTTATGTAAGTACCAATTATGATTACATTTAATATGTAATCGACAAGATGCACCAAGGATTTATTGATATTCAGAACAAGGTAGGAAACCCTAATTTCCTACAGTACTCATTTCTTATGCATCTCATCATGTTCTACAACTTCAGCATTATGGACCAATCAAATTTGTATCTTAGAAGGTTTTTTCATGGAAAAAGAAACCTTGTGTAGTTATGGTTAAGGGTATGGAACTACACCTCTAGGGAGAACAAGTTTTGTGCATTTGAAAATTGGGTAGTATACCCATTATTGAGAAATTTAGGGGTAGATATGACCAGACTTCAGGTGAAGGTACTACAATTATTGAGACCTTGTCATTTTTTAGACAAATGGAATGGAGATCATAACTAGGGTGACTTCTATTGTCACCAAAATTTTACATTGATTAGAGTATATTGTTGTTCACAGCAGCCACCACATATCTTGCCTTATAGAGTGCCACCCAGAATTGCAATTTTGGAGTTTTTGTGGTAACTTATGTTAACAGATAGAGAGCATTTGGCCTCACATAGGAAAGGGACCTTCACACCAAAGTAGCTCATTGCCTCAGATTTCACAATAGGAAAGATGGCCTATGACCCTGTAAATGGATGGTTGAGGCACCACACGATGAATGTTTCCATGTATAGATATATTGATACAGAGGGATTTATTGAAAGTGCCAAGATACTTTTAACACCTACCATTCGTATTACCAAAAGGCATCAGCCCTGTGAAGAGGAAGATTTGATAAGAAACATCCTTGAAGAGGATGCAATTATAGGAAGATTGAAAAAGTATCATAATTTGATGAATTTGGAGCAGCAATTAAAGAATAAAGGGATCCCATTTGGTGGAGAATTCCTAGGCATGCCCTATTTTTTGAAATTAGAGAAGATGATTGAGTCCCATGGCATTCTCAGCAATCAAATTGAAGAACATATTGAAGACAAGGATAGGGGTCCCAATAGACAATCATCATCATAATACAACAATATTTATTCCATACACAGCACACCACCCTAGGATCAGCACCCTCATAATGAGGAAAATATTATTGATTTGACAGAAGTAAATGAGGGTGATGTGGATGTAGAGCCTCCACAAAAGACACAAAGGGTGGAAGTAGAAGAGCCTTTTGTTGCAAGAACATTGAAGAAGAAAAAATATAGAATTGGTTCCCTATTCATAGAGACTAGTGCTTATGATCACCAACTGAGTAAATTGATAAGAGAGGGAAAGAAAAAGAGGGAGGACACTAATGAAAATGTTGAGATGCCCCTCATTTTGTGTCAAGATGAAATGGAACTACAACAAGAGGTGTTCTTGAAAGATGATGAATTCATCAAGACTAAGGAGTTCAAGGACTTCCTTATATGGGCTATGCAAGAGAAAGTTGGAGCCCAATTGAAATCGCAAGGAGGAGAGGTTATTAAGAGTGAAGCATTACAAGCCCTCCAAGCATATGACACAGAGTCTGAGAATTTCAATCCTGATGAGGCAAGACAACTTGTGAAGTCTAGTGGTATGCTCCTAGTAGAAGTATGGGACTTGGCTTAACATTTTATAATAGATCAAATCAGAAGGCATGATGATGTCAAGATCTCTATAGACACATAAATAGGAGAGATGATCAAAGGGTGTGGATATGATTGTAAATCTCAAACCCTGGAAATGTGGTCTCTGGATCCTAAGAATCAAAAGCCATCACTAATTAATGTCCAAGAGAAAATGGAGGGAGACAAGAAAATATGGTCTATACACAATACAGGAGACCTAGAGATTTCCCAGGCCCTGACCCATTTTGCTCACCTAAGTGAGGAAAAGGCAGTACAGATGTCTGAAGGATATCAAAAATATTTGATGAATCAATCCTTATTGCCAAGAATAGAGAATTAGGTCTGATGAAGATTAGTGAAATGGAAAAGATAATTGCAGACCTATATCAAAAATTATAAGAGATGCCTGCAATTGCTCCTGTTTTACCTAAAAAAGGAACAAATGTTGAGATCTAGACTGAAGATATAGGGTATGTTGCATCTGAAATAGAGTAGGCTATTAAGGAGAATAATGAAATTTTTTTGGGAGCCCTAATGCAAATTTTACAGTATTGGGTAAATATATTAAAAGATAAAGTTGATATAGTATGTGGTGCTTATGGTAAATTGTCAGGCCTACAAGTTCAAGTGAACAATTTTGTGTCAATTTTGAACCCCTACTATGCAACATGGTCAGTTAGAACTGGGTTATTTGAGAGGTTAGCATCATTTGAACCATTAAGATCAGATTTTCCAAAGTTTGTAACCCAAGTTGGAGAAGAGATAAAACAGATTTGGGTGACCTTGTCCTTTTTAAAAGACAAGGAAAATCATATAGAGGTGAGAATTAATATGTTTGGGCCTGACTACAATAAATTTGTGCCATCAATCAGGTCAGAGGATAATCAAATAAAGCCATTAGGTGTATGGAGAACATAATTTGACACTTTATTACCTAATAAAGAGGTATATGTTACCCATTTTATTTCCTAGCTCAATAAAGTGGAGCTGGTTATGTTTTTCAGATAGATTGAAGGGTGCATCCCAGTTATTAATGGTGTCCTCAAATCAGCTACTTCTTGTTCAGTATGGCTTTACCTCTGTCATGTTTTCAGGTTTTCAAGTCTAAACCTTGCTCAATTTGCAAAAAACCCTGAAAACCCTTAGTCTTCCAGTGTTAAACGATGAGTTCAAACCCTAAGCCTTGGCGTTCTATTTCACTGTTACCTTTTTCCATTCACTTAAGACATGTGTTTTAACCTTAGTCGCCTCATCGTGTTACCCCCAGGCAAATATTCTATATGTCTCCCTGACTATGCATTTCCCTTTGGTCGTGTGGTCTCATAATGAATCAGAATATTCCTTCAGTGTTCTGAGACTTAGTGATTTATTCATGTCGGGTAGTCGTGGGATAGTTATGTCATAAGGCTCTATGAAGATGGGACCCACTGCTTAGTCGGGTGATCGCGTGAGGTTCTTGACAGTTAGAAAAAGGTTCTCAGACTTCACGATTACCTCATGTCACATTATCACTAGATCAATCAAAGTTGAAAGCAAAGTCAGGCCTTCAGTCGCGTAGTCTCAAAATGGAATGGTGGTTAAGAGATTTTAACCCAGACTTCACGACTGACTGTCTGTGGTTTGTAGTAGTGCTTAGTTGGGATGTCGCTAAAATAGGATGACAACTCAGTTCTTCAGTACGCAATGAATGAACCAATGACTATGCGACATGTGTCACAAAGCGGATGGATGTTAAAAGATTATCAAGTGGTCACCAGAAGGAAAAAGAGCATTCAGCGACAACGAGACTAAGGGTGCTTTCCTTTCAGTCACGAGGTCTGGGAAAGACTTAAGGGTATGTTCAAATGTCTAGCGATTAAGAGCCAGCCGTCAGATGAAAAGATCAGAAGATCCAATGGTGGTCACAAAATCTGGGAAGAAAAGTGCCCTAAGGAAGAAGTCATCCCGACTTAGTGATTAAGGTCTGTCGTGAAGTCGTTAGAAGCAGAAAAGGTGCACATAAGACCTTTTACGGTAAAGTTAAATGCTCAGAACTTATGTCTAGCGACTGGGCAACTAGGCATTGTCGCATAGTCTTGGAACAGGAATTAAACATTCAGCGACAAGGAGATCACTGTGACAGTTAAGCAAGATAGTTAGTCGCAAGGTCTGGGAATGAATGATGAGTTAATGTTAACTGTGTGTGACTATGAATTCAGTCATGTCGCGAGATCGCCAGATCATGACTCAGGTCAGCCAAGGGTAAGAGAACACATTGTCGCCAAGTCTTGAGATGGAACCATGGTTAGTGATAGAGGCCCGCGATAAAGGGGCTTAATGTAGTCGCTCAGTTGCCGGGACTCAGGTGATTTCAGAAAATCTGCTCGCGAGTGTGCGACAAGCTAAGAAGGAGAAGATTTCGCTCAGTCGCTAGTCAGTAAAGATAATGAAAATTGAACTCGCGAGTATGTGACGAGAAAAAAAGGAGGGTCATCGCATAGTCGCCAGACAATAAAGATAAAAGGAAAATAGCTCGTGAGCTTGCGACTGAGATAAAAAAGGTGACAGGCAGGAAATGAGGAAAGAAGGTGCTACTTGCCGATTGCTGCTATTTTCTGGGTAAAATTTGCATTAGTCTGTGATTGTCACAAAATTTAAAATATAAACATGGGGGAAGGATCGGAATTTTTCAGAGACAGAAAGATTAGATATTTTCTCAGACGCTAGAAATCAGATATTTTACAGATGAAAGATCAGTTTTGAAAGGTCAGAAGATGCATTTTTTGGGGCTGCAGAAAAGTTATTGCAATTCAGAGACTTTTGTGACTCTTCTAGAGGGATGAGACTGCTTCTATGAGGGAGTATTTATGTTGATATTTGAAGAGATGAAAGGTGGCTGGACAGGCCAAATCTAATCCAGAAGTTATTGCTTTTAGAATGCAGTTGGCTTGGAAAAATGCATAAATATGAGTTGAAGACTCATTGTAAACAAGTTCTTCTTCCCTTTGGGCTTGCCGTTTTGTAACTTGTTCTAAGTTCTTGACAGAGGCAAATAGAATTTGTAACTCATTATGAGAGATAATATGCAGAGTTTGTAATTCTTGGAACCAATTTGTCGAATTATGTCAGCCTTGTCTCTTTTCTGCTTGTTGTATGCATTGTAGATGGTTGATGGGTTAATTGTGAATGATTTTATTTCTTTTTAATCGTGTCCCTTTGTAGCATCTTCTTGCAGAAGAGTATGTTTTCTTGCAGGTTGTAACTAGTGTCTTAGTTTGAGCTGTTAACTGTGAAGTCTTTCCTCTTAACAGGTTTAATCATGACCTTGTTATGAAATATTAATGCATGCCTATACAAGAGATTTGTGTTTCACCTCTAATTCAGTTAGTTGACCCAGGGCTTTATCCTGTGTGTGTTATGTTTTCATGTCAAATTTGGTGGATCACCTTAGTTTAGGTTTCATTTCAGCTATTTACATTTTCATGCAATCCTTCTATCCCTTTTCCCCATTAGTTTTCAGTCTTTCAAGAAGCAAATAGGTGATCATCATATAGGAAGCCGGCCTAGGACCCGGAGATTCATTCCAGCCATAGTTTACCCACAAACTTGGAATGTTTCCATGTTTCTCCAAAAGGTTAAGTTCCTGCGAACTTAACAAGGTGCAATTTTGGTAGACAACACTATATATTTCTGACAATGGTGAATTGGATATGGAGAGATATAATAAGATCTTAGATGATGCCTTTAAGGAAGAAACATATTTCAACAAATTTATAATAGATGTAAAAAGCATTACAGATGCTAGGTGGGAAAGGCATAAAATGCAACTTGAAAAAATTTAGAGCTTTGATTGGCTAGCATAGGATGATTTCATAGCATGAGATGTTCTTATAGATCCCAAGAAGAAGAAGCCTACCACTATTGACCTTGACGTTAATGATGAAGAGTAGAAAGACACCTAGCACCTGATCTATGAGCACAGGGAGGTTAGTCATCTTGAAGACTAGTGTAAATTAGCCTATAATGGAGGTCACTAGGTCTCTCTACAAATATTGGAGGCTATCCTGAACACATACAGACAAAGGTTCTAGTAAACACAAAAAGACAAGATCAAATCTGATTTCATTGTTAATTTGTGTCCATCCACTGCTTGGTCTCTTGTCTTTTGTCCTTTTCTATTTTTTTAGTGTTAAGGCTAGAGCCATCTGAAGCTTGTTGCATCCTTACTTCTTAACAATTCCAAGATGGTTTTAGACTATATATAGAGCATGTTGTAACTTTTTTTTTATAAATGATGGAATATAATTACAAGGCAAACTACTAAATTTTTTCTGAGCCTCTGTATATTTTGGTCTATTGAATGTATTTTGAAGCAGTTAGACATTAATAAAATATATTGCAATATCTATTTTATATCTTGTATTGTCTCTTTTTATTTCTGTTCAAGCTTTATTATGTTTAATTTACAAGGCATTTAAATATATCAATTATAAGGTGATTATGCAGTCATTTCTGAGGTCCTTCAAGGAAGGAGTAATTCTTTCAGGTGATCACATAAAGCTGAATATTGGTATTAAGATCTAATAACATAGTTGTAGGAGTGAGTGGATAGCCTGTAAGGTATTCTATCTAGGTTGTATGTATTTTCATTAATCACCTAATTGTGGATTTTCATTTAAGATTGAATCTTTTCCCATAGGATTAGGCACTCGTTTATGGTTTGACAAGTAATTGTTCATAATCCAATATTTAAAGTCAATCAATAAATTACACTTCATTCATAATAAAGTGTATATATTTGCAAGTAATTGTATTACAGTGTATACAATTCAATTTTCCGATTCCTTTAAGAGAGAATCAGTAGGTTAACCCTCCTAGGTTCAAAGAGCTACAAAAGGAAGAAGGATGCAAATCCTTATCACATTACTATTTTCTATTGTCAAGATAATGGTTTGGCTTATTAAGATTTGTATCAGATTAATCATTGTAATTTGCATAATTTTCTATTTAATGATATAGTAAAAGACAATTAGCAATAAACCTAATCCACTATAATAGATATTGTAATTCATTAATCATTCAAAGGTAATACATGCATGAGTCTGTGGAGCTCAAAAAATAAGGAGGATATTATCCAATCCTCATCAATTAGGATTTTTCTTGCATAAATTTAAGTTGGAAATATGCAAGAGCAAGCATTCACACTGTTTTCAAGCTTCTTGCAAGAAAAATCCCTAACAAATTGGTGACTTTGCTAGGGAATTAAAAGTTGTATTCAAAATATCTCTGGTATTTAAAAGATAAATCAAATTAAAAGTTGAGTTTTCCAATCTAGGTCATTCTTGTAGTATTCATAGCTCCCAAACTTGTGTTGGGTGGTGACTCTAAAAGTGAATCTTTGTAATAAGTGCAAAGGTGAAACATTTATACAAATTTTACAAATATGAATACTAGGTCAAAAATGAGAGATAATCCTGAAGTTGAGTTGGATAGTGGAATACCAACTAATTCTTGAACTAAGATGTCTTTGAGGGAGAAGAATAACCAAGAAAACATTAATGACTCTTCTCCAAGAAATGAAGATAACAACACTAGACAGAAGGATACAAATTAGTCTAGTCATGAGGGGAACACCTCAAAGTATGAAGAAGCCCCTGGCCTTGGATTAGAAACATATGCAATTACTACCACTTCTAGTGAAAGAGAAGGAACTAACACTAATAGCTCAGATTTTGAAGGTCCTTCTGATGAGCTTGATGAAGAGGAAATAATCCTCATGAAGAAGTTAGCCCTCATTTAGCAAAAGAAAAGAGAAAAGATCTTCAAAAGAAAAAAAATGAGAAAAAGGATGTTGATAATTTTAGAAGAAGATCTTTAAGACATTAAGCTACAAAAAATGTTGAGAGGTCTCACAGAGACCAAGAGATCCAAAACACCCACAAAGGTTTCGGTCCTCAAACCTAGAGAGATAAAGGAAAAAAGAAAGTTACTGAAAATAAAGTTGAGGAACCAAAACCTCATAAAATCTTGACTGAACAAATGTCTAAGTTAGACATTGACCTTGAGAGATCAAGAAGGGAGACAGAAACTATGGAAAAGATGTTGCAAAAAGAAGAAGCCGATGCTGCTACCTTGGAGATGAAGAAAAAGATTGACTTTTTGCAATCTTCCATATATTCTTATGCTGGTGGTGAAAACACCACATCTTAAAAATCCAAGACTGCTTCTTTCCAGGAGGGTGAAAAATTTCAAAGGAGGCCATTGCACCCAGAAAGGTACAAGAGGTTCACTTTTACTGGCATTCCTTTTTATCCTAATGCAGTTCCTAATGATATTAGAGAAAAACTTCCTAAGTTTTCAGGAAACAATGTTATTTCTTGTGAAGTGCATTTAAGAAAATTCATAGATATCATAGATGATTTAAATATTAATCATGGATGTCCTAATGAAGCTATTTTTTCAATCCCTAGTAGAGGATGCTAGGGAATGGTTTAGGCGATTATCTAATGGTTCTATAGCATCTATGGAAGAATTGATAGATTTTTTCAAAGACCAGTATGGTGAAAAAACTAATGAAGTATTTTTGCTAAAGGAATTCAATAACATAAAGAAATTTTTTAATGAAGAGGTTACTGAATTCAACACAATATTTTTGAGAGCCATGCACAAGCTCTTTCAAAAGATCAAACTGGATGAAAAGGTATGTTTGGCTACATACCTAAATGATTTTGATTCAACAATGGGTTATGCTCTTAGAGATAAAAATCCTAGAATTCTCACAGATGCATATAAAATAGTAGTAAACATAGAAATGAACAGAAGGGTATCAATGAAAATGGGCAGAAGAGATGATGCTCATTTTTGTAGAGAAAAGAACTTGAATATAAAGAGTACAAGACCCCACAAAATAATAGAGCATCCTACAACAATAAATATAACCCACAAAATATGATTTAGAATCATCCTTATGGTACTCAGTTCAAGCATGGAAAGCCTATTGCTCCACCAAGAAAAGATAAACCAGAAAATAGGACCCCTGACCCACTACATAAAAATGTTTTGAATATGTGGAGTGAAACTTATTGGTGTGAGGTTTTTCAAGCCCCACACAACCCTAATTTTTGTATTATAGCCCTAGATATCATTTCTAATGAAGAGAAAGAATGTGCAGAAGATGAGCTATGTGATCACAAGATATGTGATATAACTAATGCTTATGCATGTTCTCATATAGATTTTGAAGGAGTTGAGAACCATGAAATTTATGGCTCACAAGGAAGAACAGAGGTATATCACAAACAAGTATTATTTGATAGTGATGAAGGGGAAGTTTATGATATAAGATGTTATGCATAGAATAGTCAAGGATCTACCACCATAAGGAAACCCTCTGATAAAGAAAAGGCTAGAATCACATCTGATCTAGTGAATAAAGAAAGAAATAACTACTACTTAAGAAATAGAGCTATGGGTAATGTGGGTAGTCAGCTAGTAGGAATCTTCATTAAAAAAAATAAGACAGATGCCAAATATATACCAAAAAGAGATGGACCTAGGGAAAATGTAAATAAACCTATGGTCAAAATTGTAAACAAAGATAGTGATCCAAAAGATTTACATGAAGGAAAAACTAAAGTGCCAGAAGCAAGTGCTTCCTCTTCCAAGGATGAAAATAAGAAATCCAAGAAGGAAGAGCCTACTCATAACATTCAAATAGAGGAAAATAATATCATTATAGAAAAACCTAAACCCTCTAATGTGAATTATACTCAAGTGGATATGGGACAATTTTTATCTCAAATGATTGTCAAGGTCCCATTCCTAGAAATGATGAGGATAAAAGAACACAAAGACAAGGTCCTTCCAATGTTGAACAATGTATCACAAGTAAAACCTCAAAAACCAGAATATGTTGAAAAGAAATTAAACAATAAGGGAAAGGAGCCTGAGGGGATGATTTTTTAGATCCCTTAGATTTATCCAAGCACAAATACTTCTACAGGGGTTTCTGGTCCCTTTTTCCTAACATTGGTAATTAATGGTAAGATGCTCAAAAACTGCATGATAGATTCAGGAGCATCTAATACTGTCATGCCTATAAAAATCATGAGATCCATGAGATTACAAGTAGATACTCCTCATGGGAGGTGTCAAGAAATGAATTCAAGAGAGATCCCTATTGTTGGAACCATTGATTCTTTACCTTACAAATTAGCCATATGCCCTGATACAGTATTGACAATGAGTGTACTGGTGGTTGATATCCCACCACATTATGGCATGTTGTTGTCTTGCAAATGGAGTGTTTCAATTGGGGGCAATATTCAGTGTGATTTGTCCTATGCCACCTTCAATATTGTTGGGAATAATGAGAAAGTGTTCAGAGAAGGTAGGACACCACATATGATTGATTTGCATGAAGATACTAATATTAACTACTATGTTGATATTGATATGCTGAATTTCAGAGTAAAAAAGGACTGCTCATCAGTGTAAGATTGTTGATCCTATAGTGAAGGAATTAACTACATAGAATGATGGTTTATGGAAAATGTATTTTGATGGATCATGTTCTAAGGAAGGATTAGGAGCTGGAGTTTTACTTATCTCTCCATCAGGCACAACATTTAAATATTCTTTCCTATTATCTTTCCAGTGTACAAACAATACAATAGAATATGAAGATTTATTTTTAGGGCTTGACATTGTTGCTAAACATGGAATAAAATGTATAAAAGTTTATGGTGACTCAAATTTAGTAGTAGCCTAAGTCAGGTCCAAATATGCTATGAAATATGATAGATTGAAGATGTATAAACATGCTATTTGGGACAAAATTGAATTTTTTACGCCTTCAATATAAATTGAATAGAAAGGTCTAAAAACATAACGGCTGATTTCTTAGCTAATGTTGCTTTAAAAATTGATGATTTGACCTTAAATGGGGTATCAATAGTTGAGATTAATACAAGACCAGTTGTTCATGACAATATTTACAACTAGAAAGTATTTGAACATGACCAAGACATCCTTAGATTTCTTCAATACCTAGACCATTATGAAGACCAACACATAGATTGCAATGCTCTAATTGAGGTCATTAATGGTAAGGATTGTGTTTTGGGGGATGCAGTTTTCCAACTAATTTATAATTATATTCCTAAGGGATTGGTAGAACTAGAAGCATTTTTTAGTGATCAGAGTGAACATTCATCAAGAATAAGCAATGCTAAAATTGAGGATTTGGAGGAGATAAATTTAGGATCAGAGATCACTCCTCAAATAGCTTATATTGGAAAAGGATTAGATTCCCATCTCAGAACAAATTTGATAAAATTATTAAGAAAAAATAAGCATATATTTGCATGGTCTTATGAAGATTTAAAAGCTTATAGGGAAGATCTTTTCCAGCATGAAATCCCACTCAAATCAAATGTAAAACCATTCAGAAAAAAATAGAGACCCATAAATCCACTGTTGGCTCCTAAGATGCAATAGAAGTTGATGAAACTAAAAGATGTAGGAATTATCCAACCTATCAGACATTCAACTTGGGTTTCTAATCTAGTACTAGTGATAAAAAAGAATGGCGACATGAGATTATGTGCTGATTTCATAAATCTAAACATTGCATCCTTGAAAGACAATTATTCTCTACCTTATATGGAGGCAATGTTGCATAAGGTTACTGATTGTGAGCTATTATCAATGATGGATGGATTTTTAGGCTACAACCAAGTACTAGTAAAATAATTAGAAGAGTTTAAGACTGCATTTACTACTCCTTGGGGAACTTATGTATATGTTAGGATATCATTTGGACTAATAAATGTAGGAGCAACTTTCAAAAGAGCCATGGATATTGCATTCAAAGAGTTTATTGATTTATTCATGGTAATCTAACAAGATGATTTAACTACATTTTCTAAGAAAGAAGGGGATCATTGTGAACATCTAGAAAAAAATTTCAATAAAGCTTTAGAATACGGTGTTTTACTGATTCCTAGAAAGTGTCAATTAGCAGTCACAGAGGGAAAGTTATTGGGACATATAGTGTACAAAGATGGAGTAAGAATTGACCCTCAAAGGATAGAAGCTATTCAAAAGGTCATTGCTCCAAGGAATATCAAAGGTGTGTAATATTTCCTAGGAAAGATCAATTTTTTCAGAAGATTCATTGCAAATTTTACTGAAATTGTCAAACCAATTATTAAGTTATTGAAGAAAGATGCAAAATTCTAGTGGAATGAAGAAGCTCAGTTAGCTTTTGAAAAGATTAAGAAAGCAGTCTAGGAGGCACCTTTCTTAAAATCTCCTAATTACAGTAATCCCTTTTCTTTATTCTCATTTACATCCTGTCATACTATTGTTGTTGTTCTACTTCATAAAGATGAGAAGGGATTTGAACATCCTATTGCATTCTTTAGAAAATATCTTCAAGCTACAAAACTAAACTATGAAATGATGGAGAAGAAAACATATGCTTTGGTGAAAGATGTAAAATCATTTAGACCCTACCTATTTTGTGCCAAAGTACTAGCATATGTACCTCATTCACTAGAAAAGGACGTCCTTACTCAATGAGAAGTGACTGGTAAGAGGTGTAAATGGATTAATAGAATTTAGGAATTTAACTTAGAAATCCATATTACTAAATTGGTGAGAGGACAAGGTTTGGAAAAACTTATGACAGAAGAAAACCTAGACGTGGTACAAGTGAATAATATAGTAATGTAGGATTCAACAATAACAAGTATTGAAAGACAACCCCTCTATGTTGACATCATGTATTATCTTAAGAATGCCAAGTGTCCTGAAGTTATGACAGATAATAAAAAAAAGAATCCAAGATTAAAAGCTCAAAATTACACCCTAGTTTAAGGAGATTTGTATTGGAAATATAGAAATGGTGTACTATTATCATGTCTAGATCAGAGCCAAGCTGAGAAAGTATTAGTTTAAATGTATGCTGGAGTATGTGGGGGACATTTTTCTGGTAAGACCACTACTCATAAAATTTTGAGGGATAGATATTATTGGCCTAGTCTATTCAAGGATAATCATGCATTTGTCAGAAAATGTGAGCCTTGCCAAAGGTTCTCAAATAATTTGAAGTTCTCTGGTGCCCTATTATTGAACCCTGTGAGTGTTGTAGCACCTTTTGCAATATGGGGTACTAATTTTATTAGAGAGTTTTCAGAGAAATCCAGTGGAGGACACAATTAGATACTTATTGCCACTAATTATTTTACAAAGTGGATAGAAGAAATTCCTACCAAGAAAGAAACTAGCAAAGTGATCACTGATTTTTTACTAGAAAACATTCTGACCAGATTTGGTGTCCCTTCCAAGCTAGTGATGGATAATTCTATGTGCTTTAGATCAGATGAAATCAAGGAATTATGTAATGCATATGGGATCATGATGTCTTATTCATCCCCATATCATCCTCAAGAAAATGGCCAAGAAGAATCCAGCAATAAAAGAATTTTGAAGATTTTGAAGAAGACCCTAGAAAAGAATAAAAGAGCTTGGCACACAAAATTAAAAATTTCTTTATGGGCTGATAGAATAACAGTGAAGGAAGAAACATGTAAGTCACCTTTTGAACTTTTATATGGTTACAGTCTAGAATGCCTATGATCAATTTATTACCAGTATACAAGTTTATTCAGGAAGAAAAGTTAGAAATGTCTGACCCAATGCAAGATAGGATCATGCAATTAGCAAGGCTTGATGAGATTAGAAGAGAAGGTCAGAATGGCAACATAAAATTGCAATATAAAATGAAGTATCTTTCTGATAAGAGAGAAGGTAGTAGAAAATTCATGCCTGGTGATTTAGTACTCCAGTGGAATGTGAGAGCTGAACATAAATGAAAGCACAAGAAGTTTGACTCCTTATGGCTTGGTCCCCTTTTTGTTTCTCAGAGCTTTGGAAAATATTCTTATCTTTTGATGAACATGGATGAACAAGAACTTGAATTTCTAGTGAATGGGCAATTTTTGAAACCTTTCTTCAGTTAAGTTTGAAGTTTCATGCACAGTAAATTTTGTATCATATGTATATAGGTGTGTTTCTTTCTGTTGTGTGTTTCCTTTCTATAGTACATTAGTGAGCATAGTTTGTGAGGTCTGTAACATTAGATCTGTGGTTCTTGCATTAAACTTGCATTTAAGTTGAAAATCTTATCTAAATGTTGAAAATCTTGTCTAAATTTTGGCGAAATGCCTCTACAAATAATGATCCATAAGCCCTAGGTCAAATTACTATGCATATCTAAGAAAAACCCTAGTTCATTGAAATCCTTTGTATTTTATTGTTACTTTTTTAGAGAAACTTGACCACTTAATTCATGTATTTTATTTCATATTATTCACTTAAGTCATGTAGTCTCGTTATGATTTAAGAATATTCCTTTTTCTTTTTGAGACTTGGCAATTTCCTTTCAGTCGTGTTCTCTCTATAAGAAACAAATATGCTTCTAGTATTTATGAGATTTCATGAAATCCATAGATGTAGATTTTGATCCTATGGTTGGTGGATAATCTCTTTAAAAAACTAGGGTTAAATAAATTCATTGGTGACTTCGAGTTTACTCAGTTGTGTTGTCTCGAAAGGTGATCCGACTTGCAATTTGAGTTAAAGATAGTTTGAATTTTTGTGCAATCATGTGATCGTGAAGAGAAATGTAGGTTAAGTTGAAAGATCTAATATTAAGTGATAGTCATCGATTTAAAGTGTAATCTTGAGGTGGTTGCAAAGTCTCGATGAAAACTCTTGAGTTAAGAAATCTATTAGCAACTTCAATTTTACTCAGTCGCGGTGTCTAACAAAGAAACCAGGGTTGATTGGATGGTTAAAAACCTTCAGTCACGTGATCTCTTTTAAAAATCCTTGGTTAAGCTAAAGATAAAGAGATTAAGTGACTGTCTTCTAATGAAAGATAGATCCTGTGGCCAGCGTGACGTCATGGTAAAAATTTTCAAATAGATAAAAGATAAAGAGACATCCTAAATACCATCTAATTAAAAAAGGATCTAAGTGGTTGGCGATAAATCATGAAAGAAACCATGAGTTAGAGATTCCTTAAAGAAACAATAAGATTCTATGGGTTATGATGTCACGATTAGAACTATGGTTGAAGAAGAGTTTAGTTAAGTATAAGTTAGTTTGGAGTGAGAAGATCTGAGCCGTAAACAAGAGATGATCTTGTGGATAGTGTGTAGTCATTTTAGAAGGTCAAAAAGTCAAAGAACATTGTAGTGATTCAGTGATGAGGATTCAGATTGGGACACATGCCTAAATATTTCAAAGACATGAGTTAGTCGGGAAGTCTTGAAGCAAACCTCAAGTTAAGAATTTCCTTCAATGACATGAAGATTACTTAGGTAATGAAGTCTCAAAGTAAACTATAGTTAAGTGAAAATAAATAGAGATTACCCATGAGTCGTTAGATTAAAAACTAGATCTACGGTAGTCGAGAAGTCTAAGATGAGAAAATGAAAGTATAGAAAGCAAATGAGATTACACACGGGTCATCTAATTAAAAGATGATTATGCGATAGTCATGTAATCTCAAAATAAACTCAGAGTAATATAAATATTAAAGTGAAAAGGAGACTACAAACTCACATAGTCTATAAAAGAAACCAAAGATTCAAGATGAGTTATTAAAGTCTTAGTCACATAGTCTTGAAGAGAATGAGAGTTTAGTGATTTTAGTCAACAATTAAGAGATATCTGTTGATCTAAAAGATGATCATGCTTTGTTTGTTAAGTATCAATAGATAATTGGAGTTAAGGATAACTCTCCATGACAACAAGATCACACAGTCGCGCATTCACTAAAGGAAATCAGAGTGAACTCAAAATAAGATATGATGTTTTCTCCATGCCATGTTACACAGTTGATAGCCAATAAGAATCAAGAAACTCTGACAGTGTGTTTTAAAAGGCCCAATACAATCAAATCTTGATATCTTTTTGAATATAATAAGGTTTTTATATGAAAAGTAATCATTTGAAATTGATCATCTGTCAGTTTGAAATGCCTCAGCTAGTAGCAAGAATTGATTTCACATCATGTAGAATTAAAGACAGAAAAGACTGAATTGTGAATTCATAAAAGAGATTGCTGCATTAATAGGCATTAATTTTATTCATTTCATCTTACCAGTTTCCAAGTTTAGAGAGCTCATAATTTGCATGAGTGATTAACATTTTTAGAAGAATAGAGTTATCAGGATTTGCAAGTGAACAATGAAGTCTTCCATTCAGTATTCAGTATGATTATCAATACTGAAGCTTTGAGTTTTGAAGTGATTCACAGTGGGAAGTGAGGGTTTTGAGAATATTTGTTTCAATATCAGAAAAAAGGAGGAAAGTTGATAAATTGAAAGTTACACTAGGCAGTATAAGCAGAGTTGTGAGTGTCACTTCTACCAGCGGGAAGAGTGGTGATGATGATGACCTTAAAGGGAAGAGAAACTATTTAGAATAATTCATCCAACTGCTATCGGGCTCCAATCAGGGAAAAAGGTAAATGATGAATACCTAGGAGATAATTATGCATATATTAGAGATCCTAAAACACTAGAATATTCTGGTTATCACTTATTCAATTATTTTCATAAAAATAGTGTTGGCCCTATACCCATATCAAACCCCTGGACCAGTGGATTAGCTAAGTTAGTTGTCCCTAATGTATGTATAGATGTGGAATTGATATTAGAGTTGTCTAGTAGGTATGATACTATATCAAAGACCATCAAGAAGGATGATGGCATTGTTTTAGTGACCTTGGATTGAGCTTCATTCATGAAAGCTTTTGATATCTATAACCCTTTTGTTCCACAGAGTTAAATTTGAAGGCCCTAGCTGCTAGAAATACCAGAGAGGTTGGTATAATATCTAAGTTGATTCAAACCCATACACCAAAGGGAACTAATAAATACAATTCCCCTATTCCTAGTGATCCATCACCATATTTTTAAAAATAGTTTTCTTTTTATATGAAATACATATCTTATGCCTTATGCAGAGTCTTAGGTGTAGATAGTGGAAGGGAACGGGTATCATCAGACATGCTGATGATAATTCTATAATTGTATAGCCCTTATGTAAGTACCAATTATGATTACATTCAATATGTAATCAAAAATATGCACCAAGTATTTGTTGATATTCAGAACAAGATAGGAAGCCCTAAGTTCTTGAAGTACTCAATGCTTATGCATCTCATCATGTTCTACAACTTAAACATTATGGACCAATAAAATTTATAGCTTAGAAGGTTTTATCATGGACAAATCAACACTATGTAGTTATGGTTAAGGGTATGGAACTACACCTCTATGGAGAATGAGTTTTGTGCATTTGAGAATTGGGTAGTATACCCATTATTGAGTAATCTAGGCATAGATATGACCAGCCTTCCAGTGAAGGTACTACAATTATTTAGACCTTGTCAATTTGTAGACAAATGTAATGGAGATCATAACTATGGTGACTTCTATTGTCACCAAAATTTTACATTGGTTATGTTGGAAATACAATATTGGGAAAGCAAGATGTTGAGCGGGGGGGTTGAATTAGATCTTCAACTTTTATCACATAAAACAAACTAATCCACAATCATACATAAATTTATTTGATCTATCATCTAGTAGCATCCATGACAGTAAATAAATAACACAATACACAAAATTTTGGTAACCCAGAAACCCAATAAGGTAAAACTAGGGTGGGGATGATACCAACAAAATCTTCATGACTGCAGCAATAAAGTGTGCCTGTTAGGGCTACAAAATTTGATCACAATATGTAATCTACCTGGTTAAAGGTCTGCCTAGTTAAGAGCTACAGATCATTAATATCTACCTTGTAAAAGGATTCAAAACTTACAACAAAGTAAGCACTCGGCTAAGAGATTTAGAAAGGTTTGTTAGAACCACTCTACTAAGAGATTTCATCTGATACACTTGTTAGAATGTCTCAAGACCTGATCCTTTGATATGCACTCTGATGCTGATAATGGATCTCCTCTTTTCAATATCTTCTCTGATCTAATAATCTGACATATCTTTACTCTACTGCTCACTGCATTGTTACTCTGCTAGATCTATGCTTCCTCTGTCAAAAAAAACCTACGCACATCTCTCATGTACACATACACCTTCTATCACATTACTACCTAATTAGGGAAAGAAGCAATCTTAATATACTTTACAGATCTGGTAATTGGATCTAGATCAACGATTAGGATCAAATGCTTATGCTTCTTGGACATTCCAATTTTTTGATTGGCTCCATGCCACATAGTGGGATCAAATATTTAAATGTGTAATTATCCTGTTGAAAATATTAAATGCTTAGATATGTTGGCCAAAAATAGTTTATCTTGAAATTGGTGTCAATCCTGACAAACAAAACAAAACTATCATGCTCGACGCATAAAGACTCTATCGCTTGGCATGGATTAAACTTGGTAACTGTGTGACTCGGCAACTATAATCTACTCAGTAATGACTATGCCAGATAGCTCGGCCTATACTAGATAGCTCATCTACAGTGACGACTGGCTAAAATTGCCTAGATAAATGACTAAGTGTGGGACACTAATGATCAACAAAACTTAGAGATCAACAATCTCCCCCTTTGATATTAGTGGCAAAAATACTTATCATTTCTTTTACATCCACAAAAATTTCCTAAGTACACAATGTACTCCCTCTTAGATTATACTCCATACTTCATACTGTTAGAATGAATTTAGAATAACTAAGAGGGGGGGTGAATCAGTTATCCACATGTCTAGATGTGCCCATTAAAAACTTTATACCAAATTAAATAACTTAGATCTGCTCGATAGTGATAGCATAAGTCAACAATATAAGTATGCAGTTTACTATTCAAATGAAATAAGCTTGCAGAAACTTAACAATAAAACATAGTATAAACATTCACACAAGTTGACACCAGTATTTAATGTGGAAACCCAATTCGGGAAAAACCACCAATAACATACTATCAAGTTTTCACTCTTCTGAAGTGATGCCCTGTTAAGAGCCAACCCTGTTAAAGGTTACAAAACACATTGCTAAATGTGACTTGGTTAAAGGATTTAATCACCCTGTCAGGAGTGTCCTTGTTAGAGGACTTAGAACATTCCAATATGAATGTCACCTTACTCAAAGGATTTATACAATGACTATTAGGTCAACCTGGTTAAAGGATTTTAGCTGATACAATGGTTAGAAAGTAATCACCAAGTTTTGATCTAATTCATACAACTTACTTTGCAATCCAGATCCAATTTAGCTCTAATGCTAATTTTCTAAGTGGCCTCCATTCTCATCTCAAACTCCATATTTTCTTGGAAACTCATCAAGAAATCTCTCTCTACTTCTCTACTCAGCCTTCTTTGCTTAGATCTTGCCAATCAGTCAATTAACCATGTAATCCTCTTGCATACTCTGCATACATAGCTATCTTCACTATCCTACCATGAATAACCCCTTGAGGTTATCATATACCTCTCCATCTAGGTCAAATACATCTTTTTCCACTTAATCAAGATCGTAGATCTTAGGTTAGGTCAGATTGAACAGATCTTTGCATCATTACATTTAATTTATTTCTCCAATACAATCACCAATTAAATCTTTGATCCATGCATTAATTATGATTACCCATGCATTTACATAGTGTAGATCAAACCTACTTATCCTTTATTAACTTTACAAATCCCAATAAAATCAATTATGTCAGCCAGAGATCTTAAATCTCATCAATCATCAAAATACTGCTGCTCGGCTGACACAAAACTTGCTTGGCAATTTATTGATGCTCGATGCATACAAGAAAATATGCTCGATGCATAAAATAAAATATGCTCAACACACACTAGTGCTCAGCCGACACAAAATTTTCTCAGCATAAACTATTCTCAGTGAACTGTCAGTGAAAGATAAACAACATATCACTTTGCCAATGTGCCAACTGATAAAGTACCCTTTGTAATTCCTTATAACTCAACCATTCTTCTTGGTCTTCTTGTTAAATCTCCTCCATCAATTAATAGATATGGTACTCAAATAGATAGCAATAGTCTCACCAATTAAGGTTTGACATCGATGATAAAACAATAATTGTTTCCATTGTATCTTTCCAAACAATATTTCCAACAATCTCCCTCTTTGGCATTGATGGCAACACAAAACTATAAAACAACAATATTACAAACATAGTTACCATACAATCCAAAAAGTGTTTGTGTTCCTTGTATGAACAAATTTTCATTAATGTCTTTAGCTTCATTCTGATTCATATATGTAAAACATATCTCCCTCTGTGTCTGTAATCACACTGATATCTTTCTCTGTGATAGCTTTTTAACTCTCTCTGTATCTTTCTCAGTATAATTCTCGCTCTTTCATTAATCTTCTCCCTCTTTGACAACAATTCCAAAGATGTTGACATCTTCATCATGCAGATTCTTCTGTTCTAAACTTTGTATCATGATGTTCCTGTCATCTTGCTTATGAATTATTTTCTTTTTCTGTCCTAGTCTGTCTTTCACAACATTAGGAAACATCCTAAAGTGTGACTACATGCGCATCAATGTGAAAAATATTTTGTATATAATATTTGATGCAACATTATCATTCAAAACTAATTAGCTTTAGCTAGGGGAATCACCCCCAATTTACCTCATAGATACTAATGATCATCCTTGGGTAGTGCCTTTGCAAATATGTATGCTAACCGTTCCTTAGTGTTCACATATTCTAGTCTCAGTTCCTTCTTCTGAACTAGCTCCCTGAAGTAATGATACTTGATAGCTATATGCTTTGTCTTAGAGTGAATGACAGGGTTCTTAAAAATATTAATGGCAATCGTGTTATCACAATATATGATAACTAGTTATGTGATCTCTTCTTTCATACCTTTCAGGAGTATCTTCAACCACACAATATTAGAGCAATTAACTTCTACTGCCACATACTCAGCTTCAGCAGTAGATTGTGAGGTGCAATTTTGTTTCTTGCTTGTCCATGAAACTAATATTTTTGCTAAAAGAAATGCTCTTCTTGTGGTGCTTTTTCTGTCATCTACATTTCCAGCCCAATCAAAATTAGTATAAACTCTGAGTTTAAATTTCTCATTCCTTTTGTAATACAAACCATAGTCATTTGTTCCTTTTAAGTATCTTAGAATCCTTTTTACTGCCATCATATGAGTTTCTTTGGGATTGGTAGAAAATATACCAATAATACCAACAGCTAATGGAATATAAGGTCTACTCTATAGAAGATATTGCAGCTTTCCAATCATTGATCTATACAGTGTTTGATTTACTTCATTTGTCTCATCATTTTTGGTTAACTTCTATCCAGTAGCCATGGGTGTACTCACTGGTTTTGAATATTCCATTCCAAAAAAATTTAGTATCTCTTTGACATATTTTGATTGAGTAATATAGATACCATTCTTCATCTGATATATTTGTAAACCAACAATTTTTTTTATCTCACCAAACATAGGAATCTAAAATTCAGTTTGCATCTCCTTTGCAAATGCTTGGCATAACATATCTTGTCCACAAAATATAATGTCATCAACAAAAATTTCAGCTAATAAAGTACATTTACTTTGCTCTGTCTTCAAATATAGATTGTTGTCATTTGTTCTTACAAATCCAATCTTCATCAGATAATTGTGCAATCTTTCATACCATGCTCTGGGTGCTTGCTTCCATCCATATAGTGCTTTATGTAGCTTTAAAACCGTATTACTTTTTCTTGAGTATATAGACCCATTTGCTTCTTCAATATAGACTTCTTCGTCTAATATTCCATTTAGAAACGCTGACTTCACATCCATTTGATAGACTTTAAATCCTTTGTAGGCTGCATATGTAAGTAAGGTTTTGACACCTTCAAATCTTGCAACTGGGGTGAATGTTTCTCCATAATAAATCCTTCCTCTTGTGCATAACCCTTGTATACTAGTCTAGCTCTATTTCTTGTTACCTGTCCATGTTCATTCAATTTATTTCTGAATACCCACTTAGTACCAATTACATTTTTATCATTTGGCCTAGGTACAAGTGTCCAAGTATTGTTCTTTTCAATCTGTTCAATCTCTTTGTTCATGGCTCGAATCCAGTCTTCATTGTCTAAAGCATCTTTTACTATTTTAGACTCAAAATCACATAATAAGTAGGTGTCTTCTCTCAATTTGCCTCTTGTCATGATTGCAAAATCTTTTTCTCCTATGATTTGATTAGGTTTATGGTGCCTTCCTACATATTTTTCCAAAGTAGATTCTTTTTGTGCTTTAGATTTATGATTCATGTTTAATTCAGGTTGAAACTGTGACTTGACATCTCCATTAGATAGCTCGATAGTCACCTTCTGTTGCCTGACAATTCCATTTTGTGACTCGGCAGGTGCAGACTGTTGCTCGAAAACTTCAGTTTCAGTTTCAGGTAATTCGTTAGAATCTACCTCATTAGGATAGATGAATGATTTGTAACTCTCAGGATTAGTCATTCTTTCTTCTTCATTTCTTTCTACATATTCATCAATTATAAGATTTGCACTTTCCACAATTTTGTTAGTGTTAGAAATCAAACACTTATATGCCTTACTCTTAGTTGAATATCCAAGAAATATGCCTTCCTCACCTTTAGCATAAATTTTTCCATTTCTGTTATCCTTCAGTATCAAACATCTACTTCCAAAGACTTTAAAGTAGCTTACACTAGGTGCATATCAATACCATAGCTCATAAGGTGTAGTATTTGTACCTTTCTTGACTTGTACTCTGTTCAGGGTATAAACTGTTGTACTTATAGCTTCTCTCCAATATTGTTGTGCAACATTTTTCTCCATCATTAGTGTTCTGGCACAATCCATTATAGATCTATTTCTTCTTTCAATTATACCATTTTGTGGTGGAGTTCTAGGAGCGGACATCTATCTCTTTATCCCTCTGTCTCTTTAAACTCGCCTCCTCTGTCAAATCTCAGACATATGATATTTTTACCTGTCTCCTTTTAAAAATTTTCCAAGTACCACTTAAACAACTAGAATGCATCAGATTTTTCCTTGAGAAACATACCAGTCATCATTCTAGAGTAATCATCAACAAATAAAATAAAATATTTGTCTCCGCAGTAACTTTTCTCACCAATAGGTCCACAAAGGTCAATATGAACCAGTTCTAGAATATTCTCAGAAGTATGAGTTTTTCTTTTGAAACTAGATTTAGTCATCTTTCCTAATTGACATTGCTTGCACATTGCATTTTTAGGTTTCTTTAACTTTGGTAGCCCTCTAACCTTTTTCAATTTGCTTATGCTTACCAAGTTATCAAAGTTTACATGACACAACCTTTTATGCCATAATGAAACATCATTATATTGTGCAAACAAGTATGTCTCATCAGCTAAATCCAAATAGAACAAGTTACCTTTTGTTTTCTCACCACCTCCAACTAATTCTCCATTGGCGTCATAGATCTTTTCTTTCTTATGATGGAATTCAACTCTGTAACTAGAAGTATTCAGCTGTGAAACACTCAATAGGTTATACTTAAGATCATGAACCCAATATACATCACCACATTTGATTTTGTCAGTCAATTGAATTGATCCTTTCCCTTTAACATGACTTGGTGTATCATTTCCAAATTTAACATAACCACCTTTACACTGATCTAAGGTTACAAATTTGTCTTTATCGTCAGTCATGTGATGTGAACAACCACTGTCAATAATCCAATGATCACCTTTACTCATATAAGAAATTAGTGCAGTTTTCTCATCATCATCATCAGAATCATCTTTCATTGCAACATACAGAACTTCTATATCATTTTCATCTGATTTGTTATAAACATTGTTAGAATTTTCTTCAAATATATAGTAGGACTTCTTACCTTTGTCTTTGTAATCCTTGTACTTCCTAAAGTCTTGGTCATCCTTTCTATCTTTATACTTTTTGTCTCTTCTCTCATCTTTGTCATTCTTATCCGGACGTCTTGCAGCAATATGACCAACTTTGTTACATGAAAAACAAATAATAGGAAGTTTACCTTTGAATTTTCCTTTTCCTCTTGATAGTCTTCTTGCTATAAGTGCCTCAAGTTCTTCTAGATCATCATCAGAAGTGTCACTATCACTATCCACACATTTCTTTCCTTTGTTTGATTTGTTGAGGACCATCTAGGTCTTGAATGCAGATTCAATGGCTTGTGGAGTATAGTTATCAAAATTTGGCATCTCAAATGCAGTAATTCTGCCTGCTAAACTTTCCAAATTCAAAATGTTGTTAGGAGTACATCTCAATTCTAGAATTTCCGATACTCTAATAGCATAAATAGGAAGAATTTGGATCAGTACCTTGCTCATGATGGCATTATCATCAATGGTTTCTTTAGCTCCTCTAATAGCATTTACAACTTCCTTTATCCTACCATAATATGAAACTATATTTTCTCCTTCCTGCATTTTCATTTCATCAAACTTACCTCTCAAGCTTTTAGATTTGGCTCTTAACACATTTGTGTCACCTCCATAGATGGTTTCAAGAGTATCCCACATTTTCTTTGTGCTTGTACAATCATTTATATCTTTGAACTCATGATAGTTTAGGGATGATGCAATCTCCAACATTGCTTGATTATGTTCTTGATTTTCTCTTAAATATGCAGCATTGAGCTCCTACAAGAGCTACATATTCTTAATCGACAAGACATTTAGAAGAATCACCAACACCAGCCAAATGAAATTTCATTAAAATTTTCCATGCTTGAAAGTTGTCCTTGTTCAACTTTGGTAACTCCCTTTTATACATCTTGATCTTTTGCTCCAAGTACCTTTAAACTTTTTCATGAGACCAAAGCTCTGATACCAATTGCTGGAATGAATTTAGAATAATTGAGAGGGGGGTGTATCAGTTATCCATAGGTCTATATGTGCCCATTAAAAAATTTATTCCAAATTAAACAACTCAGATCTTCTCGGCAATTATAGCATAAGTCAACAATATAAGTATGCAGTTTACTATTTAGATGAAATAAGCTTGCAGAAACTTAACAGTAAAACACAGTATAAATATTCACACAAGTTGACACCAGTATTTAACATGGAAACCCAATTTGGGAAAAACCACCAATAACATGCTATCAAGTTTTCACTCTTTTGAAGTGATGCCCTATTAAGAGCCAACCTTGTTAAAGGTTACAAAAAATATTGCTAAATGTGACCTAGTTAAAGGATTTAATCACCCTGTCAGGAGTGGCCTTGTTAGAGGACTTAGAACATTCCAATCTAAAAGTCACCTTGCTCAAAGGATTTATACAATGACTGTTAGGTCAACCTGGTTAAAGGATTTCAATTGATACAATGGTTAGAAAGTAATCAACAAGTTTTGATATGATTCATACAACTTAGTTTGCAATCCAGATCCAATTCATCTCTAATGATAATTCACTAAGTGGCCTCCATTCTCATCTCAAACTCTAGATCTTCTTGGAAACTCATCAAGAAATCTCTCTCTGCTTCTCTGCTCAGCCTTCATTGCTTAGATCTTGCCAATCAGTCAATTAACCATGAAATCCTCTTGCATACTCTACATACACATCTATCTTTATTTTCCTTCCATGAATAACCCCTTGAGGTTATCATATACCTCTCCATCTAGGTCAGATACATCTTTTGCCTCTTAATCAAGATCGTAGATCTTAGGTTAGGTCAGATCCAACGAATCTTCCATCATTACATTTAATTTATTTCTCCAATATAATCACCAATTAAATCTTTGATCCATGCATTAATTATAGTTACCCATGCATTTACATAGTGTAGATCAAATGTTCTTATCATTTATTAACTTTATGAATACCAATAAAATCAACTATGTCGGCCAGAGATCTTAAATCTCATCAATCATCAAAATACTGCTGCTCGGATGATGCAAAACTTTCTCAGCAATTTACTGACGCTTGGCACATACAAGAAAATATGCTTGGCCCACACTGGTGATCAGCTGACACAAAATTTTCTCAGCATAAACTATTCTCAGTAAACTGTCAGTGAAAGATAAACAACATATCACTTTGCCAATGTGCCAACTGATAAAGTACCCTTTGTAATTCCTCATAAATCAACCATTCTTCTTGGTCTTCTTGTTAAATATCCTCCATCAATCAATAGATATGGTACTCAAATAGATAGAAATAGTCTCACCAGTTAAGGTTTGACATCAATGGCAAAAAAATAATTCTTTCCATTGTAGCTTTCCAAACAATATTTCCAATAATCTCCCTCTTTGGCATTGATGGCAACACAAAACTATAAAAAAATAATATTACAGACATAGTGACCATACAATCCAAAAAGTGCCTGTGTTCCTTGTATGAACAAATTTTCATTAATGTATTTAGCTTTATTTTGATTCTCATCTTGTAAAACATTACTCCCTCTGTTTCTATAATCACACTGATACCTTTCTATTTATGTTCATCAATCTCTTTTTAAGTCTCAGTAGCAAACTCTCCCTGCATCTTTCTTAGTATAATTATCCCTCTTTTAGTATAACTTTTCCCTCTTTGACAATAATACCAAAGATGTTTACATCTTCATCATGCAATTTCTTCTATTCTAAACTCTGTATCATGTTGTTCCTCTCATCTTTCTTATGACTGATACACTTTTTCTGTCCTTGTCTATCTTTTCACAACTTTAGGTAGCATCTGAAAGTGTGACTGCCTGTGCATCAATGTGAAAAATATTCTGTATATAATATTTGATGCAACAATACCATTCTGAACTAATTAGCTTTAATTATGGGAATCACCCCTAATTTACCTCACAAATACTCATGAGCATCCTTGGGTAGTGCCTTTGTAAATATGTCTGCTAATTGTTCCTTAGTATTCACATATTGCAGTCTCACTTCCTTCTTCTGAACTAGCTCCCTCCAGTAATAATATTTGATAGCTCTATGCTTTGTCTTAGAGTTCATTACAGGGTTCTTTGAAATATTAATGGAACTCATGTTATCACAATATATGACAACTGGTTCTGTGATCTCTTCTTTCATACCTTTCAGTAGTATCTTCAACCACACAATATTAGAGCAATAAATTGCTACTACCACATAGTTAGCTTCAGCAATAGATTGTGAGATGCAATTTTGTTTCTTTCTTTTCCATGAAACTAATCTTTTTTCCAAAATAAATGCTCCTCCTATGGTGCTTTTTCTGTCATCTACATTTCCAGCCCAATCAGAATCAGTATAAACTCTGAGTTCAAATTTCTCATTCCTTTTGTAATATAGACCATATTCATCAGTTCCTTTCAAATATCTCAGAATCCTTTTTACTGCCATCATATGATTTTCTTTGGGATTGGCAAAAAATATAGCAACAATACCAATAGATAATGCAATATTAGGTCTATTGTGTACAACATATTGCAGCTTTTCAATCATTGATTTGTACAATGTTTGATTTACTTCTTTTGTCTCATCATTTTTGGTTAACTTCTGTCTAGTGGACATGGGAGTACTCACTGGTTTTGAATCTTCCATTCCAAAAAATTTTAGTATCTCTTTGACATATTTTGATTGAGTAATATAGATACTATTCTTCATTTGATATATTTGTAAGCCAACAAAGAATTTTATCTCACCAAACATAGACATCTCAAATTTAGTTTGCATCTCCTTTGCAAATGCTTAGCATAACATATCTTGTCCACAAAAGATAATGTCATCAACAAAAATTTCAGCTAATAAAGTACCTTTACTTTGTTCTCTCTTCAAATACAGTTTGGTGTTGTCATTTGTTCTTGGAAAACCAATCTTCATCAAATAGTTGTGCAATCTTCGATACCATGCTCTGGGTGCTTGTTTCAATCCATATAGTGCTTTGTGTAGCTTTCAAACCATATTCATTTTTCTTGGGTCAAAAAATCCATCATCTTGTTCATTGTAGACTTCTTCTTCTAATATTCCATTTAGAAATGTTGACTTCACATCCATTTGATAGACTTTAAATCTTTTGTAGGCTGCATATGCAAGTAAGGTTTTGACACCTTCCAATATTGCAACTGGAGTGAATGTTTTTCTATAGTCAATTCCTTTCTCTTGTGAATAACCCTTGTATACCAGTCTAGCTTTGTTTCTTGTTACCTATCCATGTTCATTCAGCTTGTTTCTGAATACCCACTTTGTACCAATTACATTTTTATCATTCGGTGCAGGTACAAGTGTCCAAGTATTGTTCTTTTCAATTTGTTCAATTTCTTCATTCATGACTTGAATCCAATCTTCATTGTCTAAAGCATCTTTTACTATTTTAGGCTCAAAGTCACATAATAAGTAGGTGTATTCTCTCAATTTTCCTCTTGTCATGACTGTAGAATCTTTTTCCCCTATGATTTGATTAGTTTTATGGTGCCTTCTTACATATTTTTCTGAAGTAGGTTCTTTCTCTATTTTAGATTGATCATTCCTATTTAATTCTAGTTGAAACTGTGACTTAGCATCTCCATCAGATAGCTTGGCAGTCACCTCCTGTTTCCCAACAATTTCATTCTATGACTCGGCAGGTACATATTGTTTCTCTGCAACTTCAGTTTCAGTTTAAGGTAATTGGTTAGAATATACCTCATCAGGATAGATGAATGATTTGTAACTCTTAGGTTTAGTCATGCTTTCTTCTTCATTTATTTCTGTATATTCATCAATTCTAAAATTTGCACTTTCCATAATTTTGTTAGTTTTAGAATTCAAACACTTATATGCCTTACTCTTAGTTGAATATCCAAGAAATATGTCTTACTCTTAGTTGAATATCCAAGAAATATGGCTTCATCACCTTTAGCATCAATTTTTCCATTTCTATTATCCTTCAGTATCAAACATCTATTTCCAAAAACATTAAAGTAGCTTACACTAGGTGCATATCCATACCATAGCTCATAAGATGTAGTATTTGTACCTTTCTTGAATTGTACTCTATTCAAGGTATAAACTGTTGTACTTACAGCTTCTCTCCAATATTTCTGTGCAACATTTTTCTCCATCATTAGTGTTCTAGCAAAATCCATGATAGATCCATTTCTTCTTTCAGCTATACCATTCTGTGGTGGAGTCCTAGGTGCGCACATCTATCTTTTTATCCCTCTATCATTGCAAAACTTGTTAAACTCATTAGAAATAAAATCACCTCCTCTATCTGATCTCAGACATTTCATATTTTTACCTATCTCCTTTTCAACTTTTTCAAAGTACCACTTAAAGAACTCGAATGCATTATATTTTTCCTTAAGAAACATAACAGTCATCATTCTAGAGTAATCATCAACAAATAAGATAAAAAATTTGTCTCTACAGTAAATTTTCTCACCATTAGGTCCACAAAGGTCAGTATGAACCTGTTCTAGAATATTCTTAGAAGTATGAGTTTTTCTTTTGAAACTAGATTTAGTCATCTTTCCTAATTGACATTGCTTGCACATTGCATTTTGAGGTTTCTTTAACTTAGGCAACCCTCTAACCTTTTTCAATTTGCTTATGCTTACCAAGATATCAAAGTTTACATGACACAACCTTTTATGCCATAGCCAAACATCAATATATTATGTAAAAAAGCATGTCTCATCAGCTAAATCCATATAGAAAAAGTTACCTTTTGTTTTCTCACCACCTCCAACTAATTCTCCATTGGCATCATAGATCTTTGCTTTCCTATGATGGAATTCAGCTTTGTAACTAGAAGTATTTAGCTGTGAAACACTCAATAGGTTATACTTAAGATCATCAACCAAATATACATCATCACATCTGATTTTGTTAGTCAATTGAATTGATCCTTTCCCTTTAACACGACATGGTGTATCATTTCAAAATTTAACATAACCACATTTACACTAATCTAAGGTTTCAAATTTGTCTTTATCACCGGTCATGTGATGTGAACAACCATTGTCAATAATCCAATGATCACATATACTCATATAAGAAATTAGTGTAGTTTTCTCATCATCATCATCATCATAATCATCTTTCATTTCAACATACACAACTTCTATATCATTTTCATCATATTTGTTCGAATCATTGTCAGAAGCTTCTTCGCTATATAGCAGGACTTCTTACCTTTGTCTTTGTAATCCTTGTACTTCCTCAAGTCTCGGTCATCCTTTCTATCTTTATATAGTGCAACATTGAGAGCTCCTACAGGGGCCACATATTCTTGATCAATAAGATTTTTAGCAGAATCACCAATACCAGTCAAATGAAATTTCATCAAACTTTTCCATGCTAGAAAGTTGTCCTTGTTCAACTTCGGTACCTCCATTTTATACATCTTGATCTTTTGCTCCAAGTACCTTCAAAAAATTTCAAGAGACCAAGGCTCTGATACCAATTGTTAGAATGAATTTAGAATAACTGAGAGGGGTGGTGAATCAGTTATCCACACGCAATAAATAAAAAATTTAATAGTTATATCAATGCCTCTATCCACTTTAACTATCAAAATATCACATGGATCCCACATGCAAAAGAAATCATGAATTTGAATCAAAGAGTCGGCGGATGCCCTATAGCGCAAGTTGTATCCCTTACTCTATCACATAAGTGAAAGAAAAATATCTAAAAATATCTTCTCATATTGACAAACATTAGTCGAGAGATCTGGAAGACACCTTTCTTTACCATATTATTCATGACACTGAGTTCAAATACCAAATCACAGGGGTGGTTCATGAGAAAGAAGTAAAACCTTGGCCATGTAAATATGAGGTTATTATTCTAACAATTTTAATAGAGAAAGTACAATCAAACTCATAATGATGCATACAAAATTTATGAATAATGTTCAAATAAGGATAGGACTAACTCGAAGATGTTGAGAAAATTATTTGAAGGCTTCACAAGATAATGCACATAGGTCATGATAGTTTATAGTGATCTTTGATAGAGCATAAAAACCTGGATGATAGTGTAAAAAAAAATAATGATAACAAACAAATATAAATACCAAAGAATAGATTCCAAGTGCAAGGCAGCCTATTAGGAGTAGTGACTAGCCAGACAATAGGAAATTGTCACAATGTAAGGAAATGATCATATCATGTAGGTAAAGATGTCATAAGAATTATTTTAGGAGTCTCAAAGCACACACACCTTTTGTGTCACAAATAAAAAAGGAGATGGAAGAGAAAATATAAGACAATCTCAAAGCACTATGTTGTGAGGATAGTTAATGGAAAAGAGAAAGGGTGTTATTGGAGTGAAAAAAAATTAGAGGGATTAATATAGAGATTACAGAGATATGAGGATAATCTTAAAAGCATAAGAGCATGTCATTTAGATAAAAAGGAATACACTTGAGTATCAATTACCATTCAAGTTCATTCATAGTTATGCTGAATAGTATCAAAGGTACATTGAATAAGAAATACATAAAATGAAGATGGGAGTTTTGAGAATGCAAAGGACTCAAGACATGAAAAATTTTATGTTCAAGAAATGAATAATTCCCTAACCACATAATATTTCTAGGTGACCATGTGCATCTTTCATGACAATAGACAGAAGGTCAGGATGAGTTAACAACGAGTTGTGAAATATGTGAGAGTGCATATTATTCATAGTAAGCTACACTAAATAATGTGAGGGGTTTCTATGAGGAGAGGACATTGGGTAAAAGCACAAAGTTGTGTCACATTTCAGGACCATTTATCAGCATAGCTAAATTTGAGTATTTATAAATAAAAACTAATTTTCTTCAAAGGTCTAGCTAGATTCATTCTAGCTAAGCTAGATAAGTGGTTAAACATTTCCAATTGGAAATGTCTATTAAATGCATGTTTTATACCAATTACCAAAGAAATAAAAATATTTCAGAAAATTGATGTTTCAATAACCCCTACTCTTTTTAATGATATTTTTAAAAAGTATAAAAAAATACCCCTTCGTAGAGCTCAGAGTCAAGATTATTGTCATATAAATTTTATAGTATTTGGATTATATCTAATATATTATAATTTCAAAATACAACAAGTAGGTATTTTAACATTCGAGAAGATGTTGTTTCAAAAAAAATTTAAAAAAAAGTAAATCATATCAAAAAAATTTAAAATTTATATTTAACACTAGAGGAGAGAGTCATCTTCAAGAATATGTTATTTTTTTTCTGAATGGTGTAGATTTGATAGGGGAAATTTGGTGGGAGATGAAAATAGTTTTTTTTAGAAAGTTCAACTTTGAGTAGTTATAACGGAGAAAATATAAATTGAAAACCAATCTTTTTTCTTTTCTGCACTAGCTATACATTTTATCTATAACATATTTTGAAATCAAGGGAAAATAGATTATTTACATATACTTGTTTGGTGGGAACTAGACCCCAAATTTTTAGCGGTTTTCAACAATTAAAAAATGGACTTCAAAAATTTAAAAACTATGTCAATCCTTCTTCAAAAAAAATTTAAAAAATTATAGGCATAAACTTCATCCATTTTAACACATTTCATCAGTTTACATCATCCTCAAATTATAAATACAAATGCCACTTTTTAGGTCATTAAAGTTGAACAGGTTGCATGTCATGGTCCTTTTCCTTTATAAAAGTGTGACACAAGTTTGTACTTTTACCCTATTGTACAATCAAAGGAGATAGAGTGACTTATGGATTACTAGATTACAATGATCACATTGCAAGACACATGTTTCCTAAACTAAATCAAATGCATTCAAATCTATTTAAGATAAATCTAAAAGTATACATGACAAAATTTTGAAGACATCCTAGGTCTTCAAGTAAAGCCTTTATAATATGAGTGATGACACATAGATCATAAGTATTAGTTTTAGAACGCTCCCTGAGAAACCACACATAACTGATGATAATGGGTATACAGTCATTGTATGAGGAAGAGAATGATGAGATTTTTTATTCAATAAAGATAGTAGATGATTAAATGATATTCTATAGTGGATACAAGGGAATGAAAGTACACAAAGACATTGAAGTAAATTCTTGGAAATATGATTGATGGCACATAGATCATTAGTATAGTTTTATCTCTCTCCTTAACAAACTACACAAAATTGATGATAATGGATATGTAGTCAGTGTATGAGAAACACAATGATAACACATTATGACTATAGTTTTAGTACACTCCTTAACACACCATACAAAGTTGATGATAATGGGTATGTATTCATTGTACGAGGTAGACAACGCGAAGAGTTTTAATTGCATAAAGGTAGCATATGACTACATGACAATCTATAGTAGATATAAGGGAAGGACGGTGAATAAATAAATTCATAGTTTATGTGGGGACATGAGGTTGAGAAATATAATTGGATAGAGCCATGAATAGAATTCTGAATCGTATATATTTCTAAGGAGTGGTAGAGACATTAGAGTGTTAAAAACAAAGGAAATGACAACTACTAAAAAGGAAAAGACACTAGTGAATATTTTATTATTGAGGAGAGTCATGACATACTAGAGTCTAACAATATAAAATTAAAATTAAAATGGATTCCATGCAACAACAACTTGTTTCTAAAACAACCTTATTAGGAATTAATGGAATTATTGAAACAAATCATATTTTATTTTTTTTGGCAATGATCGCTAAAATAGGTTCAAATTGCCACAACCTCTTCTACCGCCACCAATCAGACCTTGAACTTTATTTATTCTAATAGCATAAAAAAAATACTAGATTTGTGTACCTCAAGTGGACCCACTTGAGGAAAGATCCAATTATTCATAGTAGAAGAAAATTTCAAAACCAATCGTTTGTGCATTCATATATGCATACCAATTATAGACACATAATATATTTATCTTGAAAGTTGAAATATATTTATAATAATGTTAACCATATCAAGAACATGAAGCTACTATATATAGAGCTACCTAACAAATAAATTATTTAACTTCCTATAACTGGCTCCACAAATCTAGGGGAGGAGATTTATTAAATCACAAAGAGGACTAGCAACCACAAAAGATTCCTACTAGGAATGTACAACATCAATAGTTATAAAACATGACTATCCATTTCCTCTAAGATAAGAAAGACATTAAATAGTTTGTTATGAACAAAAAAATTCTATTTGAACATGTATTTGATAATCCCTTATTCTTTACGTGATCAAGAGGTCATGTATTCCATTTGATTTGTTTGAAATCTTTCTAGTGTATGGTTGCAATAACTGAAAAAATCTTCAATTGTAGGAAGTAACCCAATTGTGTAATTCCCAAGTGCTACAAAATAAATTTAGAACACAAATCATAACATTTTCATTTATCCTTGTCACATTTTTCCATATAACTGATCATATAATAATATTACCATGATATATTAATAAATATACAAATGTGTCATACGAATCTTTTAATATACAAAAACATTCAAGTTTTACGGAATCGTCAATATACTAAACACATAAAATTATTAACCAAATATTTTAAGAAATTCATGAGAAGGTCATTGATTAAGCCCATTATTCCCCCTAATAGAGTTTCATACCTGTCCCAAAGCATGACTATGTAGTTTCTAAGAAATTCTAGTTCATTAAAGGTATAAGCGCACATGGTGATTCCAAGATTGGGAGTAAGAACTAGAGGATTCCAATATTATCCATTGGTCCTATTATATGCCTCCAACTTAGATCTTCCTTATCCTGATCGTACTCAAGTCCTCTCTAATTTGGCACAAGCCATATTAGCAATGGATGGTGAACAAGTAATTGGAGCTAGGTGAGGTCTTGGTGATCATATAGATGTATATAAATTATGATTCTCTAAATCACTACATGATAATTTTATAGGGAATGTGGGTCCCTTCTTTTCAGGTCATTTGTAATCTCTTTCCATTATTGTCCGAAAAACTTCTATTCATTTCTTCTTGTAGTTCTAATCAATTGACTAAATATTGCATAATTATTTATCCTATTTTTAAGTACTTGGTGTTAGACCTATAGCCAATTATTCAACAAACCCATTTTATTAAAGATGGATTATTCAACAAAACCATTTCATTAAATTTTTTATTCCTTCCCCACTTTCTCCATAATTAAAAAGTAACTTTGTTGCTGCCTCAATAGACGAAGCAATTGAAACAATAAAACCTGATTGCTATGACATTGTGACATATGCGGCTCCTTTGACTCAATCTGATATGGCCGATATATATGGTTCTGGTTATCATCTTCTCAAGAAATTAGGATTTAATGGGAAAGGATGTGGTTAATACGAACAAGGTATACAAGTACCTTTGGACAACAAAATCTATGATTATACATATTGATTGGGTTCAATCCTTACAAACAACCATCAACTTTTCCTATTAATGTTAATCATGTATGTGGTGGACATTTGAAGTTGGTTAACCCACTCCACCTTAACATGGATCAAAAACCTAACTTGGATATTTTTCTCGAAGATGAAGCTTTAGTGGATTTTTTAGGAGCTTATGAGGATCTACCTATGTTTCATCACAAAAGAAGGAAGCCCTATTGTCTAAACACAAGATTATTTTGGAGAACATGATGAACAAGATATTTATCCTTTACCAATGGATTCTCCAATACAAATTAATTTGCTAATAAATGAAACTATTGAGGTTCAAGTGGATGAAAATGACTCTGAGAAAATGATAAAAATTGGGAAATGTTTGAATCAAGAGTAACGTCATCAGTTGCTTTCCCTTTTGCTTGAATTTAAGGATATTTTTTCTTGGAAATATTTGGATATGCCGGGTATAAATCCTAAGATTGTTACTTACAATATTGTTATCAAACCAAATGTTAAACCTGTGAAGCAAAAAATTTGAAAGATGAATCCAAGAATTGCCTTATTAGTTAAAGCTAAAATTGAAAAATTATTGGGTGTTGGATTCGTCTGTTCTATTGATTACTCAGAATGGATTTCAAACATTGTGATAGTTTGAAAAGGAGATAATAAGATAATAATGTGTATTGACTTTCAAGATTTAAATAAGGCATTCTTAAAAGATGATTTCTCATTACCTAATATTGATATGATTCTGGATTCAATAGCAGGTCATGCTCTATTATCTTTTATGGATGGATTTTCAGTCTATAATTAAATCTTTATTCCTCTTGAAGATCAACTTAAGACCACATTTATAAAACCTTGGGCAAAATTTTGTTGGGTCATGATGCCTTTTGGATTAATAAATGCGGGAGAAACTTATCAGTGGGCCATGACTTTGATTTTTCATGATTACATTCATAAAATTATTGAGGATTGTGTGGATGATATATTGGCGAAATATATACAAAGAGGAGATCATGTTAGCATTTTATGACAAATATTTGAAAGGATTAGAAGTTACAAATATGAGATTCATTCCTAATAAATGCACTTTTGGATTTGATTCTGGTAAATTATTGGGGTTTATAATCTCTAAGATAGGCATAGAGGTCGATACTGAAAAGATTGATGCTATTGTTAATATACCTCATCCTAAGAACATTTCTCAGTTACGAAGTTTACAAGGAAAAATTCAAGAAATTCATCACTTTGTTTCCAACTTAGCTGATAGAACTATTCCTTTTACTTCCTTTCTTAGAAAGGATACCACTTTCTCTTGGAATGAGTAATGTAAAAAATTCTTTGAGAAATTTAAGGAGTATCTCGCCAATCCTCCTATTTTGTAACCTACTCAATTTGATAAACCCTTTTATCTGTATACTTTAGCCACTCCGAATGTGGTGAGTGCATTGTTAGCTCAGCATGATAGTGAAGATAAGGAAAGACTTGTGTACTACATTAGTTAGAATTTACTTGATTAAAAAACAAGATATACAAACTTGGAAAAAAAATGCTTAGCTTTAGATTATGGTTGTCAGAAACTCAGGCATTATCTAGTAAATGTTGAAGTCAATGTGATTGTTAAATTTGATCCTTTGAAACATCTTTTCTCAAAAATTGATCTCTCTAGCCATCTTCAAAAGTGGGTGATGTTACTTATGGAATTTGATCTTAATTTCATTTCTCAAGATTCAATTAAAGGACAAGATTTAATAGATTATTTGGCTGAAGCTTTGTGTCCTCATTTCTATACATGCTTTACTTCAATAGAATCCCCTGACGAAAACATTATAGCTATTAAATAGGATGATGTTTGGGAATTATATTTTGATAGATCTAGATGTAAGATGGATTTTGGTTTTGGAATTATCTTGATCCCTCTGAAAAAACTGATTCCTATGTCATATAAATTGAGTTTTCCTTGTACTAATAATAGTGTGGAGTATGAAGCTCTTATAGCTGGCTCACGAGCGGCTTCATCCTTTATCATTAAAAATTTGGAAATTTAAGGAGATTCACAATTGATTGTGGAACAAATTAAATGAGGTTATCAAACTAAGAATGATAAAATGACACAATATAGAGATTTTTCTCTTGATATTCTTTCACAATTCTCTTCTTATACGATTCAAACTTTACCTAGGAAAGATAATCGACATGCAGACGCCATGGCAAGCGCAACTTCTTTGGTTTTTCTTAAGAATAATGCTGAATAATTTCAATTTACTATACATACTCTTAAAACCCCTACAATTTCCAATAAGGTTACCTCTAATTGTTTCAATTTGCATTTGGATGAATGGTATTTTTCATATCTTTCATTTTTTGAAAGATGGTACTTTTCTTGAATTGGCAACAAGGAACATGCATAATCGTATTGGGAAGCTTGCAGCATGTTATATCATTTTGGGAGACATGCTTTACAAATGTTCTTATGATGGTTCTCTCTTAGGCTATCTTGGTAGAACCAAAATTTTGATAGCTTTAGAAGAAGCTTATTCTCGTTCTTGTGGGGGACATTTTGGTGGGAAATATTTACTCAATAAACTTCTTAGAATGGGATATTATTGGAAAAAAATGGACAGATATTCTTTCATGTTTGATAAGAAGTGTCCTCAATGTTAACAACATGGTAGTTTGATTCATTATCCTACTCGTGTGCTTCGTGTGTTTTTTTTTAATTGAAGACTTTGGTTCAAGTGCTTACAAAATTACTACTGTGGATGGTGTGCCTCTTAAGGAACCTATCAATATTATGCATATAAAATGTTATTATCCTTAGTACATCATTTCTTCCTTGTGTATTTTTGTATTCCTTATAAAATATTTTTGTTTGTTTTATAGGTTATGTGATTTTAGCAGATTACATTTGAATACATTTATACATGTTCTTTCTTTTGGTTAAGTTTTATGTTATTGACAAAAATATAGTAATCAAACAAAGAAATAACTAGCAAAGAAAGTTTCTCATCCATATATATATAATAATTTTATTCTTTAGATTTTGATACATATGTGGCACAATGCCCTATCTATGACTCTATCTATCCCTATGCTCTGATGGGTGATGGCTCCCAGATCTCTCTGATCTATGATGTGAAGATGTAGATCTTGGTATGGTAGTCCACAAGTGGCTCCTCAACATGATGAGATCATAAACATGCTCTTGTGATCTCCATAGGTCATCCATTATCATCTCTCTCTCTCTCTCTCTCTCTCTCTGGACACAAGCAAAGATGTTAGCATGCCTGCCAAGATCTCTATGTCCAATGGGGAACTCTTGGTCACTGGCTGGTAGTCAGTAGGATAGACATGTATCCTTCAAAACATCAAATACAAAGCTCCTCCACTTCTCTATGCCAGTTGTAGAATTAAAATATATTTATTAGTACTTTTCTTCATAAAATAAGTTAAATATATAAATAAAATACATGTTTTATACCTGGATCTCCCTCCTGGGTATCACTAAAGGGTCTAGATTATGGGGGCATGGAGTGAATAATCTCTCCATGATCTCTATGTGTAGGTCTTTGAGGTGGTGTTTCTATATGGTCGCATAGAGGTTGTTGTGTTCTTAGTGGTGTGTCATGAACAACCTGTTCATCCGAATCCATACTACCCATCGGGGGCATCATGTCTTCTCTCTCCTATGCTCTCTCCTCCTCCATGGGATCTCCCTTGGAGGTGGGATCCTCCTCATCTCTATGAATATCCTCATCCTCCTCTAGGACATCACTATCTTGGTGTGTCCTCTCTAAAAAGCTTGGATCACCTGTGGGGTAGTCATCGAAGAAGATGGGGTGGGTTCCTTCCAGATTCTAGTATCTGATGTAATACCTACTAATGCCTTCTCGGGCCATATTAGGGGCTACCTCTACATCCTCTCTTTCATCTGTATCACTATCTATAATATCTTCTAC
Organism: Thuja plicata; assembly: GCA_018584345.1. Lineage (NCBI taxonomy): Eukaryota > Viridiplantae > Streptophyta > Pinopsida > Cupressales > Cupressaceae > Thuja > Thuja plicata. Next base: position 3,020,039 of record MU227823.1, on the reverse strand, counting down.
TGATGGTCGGCATATACCATCAGGTTGATAGTATCTCGTCAGATGTGCGTACCAAGGTACTTCTCTAGGGACTCCCTGTACAAGACTAAATAGTCTCATCCCTCTATCATAGTAATATGACATTACTATGTGACTAGGATGACCCTCTAGCAGCTTGTGTTTTTGTGTGTATCTCATCTGATGTTTTGTATCTATCCACTCTGTCATACGATAGTATCATCTCCATATCACATATGTACCTAGTATACAATCTAGAGGTACCCTCCAGTAAAGGATATCTCCATATTGCTAGGCAACTCCCAGTGGATAAGAAAAGGCTTTAGGTGTGCCTGCATCTACCATCATTGGATAACCCTATGGTCATGTACATGTGAATTTCTTGAATAACCAAATCTGCAATAGTGTGCATACCGTGATACTCTCTCATCGATATCTCACCAACTGAAATAACTCATGATATAGATGGTCTAGCATGTTGCAGCCCCATGTAAAGATAGTACTGTCACTCTCTATCATATGTACAAGATGGGTAAAGGGTGCTAAAAATATTGTACCCTTTATGTTGGGTACTAAAACCAAATAGAGTATACATAGCATAACCTTCCGGACCAAGGGTGTCGGTCCTGCTAGTATAGATGATATAGTGATGTGGTCTACTCAGGTTCACATCTATGGAACCCATCCTGTACAATACTCTACATCTACATGAATATCCTTGGAAAACCATTGTACTCTCAGTCTAACGGGCTCACCTCGGATTGGATGTTGCATGATCCTGTATACATCCTCCAATGTCAATGTGATCTCTCCTAAGGTAATATGAAAGGAATATGTGTCCTCATTCCACCTCTCTATAAGAGTTGATATCATGGCTTGGTGAAATCTCATTTGTGGTAGTACTGCTACCTAGTACATTCCCACATCTCTCAATATTTGTGTCTCACCCTTGTCTAGATTAGATAACTTCTCTCTAATCAACTATAGTGACCCTCCAAAGGGGTTCTTTCAGAGATGAACCAGGTACTATCAACACAAAGAAACATTATATCAGATCTCTGCAAACACTAAATTGTACATCCAACTTGACTAGGTCAAGGTTGACCTTAGTTAGGTCTAGGTTGACCTTCTTAGGTCAAGGTTGACCTCACCCCAAAAGAGGATCTGGACCTTCCCAGTTCATGTCGACCTTAAAGTGTCAAGGTTGATATGGCTAGGTCAATGTTTAGCTTTATGGGTCAGGGTCAACCTTGACTATTAAAGAAAGAAAATGAGATTATAGAAATAAAAAATAATAGGCTTACCTCAGGTAGAAGCTATCTTGTGGCCACACACTGTCTCAGGAGCTCCATTAGTGTCGCTCGAAGTTCTTGTCTGATTGGCATCTTTGTTTCTCTTTAAAATTTTACAAATATTAAGAATGAGGAGGTATTTTCTCTCTTCCCTATTTATAGATGTAAATTAGGGTTTTTGTTAGGATTTTTAGGGTTTTATTAGGGTTTACCTAGGTTAAATGCAAAATTTCCTTTCATATGCATTTAGATAAACATTCACTCTTTCCATCATAACTTGAGTTCTGTAGTTTCATTTTTAGTGTCATTTGTGGCATTGGAATCATGATTCAGATACCTAACTCCTTGCATAACATTAGGAATTTTTAGGATCCTTATAAGTGGTTTAGGAAAATCTTTTTCAACAAGGTGCATATCTAGTGTATAGGACTATCCTTATCACCCTATTTCACCCTTCAAAAGTAGAAAGTTGAAACAGGGGGCATAAGAGGCTCTATACACTTCTCAGTCTCATCTTAGTAAGTCTTACATGATATATGGATTTTCATTAGGCTTGTGTTCAGCAAGTTGCGGGTACTAATAATTTCTTGCAGGTTCTTTACATTCGAGACTTAGCTATATCCTTTTTATCTTCATTATGTTTTCTTACTTTAGCTTACATATTCATGTAGTGTCATATCTAAGGTAAAGTGGGGGCTAAAAGTATCAGCTTAAAATGGAAGCACTTCCATTTTAGTAGGTTTAGAACCCTCTTTTAATACATTTACATGATAGATTTGCATTTAGGATGCATCTGCACTCAAAATTAGGGTTACAATCCTGGGGATTCTCCTTGATTTCCTTCTCCATGGATATATTTTATAGGTAGAACCTATTTATTGGTCCTCCTAGCCTTCATCACATCTCTTCTAGGCCCTTGTGCCTATTTCCAGCATTCTATTTTTTTTTCTCATCTTCCTAGGTCATTGCCTGACCTAGGAATCTCAGTGGCATTCTATGTTGACCATCCTGAACCCTCAGGTTAGGGTCAAGGTTAACCCTAACCTACGTTAATTTTGAGGTCAACCTTGACCTAGGGTAGGGTATAGGTCAACCTTGACCTAGGTTAAGTGATGTAGAGGGTTAGGCAATCTAGAGCTTCCTTCACTTCAAGGTGCTTATTTTACTAATCTAACCATCCAAATTTTTTTCTTTATTGGATCTTACTTCAATTAGGATCTGCAAGACCCTCTCCTCCAACTTCTCCTCCAAGGTATAGTTTGTGTATAGAAGACTCTAGGATTTCTAAGCTTAACTAGTCCAACTAGTTAACCAAAATCCTAGTTTCTTCCACTAGAACTCCACCTAGAATGCCAATGCTTTGCCTAGGATCTTCCCATGCATTTACCTAGACTCTTAACACCCTTCTTGACCCATTATTGGTCATTCTACACTCATCCCAATACTCCAAGACTCTTTACCAATCCAATTGGTCATTAATTCACTAGGAGACCTAATTGCTCAATTCCTATTACATCTATTTCCATCAATTTTGTCCAGTTGCTCCCAAAATGTCTAAATGACTCCAAAAAAAAACTTTAAAATCTTCAATACATCACCCAACACTGTCAGAATCCAAAACCCTGACCTCTGGAAGCACCCAAAACCAAAATTTCTTGCAGGCCCTAGATTATAGCCTATTAATTAGGCCTCTAGACCAGTCAGCATGAAAAATTGTTAAATTTGTCTCCAACCTTGGATTAAACTCCTTCCACCTTCTAATACTTTTAGTATACTATCTATTGCATCAAAAAATTCCACTAAGTCCTTCCCAAAAGGTCATCGGTGCTCAATCAAACTATTTCTTCTCCCTGTCCTGGCTCACCTGGTTTCACCAGTCAGCCATAGGGCTTCACTCTTGGCCTGAAAAATACATTGAAACAACCAAAAATAAAAACAAAACCCTATCTACATAACCTAACCCTACTTCCCCCATGGTTTCAGACAATTCCACCAGAGGGATTTTGAGTTAGAGTCATTTCTAGCTAGGTAGCACTATTTTTTCTCTGTCAGACCAGTGACCTTGAAAAATGTGCAACTTAACACCTAATGAAATTCAAAGAAAACTATCTATTACATATGGAATATTTAGTAAAACACTACACTTTCATGGAACTCGATCACCTATGTCAATCTGTATACAGTCATATAGTAGAAAAGATACAGTGCAGATTACACAAATGTGGATATAGTCATTCATACAAAGGTGTCAGAATTAATTGTTTCAAACAAAAATATCATTAACCTCCAAGCATCAAATCCATGCTCATATACCAAGCATGGGGAAGCTACATTAGTTCTAACTACATTTTTTTCAATTCTTGTAAAAGTTGCTCAAGCAACTTTTCAAAGTTGCTAGCAACATTTTGTATTTTGAGCATTTTGACCTTGTTTGTCAACTCGATCATTGATGTTGAATCCTAAGACCCTAAATAGGATATTTAGGGTCCTAAAACATACCTTTAACCCACATTTCACTTAAAATGGCAGCTTTTCACAATTTGAAGCCAAAATGACCCAAAGTCCCTAATGAGGACTAAGGCCCTTACAAACATGAAGTTAAACTATCTTTGCATCTAACCCATTAGAACTTATTCCCAAACACACAAAACATCCTAAAAAAAATCAAAAACATGCTAAGACATCAACTAGGGAGTCAACTAGGGAGGTTCCCTACACCATACTCCCCTAGAAAAAATAACTCAAGTCCCTTAAGTTAGGAGGTCTTCAATGGTGATCCCATGTTTCAGAATGTCTAGCTTTGTCATCCAAGTGGCCTCAACTTCAATTATTCCTTTCCACTTGATGAGGTACTCCTTGTAGTTACCCTTCCTTGTCTTCTTGATCACTTTAGAATCCAATAGACTTTCCAACTGCAATGGCTTTGGGGTAGGCAAGTATTTCACCCAATAATCATCCTCCAAGTCTGCAAATGTACATTGATGTGTGTCTAGTGATGATCCCTTGTAAGGGTACAAGTCACAAACATTGAAAATGGGTGAAATTCCCAAATCAGGAGGTAGCTCCACTTCATAGGCATTCTTGCCATACTTATGCAAAAATTTTAGTGGCCCTCTTTTTCTTCATCAGTAGTTTAGTAGGTTGACCCTTGGGTAGCCTTTCCTTCCTAAGATAGGAAAGTACTAGATCCCCAACCTTGAACTATAGATCTCTTCTTGACTGATCAGCCTTGAACTTGTACTTCTCCACTTGCTTCTGTAAAGTCTTGTTGACTTGATCATGCAACTCTTTCATCTGTACTGCAAATGACTCTCCTTGTGCACTCCTCTTGTTTTTAAAACTAAGATCTCTCAATTCCATAATCCCTCTAGGATTGACCCCATACTCTATCTCAAAGGGGCTCTTACCTGTACTCCTATTAATGGAGTCATTATAGGCAAACTATGCTTGCCCTATGATATGATCACATGACTGTCCATGTTGTTTAGTCAAACACCTTAGCAAATTCCCAAGCGACCTGTTACCTACCTTCATTTTTCCATGTGATTGTGGATGGTAGGATGAAGAGAAAGACAAATTTGTTTCAAGTATATTCCATAGGGTCCTCCAAAAGTGACCCACAAACTTACTATCACTATCACTTACAATATTTAGTGGCAATCCACGGATCCTCACAATGTCTCTAAAGAATAGACCTACAATTTGAGAAGCATCATTTGTTTGCTTGCATAGAATGAATTGTGCCATTTTTCTAAAATGGTCTGCCACCACAAACACACTATCATGTCCTCTAGGTGTCTTTGGTAACCCCAAAACAAAGTCCATACTAAGACACTCCCAAGGCCTTTGGGGTATGGATAGGGGCTGGTACAATCCACTATTGTTGCTTTGTCCTTTTTCCCTCTGAAAAATTTGACATTGTTCTACAAACCTTCTCACATCCAATTGTAACTTAGGCCAATAGTAGTGCCTATTCACTTGCTCCAAAGTCTTATCCACTCCAAAGTGGACCCACAAGCTGCCTTGGTCTTTCTCCTTCACAATGTTTTCCCTCATTGAGCATTGAGGAATACACATAAGGTGACCCTTTAAACAATAGGCCCTCCTACAACACAAACAAACTGAATTCCACTTTGAAACCCTATTGAAACTTCACACATGCTTCATAGGCTTCTCTGAAGTCTTTGTCCTCCTTGTATAGATCCTTTAAGTCATCCAACCATACACTTTGCAATTTTATCTCTTGGATTGTAAGTACTCTTCTACTAATATCATCTACAACCTTGTTTCTAACCCCCTTCTTGTGCTTTATGACAAATGTATAAGCCTCCAAGGACCCTACCCATTTCAAGTACGTTTGATTCAGTTTTTCTTGTCCATTCAAGAAACTTAGTGCATGGTTATTAGTGTAGACCACAAACTATCTAGGTAATAGGTAGTATCTCCACTTCTTAATGGCTTGAACCATAGCATATAAATCCAAATCATAGGTGGAGTACTTCTGTTTAGCTTCATTCAACTTTTCAGAGAAGAAAGCCAAATGATGTCCTTCTTGGCTTAGCACTGCTCCAATAGCCAACTTACTAGCATCACACTCTACCACAAAGAGTTGATTGAAGTTAGGAAACTTGAGAGTAGGTAGTTGTACAATCCTTTTCTTTAACATTTCAAACCCTTGGTTTTCTGCCATAGTCCATTCAAATTTGCATTTGATTCCACCCTTTATGGTGTTAAGTATAGGGGTACACACATGACTGAAATTTCTCATAAACTTCCTATAGTAGGAGGCCAATCCATGGAAAATCCTAACATCCCCTTTGGACCTAGGTGTAGGCCATTCCAAAATGGAATTAACTTTATCAGGGTTCATCTTCATACATCCATTAGCAACCACAAAACCAAGGTAAACTAGTTCATTTTTGAGAAACTCACACTTTTCATGATTTATCATCAACTTCTCCTGATGTAGATTCATTAAGACCATCTCTAAATGTTTCATGTGCTCCTCCTTGAACCTACTAAATATCAAAATATCATCAAGATAAACTATTAGAAACTTACCAATGAACTCTGCTAGCACTTCATTCATGAGCCTCATGAATGTGCTAGGTGCATTGCTTAGGCCAAAAGGCATCACCAGCCACTCATACAGTGCTTCATTGGTATTGAAAGCTGTCTTCCATTCATCACTAGGCCTCACTCTTATCTGATGGTATCTTGAATTCAAATCTACCTTAGAAACGTAACAAGATCCTCCTAGATTTTCCATCAAATCTTCTATCTGGGGCATTGGGAACCTATATCTGATTGTGATCTTGTTTGTAGCCCTAGATTCCATACACATCCTCCATTTTCCATCCTTCTTTGGTGCAAGTACTATTGGTATTGCACATGGGCTCAAACTCTTCCTTATTAACCCCTTGTCCAACAAGTCTTGGATTTGTTTTGCTATCTCTGCATTTTGACCTGGTGTCATCTTGTATGCTTCTTTGTTTGGCAAATTTTCTCTAGGAGTGAGGTCAATCTACTGACACACATCCCTCATAGGTGCTAATTCACTTGGCAATCCATTTTCTACTATGTCATGGTATCTCTCCAAAAAATCTTGTATCTCTGGTGGTAAACTAACTTTCTCTTTAGTTTCCTCTTTTGGTTTCACCATTACTACACAACAGACTCCCTTCTCCTTCTTCATGGTCTTTAGAAAATCATTCCCACTCAATAACATCACACTTGTCCCCACATGCTTCTCTTCATTGGTTTCTTGCAATGGATCCATTTGGAACTTCTTTCCTAATTTGGTTATGACATAATTATTCTTCTCTCCATCATGTATTGCTTTGACATCATACTACCATGGATGTCCTAGGAGAAAATGGCATGTATCCATAGGTAGTATGTCACATAGGACCTTTTCCTTATACTCTTCAATCTCAAACTCAACCAAGGTCTTCCCATCTACCACTATTTTTTGTCCTTTGTTCAACCATGAAACCTTATAGGGTGTGGTATGAGGTATTCTTCTCAACTACAATTTCTCCACCATCTCAGTGGACACTATATTCTCTATGGATCTAGAGTCAACTATAACCTTGCAAATTTTCCCATGAGACCTACAAGTTCTCTTGAATAAGTTCTTTCTCTGTGGTGCCTCTATAGTTCTTGACACTTTCAACAAGATTCTCCTTAACATCAAGTTCTCTCCATCCAGTATTGGCCTTGCCTTGGAGATGAGAGAAGTAACACTTTGAGTGTCATCCTCTTGCACCAATTGATTCCTTCTATCATTAAAGATGAACAATTCTTTTCAGGACACCTGCCCATTATGTGACCCACTTGGTTGTAGTTATAGCATCTATTAGTGAAAACTAAATTGGACCTCCTTAGGGTTGGAACCTACCTCTTGGTTTTCCTCTACCTCTATATCCTCCCCTTTGGAAAGATCATCTATACTAGTTTCCTCCACTATTATCCATGGATTGATTGTCTTCTTGTCTATTAGGGATTTTTCCTCTACCAAAGTTGATTCTTCCTCTTTGGAACCCTCTATTTTTGTTTCCACTTCTTCCTCTTTGATGGAAGTCATTCCTTCTTCTAGCATTATCCTCTTCTCTCAAGGCTATTTGGAAACATTTGTGCATACTCTCCGAAGCCATCATGCTAATCTCATCTTGTATCCCTTTCCTTATCCCATTGAGATACCTTTCTACCTTCTCCATTTCATCTAGTCTCCTAGCCCTTAGGCTCAATTTGTGAAACTCCTCGGTGTATTTACTCATTGTCATCTCTTTTTGTCTTAAGTTCTACAACTTTTGATACATTTGGATTTCATAATTAGTAGGCAAGAATTTTTTGCTCAATCTTATTTTCATCCTCTCCAAAGAAACAATATTTTTCTTTCAACTACTCACTTTATCATCCTGCATCATGTTCCACCACACCAATGTAGATCCCTTGAGTCTAGCCTTAGCATAGCTCACCCTCTTCTCCTCTAAGACTTCTTTGTAATCAGATTAGTTGTCAATGGCTTCAAGCCAATCCAACAAATCTTCTCCATTAAGGCTACCAAAATAATATGGTATGTGTTCCATGCTATCCTTGTTCAAGGACTTAAAGGCATCCAAGAATACCTTTTGTTCTTTGTCCATCTCAGGTTCCTTACCTTTTTCTGATGACTCTTCTGACTGGATTTCATCATCCCCATCACTCTCATCTCCCCATTCTATGATCTTCTTTTTTCCCTTGGTCTCGGAAACATTAGCCTTCTCCAAGAGGCCCTGAACCAATTCCACTATGGAATCCCTACTCATTTCCTTAGGAGGCATGTTGTGTACCTCTTGACTTCCTTCCACTTCAAACATACACAAACTTCAAGATGATATGGCTTTGATACCACTCTGATGCAGAGGGTTTGGCAATCTAGAGCTTCCTTCACTTCAAGGTGCGTGTCTGACTAATCCAACCATCCAATGATTTTTATTTATTTTATATACCTTAAATTAGGGTCTCCAAGACCCTCTCCTCCAAATTCTCCTCCAAGGTATAGTTGGTTTATAGAATACTCCAAGATTTTTAAGCTTAACTAGTCCAACTAGTTAACCAAAAGCCTCATTTCTTCCACTAGAACTCCACTTAGAATGCCAATCCTCTACCTAAGATCTTCCCATACATTCACCTAGACTCTTAACACCCTTCGTGACTCATTCTTGGTCATTCTACACTTATCCCAATACTCCAAGACTCTTTACCAATCGAAATGGTCATTAATTCACTAGGAGACCTAATTTCTCAATTCCTATTAGGTCTATTTCCACCGATTTTGGCCAATTGCTCCCAAAATTTCCAAATGACTCCAAAAAAAAAAATTAAAATCTCCAAGACATCACCCAACACTGTCAAAATCCTAAACCCTAACCTCTGGAAGCACGCAAAACCCAAATTTCTTGTAGGCCCTATATTATAGCCTATTAATTAGGCCTCTAGACCAATCAGCATGAAAAAATGTAAAATTTGTTTCCAACCTTGGATTCACCTCCTTTCATCTTTGAATCATTTTAGGAGACTATCTTGTGCATCTAAAAATGCCACTAAGACCTTCCCAAAAGGTCATGGGTGCTCAATCAAACTCTTTCTTCTCCCTGTCCCGACTCACCTGGTTTCACCCGTCAACCATAGGGCTTGACTTTTGTCCTGTGAAATCCATTGAAACAACCAAAAATAAAAACAAAACCATATCTGTAGACCCTAACCCTACTTCCCCCATGGTTTCAAACAATTCCACTTGAGGGATTTTAGGTTAGAGTCATTTCTAGCTAGGTAGCACTGTTTTGTCTCTGTTAGACCAGTGACCTTCAAAAACTTGCCACTTAACACATACTAAAATTCAAAACAAAATATCTATTTCATATGGAAGCTCAAAGAAAAAACTACACTTTCATGGAACCCGATCACCTATGCCAATCCGTACACGGTCGTACAAGAGCAAAGATATAGTGCAGATTACACAAATTTGGATACAGTCATTCGTACAAAGGTTTCAGAATTAAGTGTTTCAAACTAAAATCTCATTAACCTCCTCAAAGCATCAAATCCATGCTCATATACCGAGCATTGGGTACTTACATCAGTTCTAACTACATTTTGTCAATTCTTGCAAAAGTTGCTTGAGCAACTTTTCAAAGTTGCTAGCAACATTTTGTATTTTGAGCATTTTGACCTTGTTTGTCAACTTGATGATTGATTTTGACTCCTAAGACCCAAAATAGGATATGTAGGGTCCTAAAACATACCTCTAACCGACATTTCACTCAAAATGGAAACTTTTCACAATTTGAAGCCAAAATGACCCAAAGTCCCTAATGAGCACTAATGCCCTTAAAAACATGAAGTTAAACTATATTTGCATCTAACCCATTGGAACTTATTCCCAAACACACAAAACATCCTAAACCAAACCAAAAACATGCTCAGACATCAACTAGGGAGTCAACTAGGGAGGTTCCCTGCACCATTAAGGTCGAGGTTGAACTTGAACTCTATCAAGTTTTGTTTCCCGCTTTCAGATTTGGATCATAACCGGGCCCTAAATTTAAAATTGGTCCCCGGATCTGAGCGTGGGAGGGTTTTCATTCAAAATATAATTAAATGAATTTCCTCCTTAGTTGGTAATTTTGATTGGACCATGATTCGAAGTGAAATTTGAATTATGGGTCCTTGCATTGCCTTAGGAGGCTTACCTTGAGATCTCTATGTAAGCACTCTCTTTTTCCTTCATTTGGATGACAAAATTATGATATTATGACATGATACAATGATGATGCAAGAATGCAAGAGGGTGATATAGGAGGACAAGGTATGATTATTCTTTAATACATGCAAGCATTTTTTGGACAAGCTATTGTGGATCTTCATTCATGCAAGAAAGAGTTCTTCCTTCCTTCCTTCTTCTTTGATCTACCATTTTCAACATTCAAGCATTCAAAAGATACAATCATGGGGTAGCAACTACGAATTGTGAGTTTGGTAGGAGTACTTTAGCCTTTGGGGCTTGGTATGCTTTCTTTATCACATTCAAATCTATGCATTCCTTTCTCATTTTAATTCATGCTAGGGTTTCAATCTAGAGGATTAGATCTTGGCTTTACACATTCAAAGCTCTTCCTAAGACCAACAGACACACATATTCTATTACATCCGGCTGTTCATGGAGGTGGAAATCACCAAAACAAGGGCTTGACTAAGGTGAAACCCTGTATAGCCACTCCAAAACACCATTTTCATATATCTACAGTCGTTGTTTTAGAAGTTGCAGATTAGATTTGGATACCCTTTTCAACTAACTATAAGGATCCGCAAACAAAATTTCCATTAGAGAATTGCAAGTTGAGGTCAACATTTTGGGGTTTAATTGTGCCCTCGTAACAAGGTCAAGGTCAACCTGACTCAGAAAAGGAAATCATTTCTGGGTTTTTTCTATCTTTGCATTTATATTCTAGATCCAGTTGCATAATTTCCTGAAGCTCAACACAGACATCAAAAAATAGGCTTTTTCAGATCTGTTATATTGTGAGGTATATATTTTACTCCATTACTCTTTTCAAACATTTCCAGATTTACATTCTTTATCATTAGAATTAAATGTAAGTGGTTAAATGTAGCATAGGGTCTCTTTTATGTGAAAAACCCTCATTGTTCTAAAACCCATCCATATTTCTCCCTCTATAATATATATAATTTTAGGGTAAGTGGGACAAAGATGAAGGACTAAATAGATGCCACTCATCTTTTTGGTCCCCCAAAAAGCATAAGACATTTTTCATATATTTTGAATTCCATATGGCTTGGTATGTTGAGCTTAAGGCTTTGCAATACTGAGCCTATATGGTACACACCATGTTGGAAAAATATTCAGCACTCCCCTTGGGATTCATGACAAGGGACTAACCACCTCTTGTGGATCCTATAAGTGTAGTAATTCTATTGGGAATTGGAAAGTCAATTTTTTCATGCAACAAAAACCACACTTTTAACAAGTGGTATCAGATCTTGGTCATAGGTTTGAATCCCCTTGACTAACAAGTGGTATTTGTGATAAGGGACTAGCTACCTCCTGTGGGCTCTATAACTCTAGTGGTTGTATCAGGCATTGAAAGATCAATCTTTTGTTGCAATGACAACCACACTTGTTACACACCATATGTGGTGTTTTCCATATATGTTACATGTCATACCTAAAACACATTCTAAATTCCAAAATAAAACACTAAAATACCCATTTTGACTTGCAGCTATGACTTGGAGGTGAATAGTAGCGTCTGGAAGGGTACATGCATGAATGTGATATGAACAAATATAGGAACCTATTTAGACCTATTATACTTTTCTTACACCTCATTTTTTGGTTGTGGTGTGTAGTTATTTTTGATGTCTATAACTACATTCATGATATCAAGTGGGAATGTGTCCCTACACAACTTAAATTATAAATCCAACCATCAAGCTCTATGTGTATGCCTTGTGTAATCACCCAAAAATGTTCTACAAAACCCTAAGCCCCTAATATTGACTATTCATCAAGAAAACTCTAATCTTGATTAAATCCTCCCTACCAACATTTTTATGCTTACCTACACTGTCAGGTCGTCACTGATGAATTAAAGTGCAATGAAAAATGACACTTGATTCACAATGCTTCACACTATGTTCTCCTAGAAAAAAAACTTTATAGGCAAGGAATAGAAGGTAATTTTCTTACGTTTCTAGAAAATGAAGAGTCCAAACATGCATTAGCGAGGTCCACAAAGGTATTCATGGTTCTCATTCTAATGGTATGACTCTATCTCAAAAACTACTAAGATCTCGCTACTATTGGCTAGACATGGAAAAAGAAGCAATAAGGTACTCCAAAACTTGTATGAGATGCCAACTACATGGAAATCTTATACATGCTCTACCTAGGGAGATTATTCCTCTCATCACACATTGGCACTTTCAACAATCAACATTTGACCTCATTGGGAAGATATATCCCTCCTCTTGAAATGAACATAAAATTCATAATAATAGTAACAAAATACTTCACTAAGTGGGGTGAAGCAACCCCATTCACAACAACAATAGGAAAAGAGGTAGCCCTATGCATTTTGAACAACATAATATATCAATATGGTATCACTTCATCCATTGTAACTCATAATGGAAGGAAATTTAAGAAGAATGATATAAATGAACTCTATGCTAATTTCAAAATCAAGCAAAACTATTCCTCTATCTATTATCCACAAGGCAATGGTCAGGCTGAGGCCAAAAATAAGAATCTATAATTAAAAATCTTCCATCATACTGTGAATAAGTCAAGAAATGATTTTCATCTGCAGCGCAATACTGCATTACGGGCCTATAGAACAAGCATTACAACACCTACTAGAGTAACACCTTTTGTTCTAGTATATGGAACAAAAGTGGTCCTTCCCATAGAAGTGTATATCTCATCTCTAATGGTTTCTTTACATAGGCTGATAATAGATGAAGACTATAGAGTCTGAAGACTGGAAGAGCTAGAACTGCTAGATAAGCACTGACAAGTGGTATTTGATCATCTTAGAGCATATCAGAAGAAAATGTCAAGAGGATACAATAAAAAGGTCAAATCTAGAGAGCTTCACGTTGGTGACCTAGTGTTGAGAGAAAATCCCCGCAATCAGTAACATTGAGAATAAAAGGGAAAGTTTGAACCCAACTGGTTGGGTCCCTACATTATTACTATAGCATTCAGCTCTAGCACCTATCAACTCTCTACACCAGAAGGAGAAAAGCTCTGTGAATGCATCAACACTCTCCACCTACAAAAATTCTACACATGAGCATTCTTTGTATCTAGAAACATGTACATATCCATTTTGTCCTGAAAAAGGAAAGAAAAAGGGGAAAATATCCTAAACAAAAGATAAATATTGGAAAAAATATTGAAAAGCTAATTATCTTAGTGAAAACCTAGAAAATAGGCGCCTTGACAATATCACAAAAAAACTACAAATAAAATTAAAAAGATAGAAAAAAGGGCCTCAGTGAAAACCTCTTAAACAGACGCCTTGGTAGAAGAAATAGAATCTATGCCAAGTACGTGAAAACCTAGTAAACAGGTTCCTCTTGTACCCAAGTGATCCATCTATCAACACAAGTCTCGGCATCCTTCATATTTTCCTGCCATTTACTTCAGTTTTAACATAGCTTTCAATAACTTTCGTGACACATTGGTTCTTTAGAAAACACTTGTGGCTTGAAACTGATCTGAGTCATAGTTTGGGGGAAATCAAATCTACTTTGTCCCAATAGTCTAAGTCAAGTCATCTCTAATTCATTCATACCTAGTCATCCAATCTTAATCAATTTTCTATCTTCCAATTGTCCTAGGCTTATTTCCACTGGCGATCAATCTTAAACACAAAAACCCACGCAATAAAACAAACGTTAAAACTATTTAAGCCATGCTAAACTTTTCTTTGTTTGTTGTCTATTTATTTTGAATTCTATTGTTATCCCACATGAGAAACTTAAGGACTAGGGGCATAACAATTTCTAAGTTTTCTGAGTATAGTATTAGTTCCAATGTTATTTAAAATCAAATAAATTGGGTTTCTGTGATAAGAGCCTTCACATCAAGGTGAAATTTCCACACATACCTCAGCTCTATTCATTTGAACACTGTGAGGAGTCCAAAACTATTTCCTTGATTTTTATTTAACTCCTTCTGATGTGCTTGCACACAAGAAAAATCCAGGTCATCCTAGCTTCTTTGTGTCTTGATGCTTATGTTCACTTGCAAAATTAAATGAAAATTGCATTTAGGTCATCCTTTCTTTGCATACCTTGATTCTTATGTCCATTTTTGACAAGAATCCCAACAATGTCATATTCATATCTTCATGATTCATAAAATCCAGGACTAGGGGCATAACAATTTCTAAGTTTTCTGCCTATAGTATTAGTTCCAATGTTATTTAAAATCAAATAAATTGGGTTTCTGTGATAAGAGCCTTCACATCAAGGTGAAATTTCCACACATACCTCAGCTCTATTCATTTGAACACTGTGAGGAGTCTGAAACTATTTCCTTGATTTTTATTTAACTCCTTCTGATGTGCTTGCACACAAGAAAAATCCAGGTCATCCTAGCTTCTTTGTGTCTTAATGCTTATGTTCACTTGTAAAATTAAATAAAAATTGCATTTAGGTCATCCTTGCTTTGCATACCTTGATTCTTATGTCCATTTTTGACAAGAATCCCAACAATGTCATATTCATATCTTCATGGTTGTTTCACCAGTGAAGGTTGTAACAAAATTTCATGTCCTAAAAATGCTTAGTGATGAAAATATCGAACACAATCTAGTGAATAAGTCCTAGGATGCATTCATGTTAGTTCTTGCATTGTAGTTTGATATCATGATAACATTTCAATGTTGTCTCTCTAGTAAAAGGTAAGGGTTGAATTCAAAATGATCATCATCTTCTCTCATCAAACGGTCAACTGCGTATCATCAACAGAGACATGATCAAGTACCTATGTATTAAAAAGATAATTTCCTATAATAAATGTTTAAAACATGTCATATAAACAAATCATGTAGCCTTTTAAATACATTGCACATCATATATAAACATTGCATATCCATTTTGTAATCATTTGCAACAATATATATATACCAAAAAATAAATAAAAAACATCATAAATGCATTGGATCATCATAAGTAAAATCATATCCATCTGTTTGAAAATCAAATAAACATTGCATTTAAATATGCATGTACATAGTCATCCATGATCATCATCCATCAGATAATTTTTTTGCATAATAAATGAGAATAATCATCATAAATCATAAGTAACTTGATCATAAAAAAAGTGCATCCATATTGAGCATCATAGGAAATAAAAGAATCTCATTAATGTCTCATAACATCAATAAACATAAGTATGACTATATCAAATGATATGTCACTATATATATCATCAATGTCATGTTATCATCAGAGTAATTCATCGTATACAATGCAAAAAATGGGTACAAAATTTGGAACTAAAAAAATTGTTAAACATTAGAAGCTAAATCTCAGCAACATCCTCTACGTCATCAGGAACATCTAGTGGTAGAGGTGGAGGTAAAACAATCTCATTGGCATGTGGCATATGTGTACCCTCTAGCTAAGACATGAACTATGAATAGGGGATGACCTGTATGTCCAAATGAATAGAAGCACTATATGCTACAACATTATATGCTACGTCCCTGCTCCTCTAATGAGCAGCCTCACTCTTGATCTGAATTCGCTTGACTATCAAGGATTCTATCCTTTAATCATGCTCGGCTATCCGTTGGTCCCATTCTGGTATCCTAGACTATTCCACAACTAGCTATACCTATACACCCCAAAGCCTATATCTTATAGTGAAGATACTGTCTTGAGGTGTCCTTTATCTAAAACCCTTTCCCTCACCATCCTCCTACTTCTCCTCACCACTGAATGCCTCATCTCTGCACTACCTAACCTATTAGGTGGCCTTGGAAATATTCTCTCCGTGTACTTGCATATTTTTCTCTCCCATCTAAAAATGTGTTGTACCACTAGGACAAGGATCTTTCGTACCAACTGAACCAAGAGAACCTTCCTCTCCTCTTTTGTGTTGTCCTATAATAGTTACCGATTTGGTAGAACTAGCACAAAGATCTCTGTTAGGTCACACCTACATTATATCTCGTCTACCATGTGTTGCTGGAGAATGGAGAGGAGCATCATTATAATCCTTAATTCTAGGAATTGGGGTAGGTGGGTATCTAAAAGAAGGAAAATAGTATGGAGAAAAATACTGCATGTACTCAGGAGCCATCCTAACATCACCAACAACATTAGTACAATATCTAGTTCTCTTGATGGCGCTCAACTCCTGCATATTTATAGAAGGAACCAATCTAGGTCCCCATCCCATGTGTAATTCATCAACATAGAAAGGATATTTTCTAAAATCCTATGGTATGACTTGTGATTAGCCATACTATCAAAAAAGTGTAACCAATCACACGACACATAAAAAACATATCCTTCCATCGAGACCTCCAGTCTCCCCACTCCTTTGTGCCTAGGTAAGGCCTCCAGGTGAAAAATATCACATCATCGATCTTCCATCTCCATTAAGCAGTCTTCCCCAAGTGGGGTTGGACAACATAACCTGCATATCAATAATTGTATGGATACCCAACTGCATGAGCATCATCGACAATGAGCCTAAAGATAGGGAGGTACTCCCATGCCTAGATCTAGAGAACTAGTCCTCTTACAACTAGAATCCTCATACCCCTATACACAAAATCATGGAGCTCATGATACATATGTTCTAAGAGATAGGAACCCCACCCTAACTTCAGTGTTCAAGCCAAAATACCCTCTAAGGCTAGTCCCCACCCACATTGAAATCCTTGTTTCCCTCTACTGAGAATGATAATGTGTCCTATGAATCAAGCCATCACACAGGCTAGAGGAAGATTCTAGAAATATTGGGTCATAATAGCATCCCATTCCACCCATCTCTCTAAGATATCCTCATCTTAAAATATTCTGTGAATAATATTCATATGAGGATGCTGAGCTAACACATATTGATGCAGGGGCATCCGGCAATTGGAAACATTTCAAAGATTATGGTTATTTTATTGTAATATGGCTCGGTTAGCCATTTTTGTGTCTTGAATGATGTAATAGGGTTAGTGGTCGTAGTCTAAGATAT